>PQFF01000396.1:141824-192637 GCA_003547095.1 Diversispora epigaea
TACTATTATTAACTATTATTAATTTATATTATTATCCATTATTGACTATTATCTATTATTGACTATTATTAATTTATATTATCTAACTAATTATACATATAAATTAGATATAGTCGGAAGAATGGTCTAACTTTAGGCAAATTTACCTTGAATATCTGTAACATACCTTACATACCTTCCACTATCGCCATTACTTCTTCTTCCTCCTTTCCTCCTTCCGTTGCTTCTTCTGCTTCCATTACTTCTTCTCCTTCCACATTAGTTCATACAAATCAATTTTCCAAAAATGTTTCAAAAGTTCTCTCATCAATCTTACCAAAATATCATGATCTTCCGTTAACTCTTTCAACTCTGAATGAAATTGATTATTTTCCAAATAGTAATAGTGATGAATTGGATTCTGGAGTATTTCAAGTTAGTAAAGGAACTTGGTTTTTGATTGATGAGACCGTTATGAAAGAAGGAAAACTTAATGATACAGGTAAATCTTGTCATTTATTTTGTTCATTTATTCTTATTCCATTCTTTTATTTTATTTTATCCATTTAATTCATTCACTAGGTGTAAGAAATTTACAAGCATTAAATAATTTAATTGATAATCAAAGACTCTTATATACATTCCCTTTTTATGATTTTGAATTTGAAACTGATATTGGAATAATTGTATTATCCGAGGCTAAACCTTTTTTACCAGTAAGCACATTCTGAATATTCTTTATATTCTTTATTCTTTATATTCACATATTTTCATCTATATATATATTTATATATTTATTTATATATTTATTTATATATATATTTATTTATATATATATTTATTCATATATTTATTTATTTATATATTTATATATTATTTATTTCATTTAGGTTGATTGTATACTTCCTTTATTGACCAATAATTATAATAATAATAATTATAATAAAGATTTACCTGAAGAAATACTTGTAGAATTCCGAAAATATCTTGGTGTTCATCGATATATTGAGAATTATTTTATCCCTGATGATGTTTCAAAGGTTGGTTTATATCTATTTTTATTGTGATTATTGTTAATACTGATTGTATAATTCAATTAATTCAATTAATTTAATTTAATTTAATTTAATTATTTTATTTTCCGATTTTAAGTATATTGAAAATCAATTTGTTATTCAAAGAAGAAATGCTTCTAGAAATGGTCAAATTTTTATAAATCATTTTGATTTGCAACTAAGAATGACTTTGGCAAGGTATTATTATATTATATTATATTATATTATATTATTATTATATTATATTATATTATTATATCAATTATATATATATTATATAGATTGGTAACTCTAAGTTTTGGAGAATCAAAATTAACTGAAGAATTATGGGATTATACGGAGCGATTAGATGAACAGAGAAAACAACGCATGGAAAATTTTGAACAAAGATGAGAATGATGGTGTTTTTGTAATTTATTAAATAAAAAAATTATTTTTAATAATGATAATATAATGGTGATAATAACAATCATATAATAAAATTAATTTTGTTTACAATAATGTTTTCCCGGATTTTTTTTTTTAATTTCGATTTTCTATGATTATTTATCTTTAGTTAAAATTTCTATATAAATTCAATTGAATCTTTCTTTTTTTTCCTAACGAAATAAATATAATAATTTTTTTTTAAAAAAATTAATTGATAGTTTACATTAACAGCAATTACGACAATTAATTTATAAAAATATTAATCTGTTCTTTTTCTGATATTCCTTGTTTTATTTTCACCTCCAAATTTTCTCTTTTTAAATGATATATTCATCATCTTCTTTTCCCCATTATCAATTTCTTCTTTTACTATTATTTCATCTATTGAAAGTTTTTTTTCCACCACTCTAAAATTACTTAAATCTTCTGATTCATCATCATCATCATCATCATCATTCTGAATAGGTTGTGGTGGTAAAGAATTATAATCATCGTTAGGTTCTTGTTTAATAAATGGTTCTTGTTTTATATTTAATTGTTGTGGTGGTGGTGTTACTGGTCTCCATTCTCCTATAACTGATTCAGTAAAATCTCTTTCATCTTTTATATCCGTTATTTGTGCAATAGTATTACTACTACCACCACCACCACCATCATCATCATCATCATCATTATTATTATTATTATTAAAATGTTGTGATCCTGAACGTTGTGATGATACATCATAATAAGAATTATGAGAATGAGTTGATGAATTATAAGTTGTATTTATTATTGGAGGTGGAGGGAATGATGATGAACTATTAGCACCCGGATTTTCCAATGCTACATCTCTCTTATATTGTTTCATAGCAGCCTAATTTTAAATTAAATTAATAATTTAAGAATTATTAAGAATTAAAAATGATATTAAATATTATTAATTAACCTGTTCAATTCTTTTTAATTCTTGTTTAACTTTATCTTGTTCTTTTTTGTCTGCTTCTTCTTTACGATAAATATTTCTCAAAAATTTTTCCATATTATCTTTATGTTTTTTTCCTTGTTCATGCATAGACCGACTCTGATCGTTATAATGAATAAATATATGAATAAATATATATTATATATGAGTTAATTTTAACAAATAGCAATCAAATTAATTTAAAACAACTTACGGGTTTGTTATCTGCAATATAAATGCGACAATATTGACACCAATGCTTTTTCTGCGATACCCAATAGTCCGCCCTATTTTTATTTTATTTTTTTTAATCATAGTCTTTAGCTTCCTCATCCCTCAAAATAAAAATAAAAGTATTCGAACTTACATCTTTGAAAATTCAAGTGAAAGAGTTTGATTTGAATGAATAAATTGGTTCAGCATTTAATATGAGCTACCCCAGTATCACCAGAACCATTTTCACTCCCACGTGATATTTTACATAAGGGCAAATTTTGATTGGACCATAGTTTGGATGGTGACCAGAAATATTTCACGTGATGTTTTCACAGGTGACAAATGTGCAAAAGTTTCATTTTTGATAGATCGGGGGTTATTTTTTTGATATATCAAGATGCATGTAAAAAAAGTGGTTATTTTTTTGATATTTCTATAATTGTTTATTTATAAATGCATCAAAAAAATAACTATTTTGTCACATGAAAATAATATATATCAAAAAAATAACCATAGATCTATCAAAACCAAAATCTTTGCAACAAATGTTGAAGTGACAAATATGATTTCCACATGTAAAAAATTCTGTCTCCAGAATATTTAATAAAAATCAATATTCGAAGGGTGTGATATATAATAATAAATACAATACCCCTGATAAACCCTAACCCTAAACCCTAACCCCTGAAGCATATCATGTGGAGGTGAAAAAATTTCTGGTGATACAGGATAAGTGATTTAATATGATAGTTATTATGTGATAAATTTCATAAAATAGACCTGGAACAAAAGTTTTGTTTTTGTTAGATCAGGTATTATTTTTTTGATATGTTATTTTTTAGACCCTTATCCTGAATTCCTGGTTCAGGATTTTATTCTAGATCTCCAAATTTCAGAATTTTATTAAACCATAATATAGCAGATGATCAAAATATATCATGTACAATATACATGTCATCAAAACTATTGAATTGAGTCAGACACAATTAAAATTAAGAAAAATTGGAGTTGAGTCAAGGCAAATTTTGATTTTTACTAGTAATAGACACAATTAGTTGAGTCAGACACAATTAAAAATTGAAATTTTAAGAGTTGAGTCAAGACCAAATTAGTTTTGACGACATGTATAATGTACAAGATTTATATAAGCAAATGTAGATGACAAATATTAGATAACAAATATGGTTTTTGCATGTAAAAAAATTCTAAGTCCCTAGGATATTTAATAAAAATCAATATTCAAAGGATATAACACACAGTGATAAATACTATTCCTGACAAACCCAACTCTAATTCATGCATTTAGTATGAAGGTCTAAGATAAGAACCTAGACTCCCCAGTCTAGATTAATTCGTGATCCATATACCAATCAGTGAAGATCGGCACTAAACAGGAATCTACAGTTTCCACTGAGTAAACTTTTTTTCTTTAAATTTATCAAGGAGAAATTTTTAGTGAATATGAAAACTGAGGTTTTACTGCTATAATAAATTATATAATATTTTCATAAAGTTGCATGAATTTAGTGATATCTCATCACAAAAATGGACTTTCAAAAAAATTTTATAAGTGATTTACAAAATTTCCCCCATTTTTGACTAATAAATTTCACTGATTGGTAGCTGGATCACGAATTAAGTTTTTTTATTTTTTGTAATGTACAGTGGGGTATCAAAAGTCATGGGGCAAATAAAAATTAATAAATAAATCATTAAAATTAAAATGCTAGTTGTGACACAACGGGTGATCTAAATTGGATAAACTTTTTTTTATTAGATTCCCCTAAACCAGGGCTATCATATGATATATTTTGTGTTAAAATTACATATCTATACATAGAGAAATTACACTTCAAATAAAATTGATAAAAAATAAAAAATTTAATCTTTGAACGTTACCCATACCGGATTTGATGAAATTTAAAGATAGATGCCAACTATCTTATATGGAATTGTAGCCAAGAATGATATCTATAATTTTAATTAGAAGCATATTTCATGGTATCTAGTGAAAATTTTGACTTTAATTAGACGTGAATAAAAACGGCCGAAATTTATTAAAAATTCTAAAAAATAAAAAAAAATCTGAAAATAATTGTCTATCGTTTTTACATATGAAAGTTTTTTTTTAATAAAGTACTAATAAAAATGTTACTAAGTAACATTAAAGTTGAGAATATAGAGTATAATATGTGAAGTATTTAGACATATTTAATTCAAATTGAGCAAATAAATAATAATTGAATTCTAGAGAATAATTTTTGAATGTCCGGTGTTTAACCATTGATATTAAATTCAATTCGCAAGAAAAAATTCTACAAAATTCACAAAAGCTGTTACTTATTCTTGGCTGTAAGATTAATTATTGACACACTTGATAGTTTATTAGTAGAAAATAAACTTTTATATGTAGTAACGTTCGACAATTATTTTTCAATTTTTTTTAAAAAAATATTAAAGATAAAATGATCGACATTGATTTTTTTAAAAATCGGAAAATAATTATCAAAAGCTTCTACATATAAAAGTTTATTATTTACTAATAAACCATCAAATACATTACTAATTAATCTTATAGCTATAACTAGGGAGAATTGTTTGTAAAGTTTTAGAATTTTTTCTCACAAATTAAATTTAATATTAATGACTGAAAACTGAATATTCAAAAATTATTCTCTGAAATTTAACCCTCATTATTAGCTCACTTTTTATTATAAAATCTGAATACTTTATACAAGATGTAATATTCCTTTGTCTTTAATGTTACTTAGTATCATTTTTATTATTATTTAAATAAATAAAAACTTTTATATGTAGCAACCATTAATAACTATTTCAAGAACTGTTTAATTCAATTTGTCACAAAAATTCTAAAAACTTTACAAACGTTGCTCCTTAGTTATAGCTATAAGATTAATTAGTAACATATTTGATGGTTTATTAATAAATAATAAACTTTTAAATGTAGAAGCTTNAAACTATCAAGTGTGTCAATAATTAATCTTATAGCCAAGAATAAGTAACATCGTTTGTGAAGTTTTTAGAATTTTTTCTTGCGAATTGAATTTAATATCAACGGTTAAACACCGGACATTCAAAAATTATTCTCTAGAATTCAATTATTATTTATTTGCTCAATTTGAATTAAATATGTCTAAATACTTCACATATTATGCTCTATATTCTCAATTTTAATGTTACTTAGTATCATTTTTATTAGTACTTTATTAAAAAAAAACTTTCATATGTAAAAACGATAGACAATTATTTTCAGATTTTTTTTTATTTTTTAGAATTTTTAATAAATTTCGGCCGTTTTTATTCATGTCTAATTAAAGTCAAATGTTTCACTAGATACCATGAAATATGCTTCTAATTAAAATTATAGATATCATTCTTGGCTACAATTCCATATAAGATAGTTGGCATCTATCTTTAAATTTCATCAAATCCGGTATGGGTAACATTCAAAGATTAAATTTTTTATTTTTTATCAATTTTATTTGAAGCATAATTTCTCTATGTATAGATATGTAATTTTAACACAAAATATATCATATGATAGCCCTGGTTTAGGGGAATCTAATAAAAAAAAGTTTATCCAGTTTAGATTACCCGTTGTGTCACAATTAGCATTTTAATTTTAATGATTTTTTTATTAATTTTTATTTGCCCCATGACTTTTGATACCCCACTGTACATTACAAAAAATAAAAAAACTTAATTCGTGATCCAGCTACCAATCAGTGAAATTTATTAGTCAAAAATGGGGGAAATTTTGTAAATCACTTATAAAATTTTTTTGAAAGTCCATTTTTGTGATGAGATATCACTAAATTCATGCAACTTTATGAAAATATTATATAATTTATTATAGCAGTAAAACCTCAGTTTTCATATTCACTAAAAATTTCTCCTTGATAAATTTAAAGAAAAAAAGTTTACTCAGTGGAAACTGTAGATTCCTGTTTAGTGCCGATCTTCACTGATTGGTATATGGATCACGAATTAATCTAGACTGGGGAGTCTAGGTTCTTATCTTAGACCTTCATACTAAATGCATGAATTAGAGTTGGGTTTGTCAGGAATAGTATTTATCACTGTGTGTTATATCCTTTGAATATTGATTTTTATTAAATATCCTAGGGACTTAGAATTTTTTTACATGCAAAAACCANATGACTTTTGATACCCCACTGTACATTACAAAAAATAAAAAAACTTAATTCGTGATCCAGCTACCAATCAGTGAAATTTATTAGTCAAAAATGGGGGAAATTTTGTAAATCACTTATAAAATTTTTTTGAAAGTCCATTTTTGTGATGAGATATCACTAAATTCATGCAACTTTATGAAAATATTATATAATTTATTATAGCAGTAAAACCTCAGTTTTCATATTCACTAAAAATTTCTCCTTGATAAATTTAAAGAAAAAAAGTTTACTCAGTGGAAACTGTAGATTCCTGTTTAGTGCCGATCTTCACTGATTGGTATATGGATCACGAATTAATCTAGACTGGGGAGTCTAGGTTCTTATCTTAGACCTTCATACTAAATGCATGAATTAGAGTTGGGTTTGTCAGGAATAGTATTTATCACTGTGTGTTATATCCTTTGAATATTGATTTTTATTAAATATCCTAGGGACTTAGAATTTTTTTACATGCAAAAACCATATTTGTTATCTAATATTTGTCATCTACATTTGCTTATATAAATCTTGTACATTATACATGTCGTCAAAACTAATTTGGTCTTGACTCAACTCTTAAAATTTCAATTTTTAATTGTGTCTGACTCAACTAATTGTGTCTATTACTAGTAAAAATCAAAATTTGCCTTGACTCAACTCCAATTTTTCTTAATTTTAATTGTGTCTGACTCAATTCAATAGTTTTGATGACATGTATATTGTACATGATATATTTTGATCATCTGCTATATTATGGTTTAATAAAATTCTGAAATTTGGAGATCTAGAATAAAATCCTGAACCAGGAATTCAGGATAAGGGTCTAAAAAATAACATATCAAAAAAATAATACCTGATCTAACAAAAACAAAACTTTTGTTCCAGGTCTATTTTATGAAATTTATCACATAATAACTATCATATTAAATCACTTATCCTGTATCACCAGAAATTTTTTCACCTCCACATGATATGCTTCAGGGGTTAGGGTTTAGGGTTAGGGTTTATCAGGGGTATTGTATTTATTATTATATATCACACCCTTCGAATATTGATTTTTATTAAATATTCTGGAGACAGAATTTTTTACATGTGGAAATCATATTTGTCACTTCAACATTTGTTGCAAAGATTTTGGTTTTGATAGATCTATGGTTATTTTTTTGATATATATTATTTTCATGTGACAAAATAGTTATTTTTTTGATGCATTTATAAATAAACAATTATAGAAATATCAAAAAAATAACCACTTTTTTTACATGCATCTTGATATATCAAAAAAATAACCCCCGATCTATCAAAAATGAAACTTTTGCACATTTGTCACCTGTGAAAACATCACGTGAAATATTTCTGGTCACCATCCAAACTATGGTCCAATCAAAATTTGCCCTTATGTAAAATATCACGTGGGAGTGAAAATGGTTCTGGTGATACTGGGGTAGCTCATATTAAATGCTGAACCAATTTATTCATTCAAATCAAACTCTTTCACTTGAATTTTCAAAGATGTAAGTTCGAATACTTTTATTTTTATTTTGAGGGATGAGGAAGCTAAAGACTATGATTAAAAAAAATAAAATAAAAATAGGGCGGACTATTGGGTATCGCAGAAAAAGCATTGGTGTCAATATTGTCGCATTTATATTGCAGATAACAAACCCGTAAGTTGTTTTAAATTAATTTGATTGCTATTTGTTAAAATTAACTCATATATAATATATATTTATTCATATATTTATTCATTATAACGATCAGAGTCGGTCTATGCATGAACAAGGAAAAAAACATAAAGATAATATGGAAAAATTTTTGAGAAATATTTATCGTAAAGAAGAAGCAGACAAAAAAGAACAAGATAAAGTTAAACAAGAATTAAAAAGAATTGAACAGGTTAATTAATAATATTTAATATCATTTTTAATTCTTAATAATTCTTAAATTATTAATTTAATTTAAAATTAGGCTGCTATGAAACAATATAAGAGAGATGTAGCATTGGAAAATCCGGGTGCTAATAGTTCATCATCATTCCCTCCACCTCCAATAATAAATACAACTTATAATTCATCAACTCATTCTCATAATTCTTATTATGATGTATCATCACAACGTTCAGGATCACAACATTTTAATAATAATAATAATAATGATGATGATGATGATGATGGTGGTGGTGGTGGTAGTAGTAATACTATTGCACAAATAACGGATATAAAAGATGAAAGAGATTTTACTGAATCAGTTATAGGAGAATGGAGACCAGTAACACCACCACCACAACAATTAAATATAAAACAAGAACCATTTATTAAACAAGAACCTAACGATGATTATAATTCTTTACCACCACAACCTATTCAGAATGATGATGATGATGATGATGATGAATCAGAAGATTTAAGTAATTTTAGAGTGGTGGAAAAAAAACTTTCAATAGATGAAATAATAGTAAAAGAAGAAATTGATAATGGGGAAAAGAAGATGATGAATATATCATTTAAAAAGAGAAAATTTGGAGGTGAAAATAAAACAAGGAATATCAGAAAAAGAACAGATTAATATTTTTATAAATTAATTGTCGTAATTGCTGTTAATGTAAACTATCAATTAATTTTTTTAAAAAAAAATTATTATATTTATTTCGTTAGGAAAAAAAAGAAAGATTCAATTGAATTTATATAGAAATTTTAACTAAAGATAAATAATCATAGAAAATCGAAATTAAAAAAAAAAATCCGGGAAAACATTATTGTAAACAAAATTAATTTTATTATATGATTGTTATTATCACCATTATATTATCATTATTAAAAATAATTTTTTTATTTAATAAATTACAAAAACACCATCATTCTCATCTTTGTTCAAAATTTTCCATGCGTTGTTTTCTCTGTTCATCTAATCGCTCCGTATAATCCCATAATTCTTCAGTTAATTTTGATTCTCCAAAACTTAGAGTTACCAATCTATATAATATATATATAATTGATATAATAATATAATATAATATAATAATAATATAATATAATATAATATAATATAATAATACCTTGCCAAAGTCATTCTTAGTTGCAAATCAAAATGATTTATAAAAATTTGACCATTTCTAGAAGCATTTCTTCTTTGAATAACAAATTGATTTTCAATATACTTAAAATCGGAAAATAAAATAATTAAATTAAATTAAATTAAATTAATTGAATTAATTGAATTATACAATCAGTATTAACAATAATCACAATAAAAATAGATATAAACCAACCTTTGAAACATCATCAGGGATAAAATAATTCTCAATATATCGATGAACACCAAGATATTTTCGGAATTCTACAAGTATTTCTTCAGGTAAATCTTTATTATAATTATTATTATTATAATTATTGGTCAATAAAGGAAGTATACAATCAACCTAAATGAAATAAATAATATATAAATATATAAATAAATAAATATATGAATAAATATATATATAAATAAATATATATATAAATAAATATATAAATAAATATATAAATATATATATAGATGAAAATATGTGAATATAAAGAATAAAGAATATAAAGAATATTCAGAATGTGCTTACTGGTAAAAAAGGTTTAGCCTCGGATAATACAATTATTCCAATATCAGTTTCAAATTCAAAATCATAAAAAGGGAATGTATATAAGAGTCTTTGATTATCAATTAAATTATTTAATGCTTGTAAATTTCTTACACCTAGTGAATGAATTAAATGGATAAAATAAAATAAAAGAATGGAATAAGAATAAATGAACAAAATAAATGACAAGATTTACCTGTATCATTAAGTTTTCCTTCTTTCATAACGGTCTCATCAATCAAAAACCAAGTTCCTTTACTAACTTGAAATACTCCAGAATCCAATTCATCACTATTACTATTTGGAAAATAATCAATTTCATTCAGAGTTGAAAGAGTTAACGGAAGATCATGATATTTTGGTAAGATTGATGAGAGAACTTTTGAAACATTTTTGGAAAATTGATTTGTATGAACTAATGTGGAAGGAGAAGAAGTAATGGAAGCAGAAGAAGCAACGGAAGGAGGAAAGGAGGAAGAAGAAGTAATGGCGATAGTGGAAGGTATGTAAGGTATGTTACAGATATTCAAGGTAAATTTGCCTAAAGTTAGACCATTCTTCCGACTATATCTAATTTATATGTATAATTAGTTAGATAATATAAATTAATAATAGTCAATAATAGATAATAGTCAATAATGGATAATAATATAAATTAATAATAGTTAATAATAGTAAATAATAGATAACAATATAAATTAATAATAGTTAATAATAGTATATTTTCACTCACACCCTAGATAAAAGTTGTAATAATACAAATTCAGCAACCACTTCATCGCCTCCAAAAACTGATGCAATATATTGTAATAAATTTCTTCGAGTATCGCTTGCCTGACAATTTACTTCTGTAATAAAAATAATAAACAATTTACATTAACAATTTATATTAATAATTTATATTAATATCTAAATTAATATCTAGATTAATGGTTTAATTTATAACAAAATTTATAACAATAATAAATATATTATATCATACCGTATAAATTATTATTATTATAATAGGTTAATAATAAAGGATTGCCAGAATGATGAATATTATTATTACTATAAAATATTGAATGCATACACGGGATATTTGAAATTGTCATTGAATCAAAACAAAATTCATTTCCATCTTCTTGCAAATTATTATTATCGTTTTTGTTGTTGTTTGATTCATTAATATTAATGCTGAATTTGTGAATTTTATAACAACAATATACGTTAATTATAAATCTATGCATGAACGGACAAATAATACTTTAATAAGAAAACTTTAATAAAAAAAAAACCTCGGATGTATAAGAACACCAATGAATTCAACAACTTCTGCCACTTTAAGAATATCATCATCTTTACCATATATCTATAATAACATTATATCATTCAATAACATTATATCATTCAATAAAATTATATCATTCAATAACATTATATCATTCAATAACATTATATTATATTATTCAATAACAATATTATATTATTCAATAATATATATTCACCTTAACAATGGCTGCCACGTGATGCTCATTAGGAAATGGATATTTTGATACGAGTTTTTTCAATAATCGAGAATTCCTTTCTCCCGTAGTCTTATTATTATTATTATTATTATTATTATTATTACCATCATTATCCAAAGATAAATTTGCCGTTGATCTTATAATTTCTAATGATTATTAAATCATATGAATTAGTTGTAATTTATATTAAAGAATAATCAATAATAATTTTTTTTAAACCTTCAATGCTTGTTCCTATGCTTGTTTCTGTGGATGATGATGATTGTTTTCGCCTACTATTATTATTATAAGCGTAGACATATACGTTAAGGAAATATATAATATTCTCAAAGTATAGTAATAGTTAGTAATAGTTAATAATAGCTAGTAATAGTTATTAATAGTTAGTAATAGTATAGTATAGGATATTTGTTTAACCCAATCTGTTTCTCCTGGAACTGATACACAATAATATAAATGTCTTTCTNATTATATCATTCAATAACATTATATCATTCAATAACATTATATTATATTATTCAATAACAATATTATATTATTCAATAATATATATTCACCTTAACAATGGCTGCCACGTGATGCTCATTAGGAAATGGATATTTTGATACGAGTTTTTTCAATAATCGAGAATTCCTTTCTCCCGTAGTCTTATTATTATTATTATTATTATTATTATTATTACCATCATTATCCAAAGATAAATTTGCCGTTGATCTTATAATTTCTAATGATTATTAAATCATATGAATTAGTTGTAATTTATATTAAAGAATAATCAATAATAATTTTTTTTAAACCTTCAATGCTTGTTCCTATGCTTGTTTCTGTGGATGATGATGATTGTTTTCGCCTACTATTATTATTATAAGCGTAGACATATACGTTAAGGAAATATATAATATTCTCAAAGTATAGTAATAGTTAGTAATAGTTAATAATAGCTAGTAATAGTTATTAATAGTTAGTAATAGTATAGTATAGGATATTTGTTTAACCCAATCTGTTTCTCCTGGAACTGATACACAATAATATAAATGTCTTTCTTCGAGTTGATTATTGTTGTAGATTGATGATGATTCTGAATTTAAATCAAAATCTAAAATTTCATTATCATCAATATCCTTTCTTTCCCCAAATAAAAAATTAATATAAAAAATAATAAACAATTAATATAAAAATTAATAAAAATTTAATCAATTAGGAAGATTAATAATTAATAATAAAAAAAACTTATGTAATTATATATTACCATATCCATATCATCAGTGTATTTATTAAATTTCCATTTCTATATTTTATTTTTAATAAAATTAATAAAATTAATAAAATAATAATAATAAATAATAAATATAATAATGTAATAATGAAATAATAAAAATAATAATCAATAATCCATACCTTTTGACCATTTTGACTTCTTGTTTCATAAGAGCTTGCATAAATTTCATGTCCTAATCCCGTATTTTGAATCATAGCTCGAAAACGTACCAATGAATGATTTGGAATATCAAAAATTGGTGTATCATTTAATGAAGGTATCTAAATTAATTTGTAATTATATAGAAGTATAATAATATGATAGTATAATTAATATAAACATAATTTTAATTTTAATATAATAGTATAATTAATATGATATGATATGATAGTATAATTGATATGATATGATATAATATAATAGTATAATTAACCTTCATCAAGTCTTCGGTTGTATTAAAAACATTTTTAAAATATGTAGGTATGTCAAATTCGTCTATATTGGACGTTTCGATTAGATTTGATTGTTGTTGTTTTTCTAAAGTGAGTAATAATGCATAAAATAGTTAATTTGTTTAAATTTCTTCAATTTTGTAATTTATTATGTTCGCGTTTAAGTTTACATTTTTTTTATTATTATTATAAAACCATTCTCTATATTACCAAGTAGATTTCTAACTGCATCAAGAGGTTTAAATATATAATCTAACGTGGAAAATTCTTTAATTTCTTTCATCATGATCATAAAGATCGTATAGATCGCAAAGATCAACTTTATTATTTTTAACACTTAGTACTTTTACTACTTCAATACTTGGTGCTTTAAATACTTTTATTAACTTTTAGTACGCGTTTTTTCGTGGAAAGAATTATGCCACGTGAAGATCATTCAAAATCTACTTATTGATGATCAGATTCTATGGTTATTTTTGAGTGTCCTTATCCTAGACCCCCGGTTCATGATATTATCCTAGACCCAAGAATTTCAAATTTTATTGGTCCATAGTTAAGCAGGTGATCAGAAATATTTCACGATCTACCCCAGTATCACCAACAGATTTTTCACCCCCACGTGATATTTCTAATTTTGCTGAATTTAATTGGACCATAAGTTGGCGGGTGATCAGAAATATTTCACGTGTTGTCTCTACGGGGTGATGAATGTTGGGTGACGAATATGTTTTCCACATGTAAAAAAATTCTAAGTCCCTAGGATATTTAATAAAAATTGATATTCGAAGGGTGTGACACATGGTGATAAATACACTACCCCTGATAAACCCTAACCCTAACCCCTGCGTAGGGGGTGAAAATCTGTTGGTGATACTGGGTTAGATTATTTCACGTGTAAGGGCAGGTGATCAAAAATATTTCACGTGTGAAGTTCACATGATGAAAGTGGATGTGATGAATATTAGGTGACAAATATAGTTTCCGCATGTAAAAAAATTCTAAGTCCCTAGGATATTTAATAAAAATCGATATTCGAAAGGTGTGACACATGGTGATAAATAAACCTACCCCTGATAAACCCTAACCTAATCCCATGCATTAAGGTAATATCATGTGAAAACATAGGATAAAATCCTGGACCTCGGGGTCTAGGTTAAGATTATCCTTATTTTTTTGGCGCAACTAATTATTCGATGAGCATGTGGTGTTCATCACGTGAACGGGGTATACATATACATTTACCCCAGTATCACCAGAAATTTTTCTAGAGCGTCCTTATCCTGGACCCCCAGTTCAGGGTGAAAATTATGAACCCCCCAGGTTCAGGCAAATTATCCTAGACCCTGCCTTTTTTTAGTAATAAAAATTTCCAAAATTAGGAAACTAAGATTGATATATGACATATTGGAATCGCGTTTGCACATTTCGTTCAAATTATTTATGATATTTATTAGTATTACTTGGTATTACTTGGGAGTCCTATAGTTTAATTTTTTATTTCATTTTTATAAAGGTCTTAAATGTTTTTAATATAATTTTTATTATTTATTTTCTAGAAATAAATATAACTTTAAATTTTTAGATTAAAAAAATATTCTAATAAATCAATACTTAAATAAATACATAGTTCTAATACACTGTAGAAAAAATAATATCTTGTATTTGTAAGCTAAAAGAAAAAAAAAAAATTAGATATGTAATTAAAAATCATTTATTTTTTAGTATATTTGTAAGTCAGCTTAGCAAAAATCAATATTAAAGTAATATAATAGTTATTTTCATATAAATTAATACAATTTACTAGTATATATATTCACAATTTTACTTAATGTTTAATAAATCAATACAAGAAATATAATTTAGACAATTATAAAAATAATTAATGCTCAAGATAATTGTAAATACCACAAAGAAAAGTATATTATTTTTTTTTTTAAAAAAAATGTTCCCATTATACATCTTATAAATTTTCAAATTCTATAAACCCTATGAATCTGATTTCAAAGAGTAGATAAATATCTACATTATTTTTTTAATTATTATTAATTATTACATTAAATATTCCTATTTTTACTTAAAAACATCAATCTATTGACTTAAGTTTTCCAAAGTTAATAAAAACAACCAACCAAAGATACTTCCAAAATAGTTTAACCATTAAAATAAACGAAGTACCACCTACCCTTAAATTCGTAGACCTTTCTTGAATTGTAAAAGCACCTAATCTCTTAGTATAGATCTATAAAACAGTACTGATGCACTCAAGTAAATAATAAAACTAGTCCTAAAAGTGACCAAAAACAGTATTTAGTGCCCTATATACCCAAAGAAACAATAAAAAAAATTTAATATTACTTATCTAAAACCATATTAGCTCTTTCTTGAACTGTGAAATTACCTTTCCTCTTAGTATAGATCTACAAAACGGTACTGCGCCACCCGATATGCTTAATTAAATTAATTAAATTATAAAAATAGTGACTGGAAACAATAATTAGTGTCCTGAATACCTAAAGAAACAATGAAATAAATTTATTTGAAACTATATTAACCTTTTCTGAGCCTCGAAATACTTATTCTATTTTTATTAATTTAATATTGTCACGATTTCGCTCAACCAAACTATATAGCCTACATTTTATCCTGTTCCCGAATATATAGCTTAAAAATAAATAAATTAGATTTGTTAGTATTTAAAATACACAGATATAACTGTATATTATTTTTTCACATTGTCCACATTAGCTGAGATATTTTTTTAAAAAAAGATTATAAACAAAAATACAAGAATTATTTATTTTGATTGGAAACCAACTTCGGTATTCCTAAATTAGGAAAGGGTCTAGATCTAATGACCTGAACCCCCGGGGTCTATACGTGTTGCCCAAATCCCAAATAATTTGGGATTTGGGACGCCAAAATGCACAAATTACTAGTATTTGAGATTTGAAATTTGGGATTTCGGCAAAAAATACTAATTATAATTTGGGATTTGGGATTTGGGATTTCGGCATTTGGGATTTCGGCATTTGGATTTTGAATTTGGGTGGCAGGTATACCGGGGTCTAGGATAAATTATCTAAACTCCCGGTCTAGGTTAAGTTTTCTCATTTTTCTACCCCCCACATAAATTTCACGTGGAGATGATTTTTTCTGAATTTAATTGGTCCATAATTGGCGGGTGATCTCACATGTTATATTCACGTGAAGAAAATAGGGTGATGAATGTTGGGTGACAAATATGGTTTCCGCATGTAAAAAAATTCTAAGTTCCCAGGATATTTAATAAAAATCGATATTCGAAGGATGTGACACACAGTGATAAATATATTACCCCTGACAAACCCTAACCCTAACCCCCGAAATTTACATAAAATATCATGTGGGGGTAGAAAAATTTCTAGTGATACTGGGGAAGATATACATATATTATCCCTTAAACGGTAGTGACGTCACAAGTTACTAATAAATGCAGGCAAATTTGCCACATCACATTAAAAAAATAACTATAAATGATACCTTTGTCATAGTGACACCGCTGGTGATAATCACCAGTCACATGAATACCCATGTGCAATTCAAACAACTAATAAATTAAAATTAACATTGTGACCTTTTAATTAATTAATCTCAAAGGTTTAGAATTAATATCACAAAAATTTGTAAAAACAAAGACATAAACAAAAGCAAAAATTACAATAAAATGATATAGCCAAACAGTAATGAAGAAATAATCCTATCTAGTAACAATGAAACAACATTGCTTAATAATTCTAATAATTTTTATATTCTTCTGGAATATTACTTGAATGTGATATTTCATCAAAAGAAATATCATCAGTATAATTCTGATTATTTTCATATTGATAAAAAACTTGTGAGTTTTTTTCTCAAATAATTTGAAATTTATTTATATGACTAAAGTTATTATCATCTATGATATTTTATTAATATTTGAAACAATATCTAAAATATCCTTACTAGATTTTTCTATATTTAGATAAACAGTATTAATGTATTGATTAACATATTAAGAATATTTATTTCAGATTGAAAAATTACAAGAGCAATGTAAACATTGAAAACTTGTAAATATTATTTATAATAAAGTATTAAAAAAGTTCAAATTGTTTTAAAAAAATCAATTTTTTATTTTAATTGATAATTCAGTTAAGATCAGTAGTATTTGTTGATCATTTTATAATAAAATTGAGGTTAAGTTATTTAATATATGATAATATGATTTGAATCTGTCAGGTGTAGATCCTAAACTAAAAATATATTATTTTAAAAAATTGAATTTTTCAGTATATAAAAAAGTATCATTTATTTCTTGAAAAATTTACCAGACTTTTTACAAAAAGATACCCAAATAGTATACCTAATATATATTAAAATTTTGTCTATAATTATATTGTAGCAATTTATACTTACCTATATACACTGGTCAAATAGAAAAAAATAGGACGGTTTTATCATGAATAGGATTCCGATTGATGGCTAAATTTGCTAAGATTTATTAAGTATAGGCAGTCGATTTTTTCTGATTTATAAATAAGAATTTTTGATTTATAAATTTTCACAAATAGGATATCTGATTTATGCATATTTGCGCCATCAATAGGATTCCGATTTTTATTTATTCGACTAGTGATACGCGCTATAGATTCCAGACCATAATAAAATATATATAAATTTATCCCAATGATATATATATTATACATGTCGTCAAAACTAATTTGACCTTGACTCAACTCTTAAAATTTTAATTTTTAATTGCGTCTGACTTAACTAATTACGTCAATCGCTAATAAAAATCAAAATTTGCCTTGACTCAACTCCAATTTTTCTCAATTTTAATTGCGTCTAACTCAATTCAATAGTTTTGACGACATGTATAATATATATATATACTATCAATCTTATTCGAATCACTAATTAAAGAAAATTGAAATTATTTAACTTTATTTTTAATTTAAAAATTGTTAATAGCACTTTTTTATAATATTTAAATATCTTTATTTTTCTCAGTAATTAAAAAATTTTTAAATGTTTCTCTTATATATGTTATCTAAATTGTTCAAAATTTGAAATTTGGAATTTGGATTTTTGAAAAATAATTTAGGCAACATGTATAATTTTTCTCTATATTACATTTTGTAATATAAAAAGAATATCTTGTAATAAATACTATATTTGTAAAATAAATATGATTTTTTAAATATATATATAACATTTTTTGTGATTAAAAAGAAATCAAAATTTTTTTTATCTATTATAAAAATAAGGTATTAAAGAAAATATATAAATAATTCTCTTTATTTTATAATTTTTTATATTACAAAATTTTTTTTTTTTGACTAGTATGATTTTGTTTTTATTTTAATCAAAAATATAAAATTACATAACAAGTATATAAACTCATACTTTGACAATTTAAATAAAAACAGACTAAAATTAATTTAGCTAAGTTAATTAATTTATTATCTAACCTTGCTATAAAATAAAAATTTATTTTGAAGAAGTCTAAGCTAGTGTTATGAATCGCGAATACAAAATCGCGATTAATCACCTATCAACTATATAGTCGAATACAAATGTTAATAGACAATTAATCGCGATTAATCAGTAATTATTAAAATCGTGATTAATCGTAAATAATTACGATTAATCAGCAATTATTAAAATCGTGATTAACCGTAATAATCATGATTAATCGTTATATTATAATTATAATATTTTTTTGAATCAAATAAATATTATAATTATATAATTATATTTTCGAATAATTATAATTTTTATTCAATTCGAAAAAATATTATAATTATAATATTTTTATAATTTTATAATTATAATTTGATAAAATTATTAACAATAATTTTTTTTTTTATAGATTCTGACATTAGCGAATTGGATCAACGCGGAGAAGGAAAGAAGGCCACATCATGAAAATAACAAAGAAGGTAATGAAGAAAGTGGAGAAAACAGTGGAGGGAAAGATGAGGGAAAAATCGAAATTGTCAAAATCGCTGATATTACCAAAACTGCTTTAATTACAATCGCGAAAGATTACGAACGTCTAAGAGAAGGGACAAGAGGGAAAAGGAGAAGTATTAAAAGAGAAGAGAGTAAAGAACTTGAGGAAAGAAGAATAGAAAAGAAGTGAGAAAAAAAGGAAAGAGTAAAATTGCTAAAATTACGATTATGGAAGGTCACAGACACTTAGAAGAAGAGAGTATAAGAGGAAAGAGAAGTATAAGAAAAGAAGAAAATGACAAAAGAGAAGAAAATGATAAAAAAGAAAAAAGTAAAAAACTTGAGAAAAGGAAAATAAAAAAAGAAGTGGAAAAAAAGGAAAAAAAATATTGTTAAAATTATAGAAACAGATGATAAGGATGAAAAGAAAGATAAAGAAGAGAATGAAGAAAGGAAAAGTGAAGAAAGAATAAATAGTAATAAAAAAAGAATAGAAAAAGGAAAAAGAAATATTATCAAAATTATAGAAATAGATAAAGAGGAGGATAAAGAAGAGGATGAAGAAGGGAAAAGTGAAGAGAGAATAAATAGTAATAAAAAAAGAGTAGAAAAAGGAAGGGAAAAGGTGATAAAACATGAAGAAAATGTAAATGTGGAAAATACAGAAGGTTGGATTCTAAAAAATAATTCTAATAATGAAAATAATTTTTTATCTTTTGAAATAAATTTAATGAATTTTCTAAGTGAAGAAGAAATACCTATTACTTCATCAAGTAAAAATATTATCCAAAGAAAAAAACCCCAATGAATAAAATAAAAGGTAATACAAATAAGAAAAGAATTCAATCTTTTTTTGAAAAATTAATTAATATAGAAGAATTAAATAATTATGAAATTAATAATAAAGGTGATGAAGGTGATGAAAATAATAAAGATAATGAAAGTAATAAAAGTGATGAAGATGATGAAGGTGATAAAGGTGAAATCAATGACAATAATATTTTAAGTAATTTTAGTCGTCTTTAAAATCGTAAAAAAAGAAAAGCATCTGTTTTATTAAAAATTTTTAAAGGAAAAAAATCAAAATTAAAAAAATCAAAAATAGTGGTAGTATTGAGATCTAGTTTTGTTTGGAATTTTTTCATAACTGATTATGATACAGAAACAGATGTTGTTTATACAATCTGTCAAACATCAGTAAATTTTTTTAAACGTAAGCCTTCGAAGTTCTTCATTCCGATAACTTTCGAATACCTCCAATATAAACATAATATTTACGAAGGTTATTGGTACCGAAAACCTTTATTTTTATTAATAAAACATAATACTCTGGAAATTATTGATATTGATAACCTTTAATAACCTTCATTTTATCATAATAAACGTAATATTTGCGAAGGTTATTGGTCTGATAACTTTCAATAACCTTTGAAAACGAAATTATTACAATAACCTCTGATATAAAAAATTTCCAGATGAATAAAAGATTGTACACGTAAATATGCTTATCATAGTTCTACAACTAATTATACAAAACATTTTCGTAATGATTATCATATTACTGAAGTTTCACTATCTTCAAAAACTCCAGAAGAAATCAACAATTTAAAATAACTAAAATAGCAATCTATTATTGAACTTCTATCAAGACCTCTTAGTTTAAGAAAATAAAAATTATTAAATCAAGATCTTGTAAAATTTATAGTAAGAACAAGATAATTATTATCTATTATTGAAAGTGATTATTTCAAAAATTATTATAATGTATTCAATCTACAATTTTCTATTCCTTATATTAATACTATCAAAAATTTAATAAATCTTTCATATAATTATATGAAAAGACAACTTAAAGATATAATAATTAATTCTATTAATTATATTCATTTAACCTTTAATTTGTAATTATCAAAAGCACATGATTTATATTTGGACATTACTGCTCATTGGATTAACAAAGAATTTGAGATTTGTAACATGGTTTTGAATATTGGAGAAATACCATATCTATATACTGATATTGAAATTTCTCGTCATATATCAAAAGTTCTTGATAACTGGAATTTGGAAGATAAAATAATAATTATAGTTACAGATAATGGAAGGAATGTTAAATCTGCAGTAACAAGATTGGGAAAAGATTGGATTCTATGTGCTGCTCATATATTAGTAATTTTTATATAACGTTCTATAACGTTATATGAACGGATATACGTATTGCCCAAATCCCAAATAATTTGGGATTTGGGATGTCAAAATGCACAAATTACTAGTATTTGGGATTTGGGATTTCGGCAAAAAATACTAATTATAATTTGGGATTTGGGATTTCGGCATTTGGGATTTTGGCATTTAGATTTTGAATTTGGGTAGCAGGTATATGAACGGAACGTTTGTATTACGTTCTAAAATGACACCTACGTACTAAAACATAACATTTTAGTATATTATAAATATGTACTATTCGTACTATATTTATGAACGGTGTATATATAACATTATATATCGCCGTTTTATAACATATTACGAACGTTTCGTATTAATAACACTGTATATCAATGTTCGTATATCGTTAGTCAGAAGCGTTTAATAATGTTAAAAGTACGAAATGTTCATTTTACACTACATCAGAAATTATATAAAGGCGTTCTAGTATGCAATAAGTACAAAAAATATTTATTGCGTTCAATATATGCCATTTTATTGTGTATTATGAACGTTACGTTCTATAATGATCCATTCTACAACGTTTTACACGATAAGTATTAATAACATTATATAACAGATCATTTTAGTACGGTTTGCAAACTATCAATATTAATAACGTTCTAGAACGATCTGTTTTAGAACGTATTATGAACGATAATACTAATAACGTTATACAGTGCGTACAACTTAGTTCCGGAAAATAAATTTTTAGACGGCCAAATTTCAAGTGTTGATCTTTCATTACATGAACCAGAAAGTTTGCAATTCTATTGGCTAGCTGAGTTCCCGTGAGAGTACAATGAACAGAGAAAACTTTGATGCATCATAAAAAAAAAAAAAACTTCGATTCAAATTTTTAATAAACAATTTCAAATTTTTAATAAAATAATTTAAAAATTTTTTTTACAACCATTTGAACCTATTTTAGCAATGATATTTATTTGTGATACTTTTGATAATTCTTTTTTTTGCAAAAAGAATCACTTTAACAAAACCAAAATCAAACAATGCCGCGTCCAACAAAACGTAAAAAAAAATCAATGAAAGCATGTAAAGCACGTCGTATTAAACGTACCATTGATGGCATGGATTATGTTGATGAATTAGAAAGTCCTGATATCGATGATGCTTCTTTCAATAATTGCTACAATAAGCCAACAAAAAATAATAATGCTGTAAATATTGTAACACGACTTCAGGAAGCAGCAAAAAAATATCACGAAGAACATGCATCTCAAAAAGTACGTAGGTCCCGTTACATTGGAAATTCAAGCCGTACTAAAAGAAGAAAAAATCATTAACAGCGTGAAGCAGCAAAAGGAACTCTTATATTACATACCTTTTTGAATACTGAAAAATTTACTGACGAGACCAATAATAATACTGGTGAGACCAATAATAATACNAATTTTTAGACGGCCAAATTTCAAGTGTTGATCTTTCATTACATGAACCAGAAAGTTTGCAATTCTATTGGCTAGCTGAGTTCCCGTGAGAGTACAATGAACAGAGAAAACTTTGATGCATCATAAAAAAAAAAAAAACTTCGATTCAAATTTTTAATAAACAATTTCAAATTTTTAATAAAATAATTTAAAAATTTTTTTTACAACCATTTGAACCTATTTTAGCAATGATATTTATTTGTGATACTTTTGATAATTCTTTTTTTTGCAAAAAGAATCACTTTAACAAAACCAAAATCAAACAATGCCGCGTCCAACAAAACGTAAAAAAAAATCAATGAAAGCATGTAAAGCACGTCGTATTAAACGTACCATTGATGGCATGGATTATGTTGATGAATTAGAAAGTCCTGATATCGATGATGCTTCTTTCAATAATTGCTACAATAAGCCAACAAAAAATAATAATGCTGTAAATATTGTAACACGACTTCAGGAAGCAGCAAAAAAATATCACGAAGAACATGCATCTCAAAAAGTACGTAGGTCCCGTTACATTGGAAATTCAAGCCGTACTAAAAGAAGAAAAAATCATTAACAGCGTGAAGCAGCAAAAGGAACTCTTATATTACATACCTTTTTGAATACTGAAAAATTTACTGACGAGACCAATAATAATACTGGTGAGACCAATAATAATACTGGCGACCTGTTGGATGATGAAACTGAGAATTGTAATTGGAGTAACAAAATCCTGGCTGCTCTTGAAAATCTGGAGTTAGATATTAAAAAAGAAAAAATAAAAAGTGAAGTTTGGGTACGTCTAAATGGAATTCGTATTTATCTCCAACTTGTAAAATGCAACTATTCAAAAATAGGTGCAAGCAAAGTTGTTGCCAATGCAGCAGGAAAAGGAATATATCATGCCAAGTGTATTCGTTCTTGGGCACATGAGTATGTAATAATCTGTCAGATTCCCTATTCTCGCCGTGGACATCATGCTAAAATATTAAGTTTTCTTTGGGATGAGAATATTCTTCTTCAAGTTAAATCATATGTTCGGGAACATAAATGGAATGTTACGCCACAGACCTTGATGATACAGATGAACGAAGTTATTTTACCAGGACTTAGATTTGCACCACCTCCAACAATTCATATCAATACCGCAAGAAACTATTTGAAAGAACTTGGATATAAATATGAAAAGGTAAAAAAAGGAACATATATGAATGGGCATGAGAGAAAAGATGTAGTTGCCTATCGAAAAATATTTTTAGAAAAAATGAGTGAATTTGAATGTAGAATGTTGATTTTTTCAGGAGACAATTTGGAAGAAATAACTTGGCCAAATAATAATGTGCAACCACTTATCTTTGTTACACATGACGAGTGTATTTTCTCAGCTTATGATGGAAGTCGAAGTCTTTGGATTCCAGATGAAGAACAACCTTTGCGAAAGAAAGGTAATAGCCGTTCAATTCATATTAGCGATTTTTTAACCGAAGTTTGTGAACGCCTTGCACTTCCTGATGAGATACAGATATCAAATAATATACCCAGAGAAGCTTGTATTATTATGCATCCAGGTAAAAACAATGATGGATGGTGGAAGGCCGATGATTTAATAAATCAAGTAGTTAGATATGCGATTCCCATATTCGAAGCACGTTTTCCAGGGTGCCAGGCCTTGTTTGCATTTGATAATGCATTAAGCCATTCTTCTTTTTCACCAGATGCACTAATTGCTAAAAATATGAATCTTGGTTCTGGGGGGAAAACAATTAAAAATGCGTAGAACATATTTTAATGAAGGAATTCCACAAGATATGAACTTTCCATTAGATTATCATATTTCTGAATTATGTGGACAACCGAAAGGATTAAAGCAAGTTTTAATAGAAAGGGGATTGTGGCCAGATGGAGGATTAAAACTAGAAGAAGCACGAAAAATAATAGATAATCAACCAGATTTTTTAATGCAAAAGGGACGGTTAGAGGAAGTTATTATAGCAGCAGGACATAAAATTATATTTTACCCTAAGTTTCATTGTGAACTCAACTTCATTGAAAACTTTTGGGGTGCAGCTAAGCAGTTTAGTCGGTCACATTGTGATTATTCATGGACAGGTTTACAAAGAACGGTTCCATTGGCTCTTGTATTTGTTCCACTTACAACTATTCGCCAGTATGCAAGAAAGGCATTTCGATATATGGATGCATATCGAAAAGGTTTATCAGGTCCAGCAGCTGAATTTGCAATTAGAAAATACCATTCACATCGTCGAGTTTTTGATTCGGTTTTACAATCGATTGATTAATAAAATTACCTGAAAAACTAAAAAAATGCAACAAACATAAAATAAATGAACGCATAAAAAGAAATAAAAATAATAAAAATAAAAAAAAAAGAAAAAATAATAAAAAAAGAAAAATAATAAATTTAGATAGTTCTGATTTTAAAANCAAAAGGGACGGTTAGAGGAAGTTATTATAGCAGCAGGACATAAAATTATATTTTACCCTAAGTTTCATTGTGAACTCAACTTCATTGAAAACTTTTGGGGTGCAGCTAAGCAGTTTAGTCGGTCACATTGTGATTATTCATGGACAGGTTTACAAAGAACGGTTCCATTGGCTCTTGTATTTGTTCCACTTACAACTATTCGCCAGTATGCAAGAAAGGCATTTCGATATATGGATGCATATCGAAAAGGTTTATCAGGTCCAGCAGCTGAATTTGCAATTAGAAAATACCATTCACATCGTCGAGTTTTTGATTCGGTTTTACAATCGATTGATTAATAAAATTACCTGAAAAACTAAAAAAATGCAACAAACATAAAATAAATGAACGCATAAAAAGAAATAAAAATAATAAAAATAAAAAAAAAAGAAAAAATAATAAAAAAAGAAAAATAATAAATTTAGATAGTTCTGATTTTAAAAGGAATTTTTTTTAATAAAAGTAAATTGTGATTAATAATTGATATCGTGTAATAATTGTAATTAATAATTGATATCGTGTAATCGATGTCACGAAAGATTTAAAATAATTTAAAACGTGATTCAATGTCACGAGTTGGAAAATCAACCAATTAACAATCAGAAAATTGATCACGTTGTCACATAAAAATGTGGCCAAAAATCTGATTTAATAATAAAGTTGTCCAACTTCGAATTGCTACTACTTCATCAAAAATCGATTTTTCAAAAATTTAAAAACGTGGAGTTATTGAGCTTGACTTGATCTATCATTTCAAGGTCTTATTTTAGGTTTATTACCTTTTTTGGAGAAAGAGTAGCAATTTGAAAATTGTTACATTTATTTTCCGAGACTAAGTTGTATGCACTGTATAATGTATCGTTATACGAAATATCAGTATTAATAGTTATATAATGGATTGTTCGAGAACATTATTAATTATAATAATGTGTATCGTATAAAAGATCAATTCTAATAGTTTGCAATACACTACGATTATATTTATTATTATTTTTTTTTGTTCAGAGCATAACGAAGGATATCATATTTCTTTTTTGTCGCATGTATACATGTTCCTAAAATTAATTTTAGATTTTTAAGGTATTTCGTTTTTTTAAGATTTATGCAGAATCTATTCTATATATGGAAGTAAAAAAAGTACCTAGTTATATGTATCTTTAATCAAGGGATTTATCTGAATAGTCAAAAAATTTCGAATTTTAAGTAAAATAATTTCATCTTCTATAAAAAACTATTTTGACTTTTTTTTCACAAAATTGCAATTTTGAGATCCCAAAATAATTTAGCGTGCAAGTATAGACATGCAAACGAAGAGATCATATTTATTTATTTTGTTATGACATATAGTAGAAGTTTTCGTAAAATATAATCTTATGTAATAATTTAATGATTATTATTTCATCAGGAAATTTTAATAGGCAAAAATTTACGCAAATTTTCACTTCGAAAATTTTTGCAAATTTCTGCAAAAAATTTTTGTAACTTTTCACACAGTTTTCAAAAATTTTCGCAACTTTTCACAAAGTTTTTGAAACTTTTCGCAACTTTTCAAAACTTTTCACAACTTTTTGAAAAATTTTCGTAAAGTTTCGCAAATTTTTCCGTAAAGTTTTCAAAATTTACAAAATTTTTTATTATTTTTCAAATATTATTATTATTTTATTTATATTAATACAAAAATTTCCAAATATTTAAAATTATATTTTTTATTTCTTAATCCTCGCTTTCTATATTTACTATTTCATTATGATATTCTTCATCTTCACCTTCTTCATCTTCGTCATCTTCGTCATCGTCATCTTCACCTTCGTCACCTTCGTCATCTTCGTCACCTTCTTCACTTTCTTCACCTTCGTCACCTTCATATTCATCATTTTTTTTACCTTCATATTCGTTATTTTCTACTTTTCTTTTAGATTTTTTAAGATTTTTTCGTAGAGTTTCAACTTCAATAATTCTTTTCTTTCCTTTGTTTCAGGATCTTTCTGTCTTTCTGGAGATACTGGTCTTTGGGGAGTTGGAGATGAGTCCAATTCGTATTCAAAACCTTCTTCATTTTCAATTTTTCTCTATTTTTTAAAATTTTGTTAGTTTTCAAAAATTTTAAAAATCTGGCGTGATATGAAATTTACTTACTAAATTTCTTGCAAGAGCCGGTTGTATAATTTCTTCTAACATTTTGATAACTTCATTTTTCAGGTTGAGAAAAATTTCTGAAATAGAAATCGCCCAGGCGATTTGAAGATTTGGAATATTTTTTTTCTTAGGCCAGACATTTTTAATTATTTTTGTCATATATGTGTTGTTTTCGTCGTTTTCGATTTTTTCAAATAATTTACGAAATAATTTGAAACAGCAAGTTTCTTCTTCCACGCCGCAATTTTAGATGCTTTCGCTACGTTACTAATTGGAGGTAACATATTGCTGAAATTTTCAAAAATTGCTGTTTTTACTCACACATACAAGGTGCCTCTAAGAGAACGGAGCCTTTTTGATAACTATAAATTTTTAAAAAAATTAATTATAAAACTCTTCAAAATATCAATTTATAGATTTTACTTACAGGTTTTCGAATTTTTTTTTCAAAATATGGTTCCCATTTACTACCCAAAGTGGAGAAAAATTCATTATCAGATTCTCTTAGAAAAAATTCAGCAGATTCTTTGAATTTGTCATAATTGAGATATATTTTTTTTTCTAACAGGTCTTGAGCAGACTTAATTATCACAGTCTATTTATAAAAATTGTTAATATTGCGAACATTTGCGAAATGTTCAAATTTTAATATTATACTAACATCTATACAAGCTTGATCATGTGAAAGTATGACAACTTCTTCTTTAATAGTTTTTATTTCTTCTTTCATGTCTTCTTGATTTTTTTTAACTTTTTCTAGAAGTGTTTTTAGATTATCCAATTTCAAAAAGATTTTAATTTTTTTTTGAAATAAAAAACCAATATATTATTATACTATCATTCATTTGATCTACTGAAGGCAAGGTTAAGTCTGAATCTTCAGATTCTAGTAGTGGACATGGAAATAAAGAAGGACGTGAAGCTGAAGCCGAAGAAGGGCGTAAAGCTGAAGCCGAAGAAGGACGTGAAGCTGAAGCCGAGGAAGGGTGCGAGGAAGAAGCGTGTAAATATGAAGAGGTGTGCGAAGGGTTTTTTTTTTTTTTTTAAATAATTCGTTCAAATTGCTCATCTTAAATAATAAATAAATATTTCATAAAAATAAACAAAAAAAATAGTAATGTTACGGAAAATGCAAACAAAAAAATTGAAATAAATAGTAATGTTATGGAAACTAATAAAAATACGTGCAGTATTATTTGATTATATTCTAAAGTATGTAGATTCGAGAGAATATAGCATATAGTAACAACTAATACATACATACCTTATTACCAGACAATAAAATAAAATTTGTAATGTTATAGAAATAAAACAAAAAAAAATGTTTGTCTAAAGTTGTTAAACTACAGTTTAAACTCAATGTATTAATAATTTCATGTAAAGGTAATAGTAATGTTACGGAAAATGCAAGTAAAAAATAATAATATTACGGAAAATGAAAAAAAAAATTGAAATAAAAAATATGTGCAATATTATATAACTACATCCTAAGTATGTATATTTAAGAGAATATAAAGAATATAGCATATAATAATAATAGAGCAAAGGCAAAAGATAGGAGACAAGGAGTATGCCATTGTAAATAAAATAAAAAATACATGCAATATTATATAACTACATCCTAAAGTATATAGATTTGAAAAAATATAAAGAATATAGTATATAATAGTAATAGAGCAAAGGCAAAAGACAGGAGGCAAGGAGTATACCATTGTAAATAAACAAAATAAACAAAATATTTTTGTGTTACATATGTAATACAAGATGGTAATATTTGTATTACAAATTTTATTATATATTTTTCTTGTATTACAAATTTTATCATTTCTGTTTTAACACAGAAAATGTTGTATATATTCGAAAAAATCACAGATATAGTATTTTTTATAAAATATTCTTTTTATATCACAGAATGTAATATAGAAAATTACAAAATAAAGAAAATAAAGAGAATTATTTATATATTTTCTTTAATACCCCATTTTTATAACAGGCAAAAAAAATTTTGATTTCTTTTTTAATTAAAAAAAATGTTGTATATATATTCGAAAAATCATATTTATTTTACAGATATATACCTGCCACCCAAATTCAAAATCTAAATGCTGAAATCCCAAATGCTGAAATCCCAAATCCCAAATCCCAAATTACAATTAGTATTTTTTGCTGAAATCCCAAATCCCAAATACTAGTAATTTGTGCATTTTGGCATCCCAAATTCCAAATTATTTGGGATTTGGGCAACACGTATATACAGATATAGTATTTGTAAGATATTCTTTTTATATCACGGAATATAATATGGAAATTACAAAGAGAAACATTTAAAATTTTATTAATTACTGAGAAAACTAATAAAAATAAAAATACAGATTTGAAATATTGGAAAAGATATTTAAGTACCATGAAAAAGTACCATTGACAATTTTTAAATTAAAAATAAAGTCGAATAATTTCAATTCTCTTTAAAACAAAATATTGATTTTTTCGAAACAATTTGAACTTTTTTAATATTCTAATATAAACAATGTCTACAAGTTTTCAATGCCCACATTGCCCTCGTAATTTTTCAACACAGAATGCATACTCTCAGCATGTTAATCAATGCATTAATACTGTTTATTTAAGTACAAAAAAATCTAGTGAGAATATTTTAGATATTGTCTCNAATTTTAGATGCTTTCGCTACGTTACTAATTGGAGGTAACATATTGCTGAAATTTTCAAAAATTGCTGTTTTTACTCACACATACAAGGTGCCTCTAAGAGAACGGAGCCTTTTTGATAACTATAAATTTTTAAAAAAATTAATTATAAAACTCTTCAAAATATCAATTTATAGATTTTACTTACAGGTTTTTGAATTTTTTTTTCAAAATATGGTTCTCATTTACTACCCAAAGTGGAGAAAAATTCATTATCAGATTCTCTTAGAAAAAATTCGGCAGATTTTTTGAATTCATCATAATTGGGATATATTTTTTTTTCTAACAGGTCTTGAGCAGACTTAATTATCACAGCCTATTTATAAAAATTGTTAATATTGCGAACATTTGCGAAATGTTCAAATTTTAATATTATACTAATATCTATACAAGCTTGGTCATGTGAAAGTATAGCGACTTCTTCTTTAATAGTTTTTATTTCTTCTTTCATGTCTTCTTGATTTTTTTTAACTTTTTCTAGAAGTGTTTTTAGATTATCCAATTTCAAAAAGATTTTAATTTTTTTTTGAAATAAAAAACCAATATATTATTATACTATCATTCATTTGATCTACTGAAGGCAAGGTTAAGTCTGAATCTTCAGATTCTAGTAGTGGACATGGAAATAAAGAAGGACGTGAAGCTGAAGCCGAAGAAGGGCGTAAAGCTGAAGCCGAAGAAGGACGTGAAGCTGAAGCCGAGGAAGGGTGCGAGGAAGAAGCGTGTAAATATGAAGAGGTGTGCGAAGGGTTTTTTTTTTTTTTTTAAATAATTCGTTCAAATTGCTCATCTTAAATAATAAATAAATATTTCATAAAAATAAACAAAAAAAATAGTAATGTTACGGAAAATGCAAACAAAAAAATTGAAATAAATAGTAATGTTATGGAAACTAATAAAAATACGTGCAGTATTATTTGATTATATTCTAAAGTATGTAGATTCGAGAGAATATAGCATATAGTAACAACTAATACATACATACCTTATTACCAGACAATAAAATAAAATTTGTAATGTTATAGAAATAAAACAAAAAAAAATGTTTGTCTAAAGTTGTTAAACTACAGTTTAAACTCAATGTATTAATAATTTCATGTAAAGGTAATAGTAATGTTACGGAAAATGCAAGTAAAAAATAATAATATTACGGAAAATGAAAAAAAAAATTGAAATAAAAAATATGTGCAATATTATATAACTACATCCTAAGTATGTATATTTAAGAGAATATAAAGAATATAGCATATAATAATAATAGAGCAAAGGCAAAAGATAGGAGACAAGGAGTATGCCATTGTAAATAAAATAAAAAATACATGCAATATTATATAACTACATCCTAAAGTATATAGATTTGAAAAAATATAAAGAATATAGTATATAATAGTAATAGAGCAAAGGCAAAAGACAGGAGGCAAGGAGTATACCATTGTAAATAAACAAAATAAACAAAATATTTTTGTGTTACATATGTAATACAAGATGGTAATATTTGTATTACAAATTTTATTATATATTTTTCTTGTATTACAAATTTTATCATTTCTGTTTTAACACAGAAAATGTTGTATATATTCGAAAAAATCACAGATATAGTATTTTTTATAAAATATTCTTTTTATATCACAGAATGTAATATAGAAAATTACAAAATAAAGAAAATAAAGAGAATTATTTATATATTTTCTTTAATACCCCATTTTTATAACAGGCAAAAAAAATTTTGATTTCTTTTTTAATTAAAAAAAATGTTGTATATATATTCGAAAAATCATATTTATTTTACAGATATATACCTGCCACCCAAATTCAAAATCTAAATGCTGAAATCCCAAATGCTGAAATCCCAAATCCCAAATCCCAAATTACAATTAGTATTTTTTGCTGAAATCCCAAATCCCAAATACTAGTAATTTGTGCATTTTGGCATCCCAAATTCCAAATTATTTGGGATTTGGGCAACACGTATATACAGATATAGTATTTGTAAGATATTCTTTTTATATCACGGAATATAATATGGAAATTACAAAGAGAAACATTTAAAATTTTATTAATTACTGAGAAAACTAATAAAAATAAAAATACAGATTTGAAATATTGGAAAAGATATTTAAGTACCATGAAAAAGTACCATTGACAATTTTTAAATTAAAAATAAAGTCGAATAATTTCAATTCTCTTTAAAACAAAATATTGATTTTTTCGAAACAATTTGAACTTTTTTAATATTCTAATATAAACAATGTCTACAAGTTTTCAATGCCCACATTGCCCTCGTAATTTTTCAACACAGAATGCATACTCTCAGCATGTTAATCAATGCATTAATACTGTTTATTTAAGTACAAAAAAATCTAGTGAGAATATTTTAGATATTGTCTCAAGTGTTAACGAAATGTCATTAGATGATGAAGATTTTAGTCGCATAAATGAATTTCAAATTATTCGAGAAGAAAACTCACAAGTTTTTTACCAATATGAAAGTGATCAGGATTATGCTGGTGATATTTCTTTTGGTGAAATATCACATTCAGGTAATATTCCAGAGGAATATGAAAACTTTAATGAAATTTTACCCGCAAGTTTACAAAGCAATGAAGAACCCGTATCACATTCAAGCAATATTCCGGAGGAATATGAAAACTTTGATGAAATTTTACCCGCAAGTTTACAAAGCAATGAAGAACCCGAAGTTGAAAACATTAAAGAATTTCCAAATGAAGCATATGCGGATTTGATGACACTTGTTATAGAAAATAATCTTAATAATAAAACTGGAAATGCAATTATAAAATTCTTTAACAAATATTCGGATTTATCTCAATTGTCACCTCTCCCAAAAAACATCGAAACTGGACGAAAGTTCATGGATAAAATGAATATTTCACAATTGTCATATTTTAAATATTGCGTACTTACTCATAATAGTCAAAATTACTTTGTTCATTATCGTCCCATTAAAAACTGTATTAAAAACCTTTTGCCAAATCCAGATATATTAAAAAATTTGATGTTTAGATATGAAAATTCGAAGGTAAATACTTATATCGGAAATTTCTTAATAATTAATAATTATATTAATAATTAAATTATATTAATAATTAAATTATATTAATAATTAAATTATATTAATAATTATATTAATAAACTGTTAGATCGAAGATAAAAAATCATATGGAGAACAAAATTCCGGAAATTGGTGGAAATGGGCAGAAAGATCAATTTCAAATCACGCAAATATTTTGTCAATCATTCTCTATTCAGATGCAACTACTACTGATACATTAGGAAAGAGTTCATTATATTCTATATCTATATCTCTTGGAAATATTCCCACATGGAGAAGGAACAAAGAAGACGCGAAACAACTGTTAGGATATCTTCCAATTTTATCTGCTAAAAATGAAAAGGAAAAGAAATCTTCTGAATTTAGGGAATTGGCTATTGGCTCGCGAAATCTTTCATAATTCTATTAAATTTCTATTAGATCCATTATTCCAAGGTGATGGTGTTGATTTTAATATTGATGACAAAGATATTTGATTTTTTCTGAGAATATCCACTATAATCTGTGATTGGCCGGAAGCCTGTACGTTTTCGTTAACTTATAAATCAGCCAATTCGAATAAAGAATATTTTGATAATAATACAAGTAATTTGGCAGGTTTGGAATATGTCAATAATTACTTTTGGAGTATCCCGTAAGTTTGTTTATTTATATATTTAAATATTTATATATTTAAATATTTATATATTTTAAGAGCATATTCTAACCTTATTTGTTTAAATTTAGAAATTTAAACATTTATGCAGCCACTGTACCTGATAGAATGCATCACTTAGATCTAGGTCTATTTAAATATCAAATAGAATTTACTATGGAATTATTGAAGAAAAAAAAATCATTGAATAAAGTAAACGAAAGAATTGCAGATATTCCAAGACATTCGCAATTAAAAGTATTTAAAAAAGGGATACAATTATCCCGATTAACTGCAAGCGAATATAGAGATATGATGAAGATCATGGTGTTTGTGGTCGATGATTTACAAATTGAAGATCTTTCGGAAGTCTACGTGAAATGGAATGAAATGTATTTACTGAGTAGATCAGAAAAATTTAAAGAAAGTGATCTGGAAAATTTTCAGGTAAAAATAATTATCTGGAGGATATTAGAAAGGTTGATATACATAAATAAAATATTAATTTATTTAATTATATAGAAAGCAATCAATGATTGGGGTGATCTATTCATTAAATTATTTCAAAATATTTTGAATTCTCATTTGAAATTTCTGAAACTTCACTCATGGATTTATCACATTGTCGATACAATTCGGGAATATGGAGCAATAAATGGATGTATAACCGAAACATATGAAAGTTTACATAAAACTTATGTGAAGATTCCATATCGTCTCAGTAATAAAAAAGAAGTAGAAAAGCAAATAATGGAAAATNGTCTATTCAAATATCAAATAGAATTTACTATGGAATTATTGAAGAAAAAAAAATCATTGAATAAAGTAAACGAAAGAATTGCGGATATTCCAAGACATTCGCAATTAAAAGTATTTAAAAAAGGGATACAATTATCCCGATTAACTGCAAGCGAATATAGAGATATGATGAAGATCATGGTGTTTGTGGTCGATGATTTACAAATTGAAGATCTTTCGGAAGTCTACGTGAAATGGAATGAAATGTATTTACTGAGTAGATCAGAAAAATTTAAAGAAAGTGATCTGGAAAATTTTCAGGTAAAAATAATTATCTGGAGGATATTAGAAAGGTTGATATACATAAATAAAATATTAATTTATTTAATTATATAGAAAGCAATCAATGATTGGGGTGATCTATTCATTAAATTATTTCAAAATATTTTGAATTCTCATTTGAAATTTCTGAAACTTCACTCATGGATTTATCACATTGTCGATACAATTCGGGAATATGGAGCAATAAATGGATGTATAACCGAAACATATGAAAGTTTACATAAAACTTATGTGAAGATTCCATATCGTCTCAGTAATAAAAAAGAAGTAGAAAAGCAAATAATGGAAAATGTAAATAAAAAACAATAATTTATCACATAATATTTCGAAATTTAATTTTTAGATTCGACGCCGAGCAATTGTCTCACGAAATCGTGTAGGAAAAACTAAAACTCCAATGGCTTTTGTGTACATCGCAAAATTATTTGACTTTGATCTTTCGGAATCCATGATTGAGCAAAATAAAAAAGATCTGAATTTGGATAAAAAAATGATAAAAGGTTTTGAGAAATTTATTGATTATTTGAAAGTATATCTTAATATTTTGAATATAATTTCTGCCGAAAGCTGCCAAATAAAGATATATAGTTCTGTTATATTAAAAAATGGTGCTATTTTACGTACAAAAAATGATTTTCACCATAGACCATGGTTTAGTAATATTGCTGTCAATATGAATGAGGAGGAACTTTCTGAATATTTATCAGATAAAGGAATTTGTTATGCACAGGTATATATTAACTATTAAATAATTTTCATTATAAAATATAGAAGATTACTTAACTCTTTTTTATTATTTAGACATTATTAATAACAGAAATAAGACTACCAAATAAATCACTAATGCATCTTGCACTTGTACAATGGTATGATTTTATTGAAGAAACTCCATTTGTTTACGGCTGTCCTTTATTGAGATTGGTAGAGGTGTACAATTTTATAGAAATAGAAGCGATCGAAGATACAATTCATGTAGTTCCACGCTTTGATAAAAATAATGAATACTTTGTAATTTAATGAGACCGGTGTGGTCTTATCTTTATTCATTCAAAATATTTATAAAAATACATATAAAGAATAAAAACTGACTATAACAATTTACGGTTAACGGTCTGACCATCCACCTTAAGGCCAAGGGCACCTTATATGATAAGTGGTATTCCTTACCAAAGTCATAAAAAAAAGAAAATATTTGGAAGTACGTCATATCAACGTAAAATCCCACCTAACAACAACCACACCTCAACAACCCCAGAACCAACGTCCCAAAAGGACTAAGTTCCAAAACACCATTATAACACTTTATAATTTGTATACCTGTTTACTAATCTATGGTGTCACCAAATATGTCCACCTTAATGTTGGTTAGACGAAACAAATGTTTCTTCCAGTGAATAAAACGGCTACTTTAACGAAACAAAGTTTCTTCCAGCGAANATATAATTTCTGCCGAAAGCTGCCAAATAAAGATATATAGTTCTGTTATATTAAAAAATGGTGCTATTTTACGTACAAAAAATGATTTTCACCATAGACCATGGTTTAGTAATATTGCTGTCAATATGAATGAGGAGGAACTTTCTGAATATTTATCAGATAAAGGAATTTGTTATGCACAGGTATATATTAACTATTAAATAATTTTCATTATAAAATATAGAAGATTACTTAACTCTTTTTTATTATTTAGACATTATTAATAACAGAAATAAGACTACCAAATAAATCACTAATGCATCTTGCACTTGTACAATGGTATGATTTTATTGAAGAAACTCCATTTGTTTACGGCTGTCCTTTATTGAGATTGGTAGAGGTGTACAATTTTATAGAAATAGAAGCGATCGAAGATACAATTCATGTAGTTCCACGCTTTGATAAAAATAATGAATACTTTGTAATTTAATGAGACCGGTGTGGTCTTATCTTTATTCATTCAAAATATTTATAAAAATACATATAAAGAATAAAAACTGACTATAACAATTTACGGTTAACGGTCTGACCATCCACCTTAAGGCCAAGGGCACCTTATATGATAAGTGGTATTCCTTACCAAAGTCATAAAAAAAAGAAAATATTTGGAAGTACGTCATATCAACGTAAAATCCCACCTAACAACAACCACACCTCAACAACCCCAGAACCAACGTCCCAAAAGGACTAAGTTCCAAAACACCATTATAACACTTTATAATTTGTATACCTGTTTACTAATCTATGGTGTCACCAAATATGTCCACCTTAATGTTGGTTAGACGAAACAAATGTTTCTTCCAGTGAATAAAACGGCTACTTTAACGAAACAAAGTTTCTTCCAGCGAAAACAAAGTTGGTCTTAACAGGAAATCTATCTTCTGCATATATCATGAAAGTATTTAGCATCAGTTTCTCATGGTTGACTTCTTTCCCTCCCATTCGAGATGGTATACGAACAAAGTTCTTTCAAAATTGTTTTTGTTGGTAATTTTCACACGTATCTACTCATTGGTATTATAACGGATCAAAAGATCCTCCCAAGATATTCCATTTAGTGGCCTAATCTGTCCGACAAACTTCCAACTAGCGAGACGAATCTACGTGGACTGAGTCGTGAAGGCGCATTATTCAACGCAAAATGTTGGCGGATATCTAAAAAGCATTATAATCCAATAAAAATATAAAGCACCTAACTACTACCACACCTCAAACAACTAACCCTCTGCTCAATTTCACAACACACACCTCGGCTACAACTAAAATACATCACACTCCCCCGTCCTCCCACAATTCATCACATCACACTTCATTACCACCAAACGTCACCTAAGTATCACCATACCCCCAGATCACCTGCCGTTCATCACCTATGTACCACCATACCACCAAATTTTTCATCAGTACGTCACACCCAAACTGACAAGATCGACAATTCAGGGTCAAACCAATATTTGACATTTCCCCCAAAAAGTTATTGACATGAAAACGAGAAAAATTTGTGGCGCAGACCCATAACTGATATATACGCAAAGTCAAACAGCTCCAGGAAAACTTCTTCGTTTATTCCGTTCGTTCAAAAACAAACTATTCAACTCAGAAAAAAGGAGCTAGCCCATACGTCCTGCTCCGGTTCATCCTAAAGCTTCTATACTTCAAAACTATTTTCCAAGAAAAATAGAGAGTTTCGCCGTTTACGTCTTCTGCGAAGAAACTGGAACCAACTCCACTGACCAAACTTCATAAGTATTTAAAAATAGTAACCCCACCATCTTCTAGTCTTATCCGGTTGTTACCTAACCTCTGACTTAGACTGCCTTTCATAACTTCATAAATACCCACTTCAGTTTTTTACTGTGGAATTTAAGTGACGGACGGATAACCAGAAAGAGTTTTTTTTTTTTTTGTAATGAATACTTTGTAATTTAACTGGACCAGTGAGGTCTTGACTTTATTCATTATTAAAATTTATTAAAAAATTACATTGAAGAATAGAGTCTGACTAAGTTAAGCTATTATTTATAACTTTACTACCGCCTAATCTACCACTGTAGAAAGTTTTTAACCTTTCTACTGGGAGGCTACAACCCCACCTACGTCTAGACAAAAGAAAATATTTGAAAGTATATCTACGTTATTTTTATAAACACTATTAATAATAAATTTTTTTATATCTATCCCTATATCATATAAATGTTTTTTCCTTTCTAGATATGTGTGATCTGTGTAAGGCCTTTTACCTTTACTTTTCTTATCTGATTCACCAATATCATTTTTGATTTCCCAATTCAGAAAATCTTTACATCTGTTTTTCCAGCGACTGTATAATGTTCTTTTCCATGAACAAAAAATTTTCATTACCATATTTTTCCCTGTTTCTTTCGAATTAACTTTTTTTCTTATCAAACGATATATTGATTTTGGAATGAGACCTTTAACCAGATCATTAAATTCGAATCTATCCAAAGGTTGAGTACCGAGTATTTGTCTGTGATAATTTATCTTTAAAAAATGTCCTCTGGTAATTTTATTCATGAGATCATGGAGACCTATATTTCNTCTTCGTTTATTCCGTTCGTTCAAAAACAAACTATTCAACTCAGAAAAAAGGAGCTAGCCCATACGTCCTGCTCCGGTTCATCCTAAAGCTTCTATACTTCAAAACTATTTTCCAAGAAAAATAGAGAGTTTCGCCGTTTACGTCTTCTGCGAAGAAACTGGAACCAACTCCACTGACCAAACTTCATAAGTATTTAAAAATAGTAACCCCACCATCTTCTAGTCTTATCCGGTTGTTACCTAACCTCTGACTTAGACTGCCTTTCATAACTTCATAAATACCCACTTCAGTTTTTTACTGTGGAATTTAAGTGACGGACGGATAACCAGAAAGAGTTTTTTTTTTTTTTGTAATGAATACTTTGTAATTTAACTGGACCAGTGAGGTCTTGACTTTATTCATTATTAAAATTTATTAAAAAATTACATTGAAGAATAGAGTCTGACTAAGTTAAGCTATTATTTATAACTTTACTACCGCCTAATCTACCACTGTAGAAAGTTTTTAACCTTTCTACTGGGAGGCTACAACCCCACCTACGTCTAGACAAAAGAAAATATTTGAAAGTATATCTACGTTATTTTTATAAACACTATTAATAATAAATTTTTTTATATCTATCCCTATATCATATAAATGTTTTTTCCTTTCTAGATATGTGTGATCTGTGTAAGGCCTTTTACCTTTACTTTTCTTATCTGATTCACCAATATCATTTTTGATTTCCCAATTCAGAAAATCTTTACATCTGTTTTTCCAGCGACTGTATAATGTTCTTTTCCATGAACAAAAAATTTTCATTACCATATTTTTCCCTGTTTCTTTCGAATTAACTTTTTTTCTTATCAAACGATATATTGATTTTGGAATGAGACCTTTAACCAGATCATTAAATTCGAATCTATCCAAAGGTTGAGTACCGAGTATTTGTCTGTGATAATTTATCTTTAAAAAATGTCCTCTGGTAATTTTATTCATGAGATCATGGAGACCTATATTTCCTTTCTCTTTAATGTATATTCGTTTAATTATCGATCGAAAAGTAGATTTAAGTATTCTTCTATAATCTGCGCACATGAAGATATGTGAATTAGTTTCCTTATATTTTTTGCAGAATGGACATTCTGCGGTCATATATATGTTAGGTTTCCGAGTATGTAACGTAGCCATCGGAGGTAATTCTTCATTAAGTAATTTTAGTAAAAAAACCCGAAGCGAGTTCTCTTTTGAATTAGTTTTATTATTGGTTATTTTTGTTTCATGCCATGTTTCTATTGACCATTTCCAATTTGTTTCATTTATAATGTTTTTATTTAACCAATTATTAATACGGTGTTGAAGAAACCATGTTGTTGTTGATTCAATTTTAATGAATACTTTGTAATGGAATTGGACCAGTGAGGCCTCGACTTTATTCATTAATTAATATTTAATAAAAAATACATGAAGAATAAAACCTGACTAAGTTATAAATAACTACCGCCTAGCCAACCACTGTAAAAGGTTTTATCTTTTTACTGGGAGGCTACAGCCCCGCTGTTACCGACGGAGGTTTATCCTTCTTAATAAACACGTGGGATGAACAGGAACTCTTGAAATAATATTAAAGATATTATTCAAGGAAACTATTAGTCAAAATAGAAACAACTACTACTAATAGGTAGATTCTAGAAGTTAAATAACTACTGTTAATAAGTGTATTGATTAGTGTTAACTACTAATATCACGAGACAGCGTTCCAAATGATAAAGTAGACGATTCAATACAAAGGGTTTGGTTATTATTAATAAAACAATAATACTGGTAATTTCAAGGTAATAATAACCTTTATTAATGGTAATTGCGAAGACAAAAGAAACTAATTTACAAATAAATCAGTTACAAAAGATTTCCTAATTAAAGGATAGAATCCTAATTCTATCAAATTTGAACTCAAAACTAAACTGAACTAAAAGAATCTCTGACTCGAACTCGAGCCCGAACCCTCCTTTTGCTTCAGGTCAAAATCCATCCCTTATATAACTAATTTTTAGGTCCTTTAGGTCCTTTAGGTCCTTTGGGTCCTTTAGGTCCTTTAGGTCCTTTAGGTCCTTTGGGTTCTTTAGGTCCTTTAGGTCCTTTGGGTCCTTTAGGTCCTTTAGGTTCTTTGGGTCCTCGTAATACATGATCTACATATTAATTTACTACTATCTATGGTAAATCTATTACAGGACACAGTTACACTACACAACTACATATTTGTAAATCAATTTATCTTTCGTATCACAGATAAGAATATAAATAAATAATAAATAAATAAATAAATAAATAAATAAATAAATAAATAATAAATAACTAAGTACTACTAACTAATTATAAATATAATAACAATATAATAAATAATATAAGTTAATAATATATAATAGTAATTAAAATACATCCCAACAATTACTTTGGTAACACCGCCTAAGTCTAAACAAAAATTGATATTTGAAAGTACATTATAATTAAATTTATACAAACTATCTATAGTATAGTTAACAATATTCTTTGCTATAGTAATTAATTGTTTTTTATTTTCACTATATTCGGGATCTATATATGCCCTTTTACCTTTACTTCGTTTATCACATTCTCTTATTTTATTTTGGTCTTCCCATACTAGAAACTCTTTACATCTAGTTTTCCAACGATTGTATAAGAGTGTTTTCCATTCCCGAAATATGTTAAGAACCATATTTCTACTTACTTCCGTTGAATTCACCTTGCTCCTTATGAGTTTATAGATAGATTTTGGAATTAGACCTCGAGCGAGATCATTAAATTCAAATCTGTCTGTCGGTTGAGTTCTCATTACTTCCCTATTGTGATTTATTTTCATAAAATGACCTCTGTTTATTTTCCCCATCAAGTCTGATAGACCTTGGTTTCCTTTTTCTTTAAAGTATAACTTTTTTATGATGGAACGGAAAGCTATCTTTAATATCTTTCCCTGATCTCCGCACATGAATACGTGGATATTTGTTTCTTTGTATTTGTTGCAGAATGGACATGTTTTTCCTTTATAAATGTTGGGTTTCCTTAGATTTAGATTGCTCATGGTGGGAAGTTCCTCGTTTAATAACTTTAGAGAGAAAGCTCAGGATGAACTATCTTTGGTGTTAGTTACTGTATTGGTGACTTTGGTATTATGTCATATTTGAGCTGACCCCATAATTCTGCTCTTGTCAAAGATGGTGGGCCTTCAAGTCTTCCTTTCCATGTAAATTGCTGTGGTATTGGATCATTGGTGATACAGACGACCCCAAAACCCATCGTTTGCTGGTCTGGAATATCATCTTGTCGTCCGATTGCTTTGAGTCTTTTGAGTGATCCGTCCGTATATACTTCTAAATTTTTATGTCTTTGTAATTTTTGAATTATGTTTCTCATGTATCCCATTGTTTCATCATCTGACTTAATTATATTTTCCAAAAAGGTTAGATTATTTATATGGTGATCTAGGCTTTTATATTGTATCGATACGGGTATATTATTATGATATGTATTGAGCGAGTTAGGTGAGATAACTGTTCTCAGTTTCCTTCTTTTATCTTCAGCTTTGCTTACGGAATAAGCGGAGTATCTGGTTGGTAGGTGACTTATTTTCTCTATATTAGCTGGTATTGAACAATACTGTAAGGTTGTTTCTACTCTATTGGATGAGGGTCCCTCTACGATTGGTTCTTTTAACACTGGTCGAATGGAAAAAAATAGGACGGTTTTATCATGAATAGGATTCCGATTGATGGCTAAATTTGCTAAGATTTATTAAATATAGGCAGTCGATTTTTTCTGATTTATAAATAGAAATTTCCGATTTATGAATTTTCACAAATAGGATGTCCGATTTATGCATATTTCCGCCATCAATAGGATTCTGATTTTTGTTCATTTGACCAGTGTAATGCACAGCCCTCACATGCAATTAGTGGCGATCGCGTCTTATCTTCTTCCATTTCATTTAAGTAATGTCGAAGGATTACTTGTTGTTCGTTATCTTTTCGTTCACGTGTCACTTTCCCGATAATAGGACCTGTAGAATGGGGTATCGTGACCATTTTCCCTTTTAGTTTCGTTGCACTGTCTATGAGGGTAAGTCAGTTGATGGAGTTAGTTCCGAGTTGAGTCTTGAGAGTTTCTAGTTGCGTTTCGAGGTCATTCTTTAGATCTATGTACCATGACAGAAATTCACCAATACGAAATACCGAGGAAGATTGCTTCAATGCTAATACCTTGCTTAAATCTGCATTCAGTAATTGTTCGATATATAAAACTCCATATTTCCTTAAACTATCTTTGTGTTGGTGGTACCATCTGTCTGAATTCTTATATGCCTCTATACTGATCGTTCCTCCTTTTATCCTAACCGAAAATTCTAGTTTACCATTGATCCGAATTTCTATGTCATCTTTTGCTAATAGTTTAAGAATATCCCCAGTTAGATTGAGATGTTTGGCTTTGAACTTGCTTATTACTTTTTTGTCCCATATCGATTCTGTAGTCCACATGTAATCTTGGAGTTTTTGTAACCTGACTTTAGTTGTCCAATTGCATAGATCCTTTTTATTTAATCTATTTGTTAATTCTGTGGCATGTGATTGCAGTTGACAGTTGTGTAAGTCATATAATTTGTATCCTATCGTAGAGTAAAGTACGCTATTTGGCAATTTTGAGGCATAACCACATGCCTGGCATTAAGCTTAGTTAGTTCATTCTCTGTGTAAATACAATCTTGGAGTAGGTATTCTATTTGTGGAAACAATACGTAATTGATTATGTATCTACTTTGTTTGTCTGTTAAGCTTTTTCGAATCATTATAGATGTTGTAGTTTTAATTTTATTCTCGATTAACTTTTTTTGAAATGATTTCTTCCCGTTGCCTTGTATCCAAACTCCCAAATATCGGATGGCGTCGTTTGGTTTTGCGGGAGTGATTTGGTCTCCCATGAAGGATATTCCGGGTTGAGGGTTGTGTTTTCCTCCGTTTATTAGAATGAGATCTGATTTTGATGCGTTAACTTTGATTTTATTAAGATTAAAGAAATCTTCAACTGCCGAGAGTATATCTTCTAGATGTGTTTTATTACTAGTGATCCAAACGGTATCATCCATGTAAGCCATGGATGTTATCATTTTCTTTTTCCATGTTTGTTCCTGTAATGACATATCTACCCTCCATTTGAGTTCCATTTCGTATCCCTTTTTTAGGTTTTCTATTTCTGCTAATAGTGGATCGTAAAAGATACACCATAATAACGGTGAAATAGAGTCATCCTGGTCTACTCCTTTAATAACTCTATACGGCTCTGTTGGACCGTATTCGGTTAGTCCTCTAGCGATTCGATTGTCTTCTATATAACTAATGATCTTTATTAGCATCAGTAAATTTTTTTAAACGTAAGTCTTCGAAGTCCTTCACTCCGATAACCTTCGAATACCTCCAACATAAACGTAATATTTACGAAGGTTATTGGTACCGAAAACCTTTATTTTTATTAATAAAACATAATACTCCAGAGGTTATTGATATCGATAACCTTCAATAACCTTCACTTTATCATAATAAACGTAATATTTGCGAAGGTTATTGGTCCGATAACCTTCAATAACCTTTGAAAACAAAATTATTACAATAACCTCCGACATAAAAAATTTTCTGATGTACGTTTGGAGGGATTTTGAGTCGTTTCATAGCTAATTTCATCATTTCGGGGTCTACTGAATCGAAAGCCTTACTAATGTCCTGGAATAGCAACCACATTTCTTTTTTATTTTCCCTGGCATCTTCCATTAAGTTGTTAAGTATATGTATTGGGTAGGATATGCGTCCTCCAGGAAGTCCGGCGTAATTGTTACCCGTTAAAATATTATTTTGTACCATTATGTCCGATAAGCGGATTGTAAGGATTTTTGTAAATATTTTCCTTGCCGTTTCTATCAGGGTAATGGGTCTAGTGATCTCTAAATTTCCTTCCCATTCTTTAGGTTTTGGTATCAACGTTATATTACTGCATATCCAGTCTTGAGGAACCTGACCGGATTGTAGAATGTTATTGAATAGTTTGCTGAGTATTTTTAGGCCTTTGTCTTCAAAGTGTTTATATATTTCATATGGAATTGATGAGGGGCCTGGGGCTTTATTATTACTCATTATGTTAATTACTCTTTTTATTTCTTCTATACTTATCGTGGAAATTAATGGATCATAGATTTGACTGTTAATGGTCTCAATGGGTTTGTATCTATTTTCCCATCGGGTGTTTTGTATCGTTTGAGTTAGTTCTGTTCCNAAAACGAAATTATTACAATAACCTCCGACATAAAAAATTTTCTGATGTACGTTTGGAGGGATTTTGAGTCGTTTCATAGCTAATTTCATCATTTCGGGGTCTACTGAATCGAAAGCCTTACTAATGTCCTGGAATAGCAACCACATTTCTTTTTTATTTTCCCTGGCATCTTCCATTAAGTTGTTAAGTATATGTATTGGGTAGGATATGCGTCCTCCAGGAAGTCCGGCGTAATTGTTACCCGTTAAAATATTATTTTGTACCATTATGTCCGATAAGCGGATTGTAAGGATTTTTGTAAATATTTTCCTTGCCGTTTCTATCAGGGTAATGGGTCTAGTGATCTCTAAATTTCCTTCCCATTCTTTAGGTTTTGGTATCAACGTTATATTACTGCATATCCAGTCTTGAGGAACCTGACCGGATTGTAGAATGTTATTGAATAGTTTGCTGAGTATTTTTAGGCCTTTGTCTTCAAAGTGTTTATATATTTCATATGGAATTGATGAGGGGCCTGGGGCTTTATTATTACTCATTATGTTAATTACTCTTTTTATTTCTTCTATACTTATCGTGGAAATTAATGGATCATAGATTTGACTGTTAATGGTCTCAATGGGTTTGTATCTATTTTCCCATCGGGTGTTTTGTATCGTTTGAGTTAGTTCTGTTCCTTTCATCCAATTGAAGAGGTGGTCTTTAACTTTGTTTTTTATATGAGTAGGGTCCGTGATGATGATTTTATTACCATTATTTTGTCCTTCTACTAATCTATCTAGAGTTATCCGTCTGGAGTCTCTATCTAAGATTTTGTTGATCATTTGTTTGGGTTTTGTATGTAAGAGTAATTGTCTCGCTTCTATTTTATCTTTTATTTCCCTAGATTTAACTCTGATTAATTCTTTTTTAACAATTTTCCTAGACGAACTCCAAATAGATTTGATGTGTTTGACCCATGAGGAACGCTCATCTAAAGAACCAGATGTCGGGTATGTGTCAATGATTATCTTGTAATTCTCTTCTAATTTTTTTCTAACATTTTCAATAGTTGTGATAAGTTGTGTATTCAGGAAGGTTTCTTTTTCGAGTTTATAGCCCGATTTATAAAGTATATTATATAAGTTTAGTTTTGAGTATCCCAGGTGTTTGTGTCATGATAAGTTGAGACGATTTTTAGGTTCTTTTGCTTTGGGTAAGTATTTGTTTCCCGATTCTAAAACAATCGTTTTGATTTTAATCCATAATTTGTTGACAGATTCACACGTGATTTTGTCCTCGAATAATTGTTCAAAATCATCTTTTATATGCAACGTGAAATCAGTCCAATTTGATTCGTTGGCTAATTTTATATTCCATAATCTAGGGATTCGATAATTTAATTTTTTATATTTTTTTCCTTGATTATTTTCGTTACCGAATTGATCTGTGTTTAACTCTATTCTGGCACATAAGTGATCGCTATTTGCTACAAGTTTGGTATTGTCTATGGTTGCATCTTCAATAAAAGCTTCATATTTCTGGTTTATCCAAATTGTATCTATGCGGCTTTTACTTCTTGTTTCGTTATTGTGTAATTGATGGTATGTATATTCTTTTATGTTCCCATTGATGAGTCGAAATGTATCTAGATATCCACTATATATCAAAGATTGTATCAAACTATTTTCTGGTGATGTCTTCCGTTTTGTTGGGAAGCGGTCCACACTTGGATTCGACGTTGCGTTCCAGTCTCCCATAACGATTGAAATCCAATTGTTGGCCAAGGCTTGCGACATATGATTGTATAGCCATGGCCTAAGTCCTCTCAATTGGCTATTGTTTGTGGAGTATTGGTTTGGAGCATAGATACCTATCAATTGAACGGTAGTTTTTCCTCTATATGAGAGTAAGATGCTTATTCCGTGTCCTTCGAATGTATTTACCTTGTAGACGTGTTTGGAGATTTCAGAGTCAATCATGAATCCCACTCCGGAATCAAGATTATTATTGTATGCAACTTCAGTGGATGACCACCATGTTTTGTATGTTATATTTTCCCTTTGGCTGTGTAATTTTTGATCTGAGAAAATACCTTTCTCAGTTAATTTGGTTGTCTTCGTTTCAGTGAGAAAAATTATGTTCAAGTTTTCTTCAACAAAGTAGTCCCACCATGTCTGTTGTTTAACATTTTCTTTTATTCCCTTATGTTTTGTGTTGCAATTCTCCATTTCGTGTTGTCTTCGTAAGTTGCCTCGTTTCCGATGTTATTGTCCCTAGTATGTGTGTCTAAACTATATACGTTAAGATTTATGTGTTCTATGGAAGATGGATTATTATTGATGAGATTTGGCGAATCAAAATTGTTTGAATTTAATATATCTAGATCGCTATTTATAGATTGTTCATTATTGTCTATTTTATTATGTGAATTAATGTTTATATTATTTTTGTTAGAATCTGTCATAGTTATATTATTAATTTTATTTATTCGTTACTATTGTGTCCAGGATATACTTGCACGCAAAATTATTTTGGGGCCCCGAAATTGCAATTTCGGGGAAAAAAGTCGAAATAGTTTTTCATAGAAGACGAAATTATTTTACTTAAAACCCGAAATTTTTTGACTACCCAGATTTATTCTTTGATTGAAGATACACATAACTGAGTATTTTTTTTACTTCTATATATAGAATAGATTCTGCATAAATCTCAAAAAGTCGAAATACCTCAAAAATCCAAAATCAATTTTGGGAACATGTATAGTCCAGGATATACTTGCACGCAAAATTATTTTGGGGTCCTGAAATTGCAATTTTGGGGAAAAAAGTCGAAATAGTTTTTCATAGAAGACGAAATTATTTTACTTAAAACCCGAAATTTTTTGACCACCCAGATTTATTCTTTGATTAAAGATACACATAACTGGATACTTTTTTTACTTCTATATATAGAATAGATTTTGTATAAATCTCAAAAAGTCGAAATACCTTAAAAATCCAAAATCAATTTTGGGAACATGTATAGTCCAGGATCCTTGACCTGGTGTTCCCATGTTATTAAATGAATTGTTTGAAAGTTGTGTAATGATTTTTTCCATTTCAGACTGCCGGCCCCCCAATTGGCTTACCATCTCCAATAATTTATTCATGGTAGACTGCTCGACTTCTTCTGGTTCATGGTGATTTGTATTCTCTTCGCTAAATGCCATTGCATCATCATCGTCGTCAAAATTGTTTTCCGGTTCCTTATCCATGAAAGTATTGTTGTCGTTGTTTGTTTTTCGATTGGATAATATTATTTTTTTATTTCATAATNATTTAAAATCCTCGAACATCTAAAAATTTTCGTAATGTCGCAAAAAACTTTAATTAGCTTTTATCAAGAAAAAAATAAAAAAAATAAAAAAAGAGTTAATGATCTTTTATCCGGAAGATTAAGTAGTAATAAGGCAAAAAAAAGAAGAGAGATTTCCAATTTTGCAACAGGAACATCTGCTTCGGAAGCTCCGGAAGTATCAGAAGCATCAACATCAGCAGCAGCAGCAGCAACAAGAGAAGAATGGGAAACCGAAATGCAGGATATATTGATAGAATCAACAATACCAATTATAATAGAAAGTGGTGGTGAAGAACCGGAAACTCGCGCAACTAAAAGAAGAACTGAAAAAGGAAGAGAAGAACAATATTCCGAAGGCAAAAGTAATGTTTTAAAAAATTTTCAATAAAAATATTTTATAATAAATAATAATATATAATTTATTTTATTAGATGAATCTACGTTGGCAAGGAAAAAAAAAGAAGATCGTACATTAAATTATTTGGTGAAAATCGATAAAGAAGTTGGGGACCTTCGAAAAGAAGTTTCGGATATCTGAAAAATGATGGAAAATAGTAAAATGATGAAAGAAAGTGACGAAATGTATGACCAAACCTTTATTAATATAAGTATTTTATTTATTTATTTTATTTATTCATTTTTATAAAAAAAACTATTTTACTGAAAAAAAAAGAAAATTATTGGGGAGATTGCAAACAAGACAATTTCTAAAAAAATTTATCCAAATTCCAAAAAGCTGAAAGAGATTTCAGCAAGATTTTTAGCAAATAAATATCCGGAACTTTTCGAAAATTGGAGCAATAAACGCTGGACGTTTTATTTTGATATGATTTTATAAAGAAAAGTAAGTTTTACTGAATACATTATAATCCAGATATCTCAATAATTAACTAAAGATTTTGAATCATTTAAAGTTAGTAGAAAGGCACCGGTCTAGAAGAGAAACGTTGTCTACCCAAATCAGAAAATCGATATTTTCTGTATTTAGAAGTCTCCCCAAAATAAATATGAAGTCAACTCCAAGCGAGATAAAAGCTTAGAAATCATTATCAATAGTCAAACAATGTTACGAAAAGTTACATTCAAAGTTGAAAAATGATGAAACCACCTGGTGTGGAAAAATCATTAACGAAACGTGGCAGGATACTTCGAAAGTATCCAAAGAACAAATATCTTTTGTCGTAGCAATATGCGAAAGTTTCCTAAACCCAAATAATGAAATATTAAAAAATCATAATAAATTTTTAAGTAAAAGGTTAAAAAGAAATTTAGTAAGTATTGATTTTTTAATTTTTTTAAATACTAAAAAAGAATTTTATTAATAGAAAAAAATAGAAACCGGCCGAGAATTTGATTTGAAAGACTCGGATTCTAATGAAGAAACGGAAAGTGACTCAAGTACATCAGATGAAGATGAGGATGAGGATGAGGATGAGGATGAGGATAAAGGAGAAGTGAGCAGAAATGAAGGAGAAGGAAGTGGAGAAAGAAGTGAAAGAGAAAGAAGCGGAGAAAAAAGAAGAAGTAGAGAAAGAAGAAGTGAAGAAAGAAATGAAGAAAGAAGAAGTGAAGAAAAAGAAAGAAGAAGTAGAGAAAGAAGCAAAGAAAGAAATGAAGAAAGAGAAGGAAGAAGAAGTGAAGAAAGAGAAGGAAGAAGAAGCGGAGAAAGAAGAAGCATAGGAAGAAGCGTAAAAAGAAGAAGCAGAAAAAGAAGCGAAGAAAGAAATGAAGAAAGAGAAGGAAGAAGAAGTGAAGAAAGAGAAGGAAGAAGAAGTGAAGA
>PQFF01000397.1:4463-94005 GCA_003547095.1 Diversispora epigaea
TTCGAAATTTAATCGTTTGTAATTTGCTCAATTTTGAAGATATAGGTCTGAAATTTTTACAGAAGATGCACATCATTCTTATCTTTAAACTTACTTATTGTAGTGTTCGACATTTACTTATTAAAATAAAAAGTTATTACGTTGTAACGATGATAAATTATTTCCGTTTTGTAATTTATAAATTTTGATATATACGGATAAATTCAAATAAATTCGCAATATATCCGGATAAATTCGCAATATATATCCGGATATATTCGACCACCCGCGCATATATCCGCATATATCCGCATATTATAAATTTATCCGGATATATTTATCCTTAAAAATTTCCTGATGACATATAAGAATCTAATACTAATAAGGTATTTATGTTAGGTATTGATATTTATTATTGCTATCTTTGTTATTTATTTAATAAAATCTGACTGCGGTTGGTTAAGTTCTCGTGATATTTTACTATATAACAGCGTGAAAAAAGTGGTTATTTTTTTGATATACCTATAATTATTTATTTATAGATGCATCAAAAAGATAACTATTTTGTTACATGAAAATTTAATATATCAAAAAAATAACCCCTGATCTATCAAAAATGAAACTTTTGCTTCGGGGCCAGGTTCGTTCACATGATTTTAAACCGATATCTATTAATATAAACCAATCAAACCTTAAAAAGGTCATGTGGACGAACTTGGCCCTAAAAATATATCACGGAATTTATAATGAATCGGCACATAATTGCACGTAAAAAAGTGGTTATTTTTTTGATATACCTGTAATTATTTATTTATAGATGCATCAAAAAGATAACTATTTTGTTACATGAAAATTTAATATATCAAAAAAATAACCCCTGATCTATCAAAAATGAAACTTTTGCTTCGGGGCCAGGTTCGTTCACATGATTTTAAACCGATATCTATTAATATAAACCAATCAAACCTTAAAAAGGTCATGTGGACGAACCTGGCCCTAAAAATATATCACGGAATTTATAATGAATCGGCACATAATTGCACAAAAAAGATATCACATTAATGCGCATAATTTATATTAACCACATACAGAATTTGGTCTTAGCCACCGCAGAAAATCATCGTCCCTGCTTCTATGTTATAAATAGTATACATACTTGTGTAACACGTTGATCATTTTAATCTACAATAGACTTTAGAATTTAATCATTTGCTTCAGTAGTAATTTACTTCGTTTGTATGAAAATTTTCAAAGCTTAAATAGCTTTAATACTATTTTAATAGGAAAACCATTATATTTTTATTAAAAAAAAACAGTTTTACTATAACTTTAAGGGATTTGAAACAGCTGATCCGTTTTTTTTAAAAGATAGAGAAGCTAAACAGGAATAAAATTTACATGAACGAATAATTTTAATAAAATTTATTGAATAATTAGAATTCTTTTACTTTTTATTCAAATTCCTCGACCTAGAAGTAGGTAGTACTATTTGTCATATTTATTATTTATTTCTTCATGATATTTATCCTTTAGGAATAAATTCCTTTTGTACCTTAACTTTTTTTCACAATCCCCTTTTATAAAATTTTTATAAAGTAAAATATCTATGTTTTTTGATTTAAAAAACAATGTCAAACTTACGAAATCTTCGTTATCAAGTAAAAGATTTGTATAAACGGGTAAATTAAAACATAATAAAAAAGTTATTATTAGTTATAATAATAAGTTATAATGATGATAAGTCATTTATATTAATAATGTAAATAATAATAAAATTTCAAAAATAGCTTTTATTCTTAGGTAGGGAATATCCATTAGGTTATTCATATTTTTATCCCAAATTAAAAAATGCATTTATGAAAAATCGTAATTTAACTAATGAAGATGAGATTAAAAAAGCGATTGATTCTGGTGAATATGTCATTAAAGGTAAATAAAATAAAAATAAAATAATAACAATAGAACAATAATCATATGAGAAAATCTTTAATAATTAATTACATTTATTTACATTTTATTTTATTTTATTTTTAAGAATTAGAAGCGTTATATTATTTAAAAAAATATCGAGCAATCAAAAGAGCATATTATAATTGATGGATTTTTATATTATTTGGGTTGGGTAATGTTATATTATTTTATTTTATATATAAATTGATTTTTCTATATCTGTGTATTTTATAAATGGTTAAAATAATAATAATTGCTAATAAAATGGAACAATAAAATAATTCTATATTATTATGAATATTTCTAAGTTATTATAAATTATTATAAATTATACTATTACTTATTACATTATAATTTATATTTTTAAAGATATAATATATAATAATATTTTATCTAAATAAATAAATAAATATATATATATCATAATTTATCTAAATATCTCATTTATGTATAATTTTTTTTTGATCTAAGCCACATAGATATATTTATCTTTATCTTGATTAGTTCTTTTTATATATTGTTTTTCTAATAATTGTTCAATACATTTTTTAATCATTGCCACACTAGGATTAAATCTTGTTTTAGCCTGATCAATAACTTCTTTTATTAATAAATTATGTGAAAGAGTCTGACGTGATTTCATTACACGTACGATAGATGCCTAGAGAGAGAGAGTAATATATTAATATAGTATATATATGTAAGAATGGAATATGTGAAACATAATATAACATCACATTTTAAATACCTGAAGATATAATTTACGATCTTCATCTACACCTTTTCGGGTAGCATCATTTTCTTGTGGTGTTTCAGCTTGTAAAGCAGAACTAATTTTAATTTTATTTCGTTTACTAATGATTTTTAATTAAGGTTCATTAAGGCTCATTAAGGTTAATTAAGGTTAATTTTAATTATTAATATCAATTTTATTTTAATAATAATAAACTAACTTTGTAAATCCCATATTCAATTTTATTTCGGAGTGATTTTGGAGAGGCCCAGGTGGATCCACAAGAAATACTGTTAGGTCAATCATTGGCTATAAAATTTATAAAATTTATAAAATTAAAGAATACATTATGAAATATTATGCAAATATTATCATGAATATTATTAATAAAATAACAAATAATATTAAAAAATAATAATAAAAAATAAATTAAATAATAGTAAATTTAAGATACCTTTATAACTCTCTTTAGTTCTTGTTCACTCAATCCAGTATGATCTTTAATATCTTTAAAAGTATAAACAGTAACAATGTTGAATAAGAGTAGGACACCAAGTTGATGAAGTGAAACCGAAAATTCGTATCGTTTGTCAAGATAATTTAACTTTAATTCAGCTATAATTAATATGAATATAATATTTAATATTTATATAATATATAATATAAACAATTAACATAAATAATATACAAATAAAAAATAAATAATTTAATAAATAATTTAATATTAACCTTTAGATAAATGCCATAACCATGTTAACCTTCTTCCACTATGCTGAACATTATAAAATGTTGAAAAATGAGAAACATTTCTTTCTAACTATAAAATAATTTAAAATAAAATAAATGAATAATTAAATAAATCAGCTAAATTAAATTAAATTAAATTAATAAATAAATATTAATATTAAAATTATTTTACCTCAGTTGGTAATTGGAATTCTGTAGTTGATGCTTGTGTTAATGGCCATGCTCCAGCAGTCAAAACCAAAATAGAAAAATCCACCATTGGAGCTATAAAATAAATAATTGATTGATAAATAATAATAATTGATAATAATAATAATAATAATGATAAATAATAATAATAATATTATTATTACATTTACTTCCTCCTCCATTTACATCATTTGTCGGAGTTTTTTTCATATAATCAGCAAAACTATTATTAATATCAGAACTGATTGTGATATCAGTAAACATTCTTTGTAATTTACTAGTATATTCTACACCACATGAATTCTATAAATTAATAAATTAAATTGAATTAATAATATTAATAATAGATACATATATAAATTATAGATATATAGATATATATATAAATTACCTTAAGACGTGATATCATATTAGCTTCAGATTCTTCTGATGCAGAATTTCCATAAATAAGACGTTTTGCCAACATTCTTGAATAAAATTTCTGAAAAATATCTTTATCATCTATATATTTAAATAGAACAATCTAAAAATAATTTGATATATATAATTAATATAATTAATAATATAATGATTTATAATGATGATAACATAATAAATAATATAATATAATAATATAATATAATAATCTCGTTACCATTCTATTTAATTTATCTTCAACTTCTTGTTCACTCCAACCACCTTTTATATTTCTTTTCAACAATACATCACAATATCGAGCTAAAACTTCCGGAGCTTGAGCTACTGGATTAGTATTTACATCATTAACCACTGTTCTAAAAGCTTTATCAACTGCAGCTACGAATGCTGCATCATTGATAAATACTTTGTGACAAAGATTCATATATTTTATATGATGATTCATTAATGATTCTACATATTCTCTTGGATCCTAAATAAATAAATATTATCAATCAATTATAATCAATCAATCAATCAATCAATCATAATTATAATCAATTATTATAAAAATTACCTTTGTTATAGAATTTCCCATTCTGGCAATCAATCCTTTACCAATATTTGTAATATATTGTTCAAATATTTCTAATAAAGGATTAACTCCTCCAGAAATACGCGATAATAAATTATATGCCATTGTACAATCTAAAGATAAACATAATATTAATAATATTGCATAATATCGAATAAAATCAAATAAAATCGAATGATAATATTATTATTATCAAATGAGATTGATATATTTTATACCTTCAAACCTTTCACTTGATATCATCGACTCAAATTCACTATGTATTCGTGATTGATGCGCTGCTACGTATTGAGTTTCGCATTCTTTGATTATCTATACACATTAATGAAATGATAATAAATAAATTAAATAAATTAAATAAATTAAATAAATTAAATAAATTAAATAAATTAAATAAATTAATTAAATTAAATATAATAAAGATATGCATACAGTTTCATGCGATGATTCGTGACAATATTTTTTATTACGTGATATTTCTTGATTTAATCTTTCGCATGCCTAATATTAACCAATTATTATTATCAATTAATAAATTAATCAATTAGTTATTATCAATTATTATAAATCAATTAGAAATTATCAATTGTCACCAATTAATTAGTTATTTATACCTTATTCATATATTGCGAAATGCTTCCATTTGCAATTACCGCAGCTGATTCTCTTTCATAATATTGTCGAGTCTTTTTCAAATATGGTTTTTCGAATTCTTCTTGATATAAGTGTAATTGTTGATTCTCGGTTTGGAAATTGAGTTCAACTGTTTTCATTAAATATAAATATATAATAAATATAATAAATATAATAAATATATAATAAATATATAATGAATATAATAAATGTACAATAACTATATAATAAATATATAATAAATAATTTACCAAGTGAATTAATAACATCAGTAACCACATCCGGAACTGTATCTTCTCCATCTCTATCTCTTCGAATCATTTCAAATATTTGATACATCAGTCGATCCGAATGTTTACTTTTAATATCATAGATAACTCGTTCTTTCCATATTAAATATGCCAACTATAAAACGGTAATTGATAATTAATAATTAATTAATATTTAATAATTCGATAATTGATAATAATTCTATTTTATATTAACCAACCGCATGAATAGTTTGTTTTTTATATTTTCCATCTTCAACAGATTGTTGCTTATCCGCAGCTGCTGTTGCTGTTGATATTCCTCGATTTTTGGACTCAGTATTATCTAATATCCGTTTATTAAGATACTCACAAATCATACTAGAAAATTGTGATGCCAATTTATAATGTTTCCATTTTCGAGAATACGCACTGGTTACATCGTCATGTTCCAAAATTGACTAAAATATATATAATTTATTATATACAATTATTTGAATGTAATTTATTATATATAATTTATTTTATATATAATTTTATAATTTGAATGTAAAAATTTGAATGATAAATTACAAATTTCCCAATGTAATTAGGAAGACATACATACATATATTGTATATATATATATATATATATCTTTATTTATTTTTAGCCTACCTTTCTAACATCTATTGTATATAATGTCAAAAAATCAGCAATAGAGTTAAATAATTTATATGTATAAGGTTTAGGTGAAGCTGTACACATATCATACACTAATCTTAAATTTATTTATTTTTTTTTTTCTTATTTTTAAGGAATTTTAATATAATAATAAATCATTAATTATAAATATATGATATGATATTAAATTAAATTAAATTAAATTATATATATTATATTATATTATATTATATTATATATTTTTTTTAAAAAAGGATACTGAAACATTTTCATCCCTGATACTCGATCTAATCCAGAAAAATTAAATAATTGTTCTAAATCTAGTTTGAACTCGTCAAAAACTTTATCAAATATTATTCTTTTGGGACGAAGTGACATTTTCGTAAAGATATCTGATATGTATTATTATTATTGTTGTTGTTGTTGTTATTAATATTTATGATTATTTATGATTGTTTATATTATTTATGATTATTAGTATCTAATATTAATATAAAAATTTTTATATAAATTATTATTAAAATTTTTATATAAAAAATTATTATATAAAAGTTTATTATAAAAATTGAGAGAAAAGTTAGAGAATGAATGAACGTACGTGTGTAAAGAATCCATAAATGGTTGCATTAATATCGCACGATCACAAGACAAACAACACTAACGAGAAAGCAAAATACATTGCATGGATACACATGATTTAAAAATTAAAGTTGGGATCGTTTCATCGTATAAAATTCTTTTTTTATAATTAGAAAAGAGGTTGTATCAATAAACACCACAAATTGGGATGAATCTAATCCATATTAACCCATCAAATGTAAAATATAAAATAATATACTTGCGAACGATTTTTTATCCATCGCTTGCTATTAAAAAAAAAAACGAAAATGCACGTTTATGCCCGATTAAGTCCGTTAATTAGTATGTCTTTTTTTTACCAACAGGGTCTTATTCCTATGTCGATTTTTAATTTTTTTCATTGGTAATTAGGCGATTGGAAAATCAACCCAGTAATCCAAGAAGAATTGCCAAACGTTAGACGATGGTGAAAATGACCAAGAAAGATATCAAAAAGATACCTCTACTGGTTAATAAGAAGGAATCATACATATTAAAAGAGCCTATCTTCAAACAGAATCAGCCTCTGAAAATTAAAATTTTTTTAACCTGTATATTAAAATTGTTTGATGCTGAAGACCAAAACGAATCAAAAAGTTTTTAAGCACTTGGAAAAGGATCATCTAAATTATTATTCATCCAAATCATTATTCATCCGACTGATAAACTTTTTTTAATGCCATTGGTGGGGAATAAAGATATTACGATCGAACAAGTAATACAAATTATAAGTTTCCTGGAATCTAGCTTTCCTGCATAATCGATTTTTTAAAATAACTTTATTTTCGAATAATTTGACTTTGTAATAGAATATGAAGTTTTTTACAAAGTTTGTATCACAAATATGATCTTTTGAATCTGCTTTAGGTAAAAGTATGACGACAAAGCAACTAACGCGCGAAAATGCACTTAGACATAAAAATTATTATTGGAAAAGCGGAAGACAATTTTTTATGTAATACTGTATTTCTTGGGTTATTTCTTTGAGAATAAAGTTAATAAAGTTATAGAACTTTTTGAAAAAGTTAAAAAGTGTACGATCAAAGTTTAATGTACCTTATTTACAAAAAAGTTTTAAATAGTATATATTTCTTTTTTTGATGATGTTATCCAATTGATTGAACATGCTTATTATGCTAGGTAATAGTAAGTAATTACTATTCGCTATTTCCTTTTATAGTTTGTGATAATTATGGCAATTTTTAATTTATATTCTATTGCTTATACCGAACCACATGACCAAGCTTTCGTGAATGTTTAGGTATAACCCCCGCTTATCGAGGGCGATGGTCCGGTAAAATATTCACTACTAAATTTTACCTCTTGACTATTCTGATTATTCTTAAATGTATTAATTATAATTTTTTTTTTAAAAAAAAGTTTAATAATTCACGGTCTTGGGTGAGACTATCTAAACTTTGAAGAATGACTTTCCTAGAGAAGGAAATAACGATTCACACCATTACACTAGACGTCAATGCCCATAAATATTTAAATTAATTTGATAAAGCGATGCAACATTCTGAAGGAAAATATAAATGGTGTTGGTGTTAAGCTCTCCACAAGTAAATATAATTTATTTTTTTTCAAATGTATAAATGCATAGATGGTGCCGAAATTGGCCAGAATTACGGAATTACGGCATGTTGAAATGCCGAAATATTTTCGGCATACCTTTCAAAATCCGAAAATGCCGAAAATAATTTCGGCTGCCGTAATTATTTCACCAATTTTCAAAAATTTTTTGTGCGATTTCTTTACATTTTTTTTGACTTCACTCGCGATTTAAGAAACACAGAGCGATTTTCTACTAAGGTATTTCTATGAGGCCTTGTTCTTGGTTACAATTTAGTATGTGTTTGATCTCTGTGGCACCAATATTCATCGAGTTATTACAGTTTAAAGTAAAACGTCCGTGGCAATTTTTTTGACTTTAACTGTAATAACTCGATGAATATCAATGCTACAGAGATGAAACACAGGGCCTTTCTATTTATAATAGGAACACCTTAGCAGAAAATCGCGAGCGAAGTCTAAAGTAGAAAAAAACGTACAAAAAATTTCATCAGTGGTGAAATAATTTCGTCACAAAATAATCACGGCAGCCGAAAATAATCAAGGCAGCCAAAAATAATTATGGCAGCCAAAATTATTTCCGGCAAATGCAAAAACAATTTTGGCACCATCAATAACAAGATACCCATACAGGATAACTTTTCAAATACCAAGGTATATATTTCTTTAAAAAATGAAAGATCAAAAATTGATTATTTCGAATTTTCAAATTTACTTTGGATCTCCAACTTCAATCCAACCAATTCATATCCCGATTATAAGATAGGAACGGAATGGGCAGGGAAATATTCAATTGTACTCAATACTAATAATCTCAAATTTGGGTGGGGCATATTAGAATTGATGAGTCAAAATTATTTCTCACAGCCACAGGAATTGAATGGAAGAAAGAATTCTCTTCAGATTTACATTCCTTGTCGAGTTGCAATTGTTGTCTTATAATAATCATTAAGTTTTTCTGTTGTTTGTTTTTATTAATATAATATTTAATATATATGAAAAAAAGTGAGAAAAACAAGTGTATGAATGTTCAATATAAAATCAAAACTTTATAACACGCGCCATGTCAATATTCCTCAATACACAATAAATAATATGAAACTTTATAATTTACTATCATTATTAGATTTCTTTTTCAATCTTTGTCGATCAACTTTTAATTGATTGAAAGAGAGAGATAATTAGTTTACACGATAAAGAAATAACTTTTAAAGTAATTTAGTATTTACATACATATAAATTTTGCAACGAACTGAATCAGATCTCCGGAGAATACCCTATTCAAATTATTACAATTATTATATTTATTTAATTTAATATTAATTAATATTAATTGATTGATTATATATAATAATTTCTTTACCTTTCAATTAACACTTCATTTTCCTTCTTCAAGATTTTCTTTAAATGATCACGTATATCATCAGATTTAATTAATTGTTTAGTTTGTTTAACTGCTTCAAAAGAGAAATTTGTTACAGGAATTGCTTCTTTTATAGTTTCATTTAATAAATTTTCTTTTTGTATTATTCGATTAATAAATCTGTGATTTACTAATTCTGATGCTGTGAATAAACGACCCATTAACTATAAAATAAAATTAAAAATCAATAAGTGAAAAGACAATTATTGTTATTAACATTATTATTGTTGTTGTTGTTGTTGCTATTGTCGTTGCTTATGTAAAAAATGAAATATGTACCAGCATTTCATTAGCAGTTGAATTGCCTAAAAATCTAAATAAATTTTTTTAAAAAAAAAATTTCTTAGATATTATTTGATTTGAAAAATTCTTTATAATTTTATTGTATAATAAATTGAAATTATTCTGATTTTTCTTACTTTGGTAATAAATAAGAAGAACAAGCTTCAGCACATATTGCTAAATTATTATTATATTATTATTAAGATTATTAATAAATAAATATAATAGCAGATAAACATAACATAAATATAGATATAAATATATTTACAAACCCATTTTCATAAAAGGAGTATCAAATGTAGCTTCAGGAACTGAATAAATTGCATCACAATGGGGAAGAATCGTGACTCCAAATCCAACTGCTCTTCCTAATATTTGTTTTTTTTTTGTAAATTGATATGTTTTAAATGATATATTTATTTCTTTTAATATTTTCAATATACAATATTTCAATAATATGCATTAAGATACCATTAACAGCTGCTAATAAGAGCTTTGGGAAATCAATTAATGATTCTATTAACTTTCTAAATAAATGAAAATTAATAAATAAATGAAATATTTTTTTTTAAAAAAAAATATATGTATGATATATTCTGTAACTGATAATTTACTCAAAAACTTCAACATTTGCCCTCATTCTTTCAACTATTTCTTCTGGATTTTTGAGTTGAGAAACTTCAGCCAAGTCCCAACCACTAGTGAAATATTCCCCATTCCCAGTAATAATTACAACTTTAACTTTTTCTTCTATTGTTACCCATTGAAATGCTACAAGTAAATCCTTTCATTTTAAAATAATATAGATAAAATAAAATAAAAAAAAATAATATAATAAATATGAAAAATTAAAAATTAAAACCTTTAATAAAACTGAATTGAGTGCATTATCTCTATCCGGCCTATTTAAGGTTAAAATTCCAACCCCTTCCGGAATAACATCAATTTTAATAGTCTCGAGTAAAGGTTGAGGCATATTTAAAAAACAAAAATTCAATGCATTAAAAGGATTCCTTTTTATATAAAAAATGAAACGGATTTACTGTGCTACATGAACAATTTCCTTTTCAAAAAAAAAATTTCCCTAATACCCGTCATAAAAAAGAGAAGTAGAAGAAAGTGAATTAAAGCCAGTACTAACGCACCTGTCTATCGAAAATAATGAAGTTGAAAATAAAGCAAAATACAATTAAAAGTTCGAGCCCTCCAGGATCAACTATAACAATTATCTGTTATTTTTTTTCCGAATAAATTATGTGTAATAAAAATAACACGCTACATTTTATTTATTAATCACGCGAATAAAAAATAACTATTTTATTTATTTATTTTATTCTGTGAATGGTTTTAGGATTTAGAATGCGAGTTTGGTATCCAGCCTCATAACTATTATTATTATTATTATTTATTATTATTATTATTATTTATTTTTACTATTATTATTTATTTTTATTATTATTATTATTTATTATGAACTAATTATTACCTACAAAATAAAAAAATACTAAAAAATCATAATCAATTTTCAAGTACTTCAAGTCATTTACATCTTTTAAAGGAAATAATAATAATAAAGGACCAGAGTTGTAAGGTGCTACAACCCATCCATAAACGCGTTAACCACATACACATTTTAAAATTACACCAACTAGACGGACAATTTGATTATGAATAAGATATGGATTATTAAGATCAAGTAGCAAAGCAAAGTATGATTTTGCATCTGATGGTTTTTGACATTGGATTGGAACATATCAGTGTGAATTGCTTGGTAAAGTTTTTTGGACCATGTGCCCTTGATTAATAGATTAATAAAAAATTTTAGATTATTCATTGTGGCACTTAAAATTTAATGACTTTAGAAGTTATGAATCTTCTAAATAATATATATATATATATATTTGTAATTTCCGCCAATTTGGGCTACGGCCCGGCCTTTAATTTTTTATAATTTCAACGAGTATAGCCAAAGTCCCCATCGATTGTAAAATTTTATATAGAAACCTTGCGTTAATAGATTAAAAAAAAAAAGCACGATTCATAAAGACAAGTGGGCCAAACTTTAAATGATTATGTCATCCTTGATATTTGTTTTTGTTAATTAAATTTAAATTTTATTTAACATAATAAATATTCTAAACGCTTTATTTTAAATATCATGTCAACATTGAAAACAATTCGGAGAACAGTTGGTGTATTAATTTTTGTATTATTGGATTTTACTATGGTGCATCTGCATCTAAAGACCGAAATTTTCTGGTTAATAGAACATGTGATTTTCATGTGATTTAAGTATTTATTATTTATTTAATTTCATTATTTTCATTATTTTCATCAATTTCATCAATATTTTTTTTTAACTTTTTTAATGCATCACGCTCTTGATATTTATATAAACTTTTTCTTTTAGAAATACAAATGTACGCCCCATTACACATAATATTATATAAAATTACTGAAATCTGATTGGTCGAAATAATAAATCACTTGACAAATACATTCGGAAATTTATTTTTTATATATATTCATATAAAATGTTCTTATACTTTAAACTTCAATAACTTTTTTTATTTTCTATATAAAAAAAAAGTAAACTGTGAAAAATATACTTATATTCTTCCTCTTCAATTCTAACGGATTATTTTTATATATCTATTTTAAGTAATAAGTTATTGGCTTTTAAATAAAATTAATTTTTGTGAGGTCTTTAGATGAGTTGCACCATAATACAATATATTTATTTAGTTTTATAAAAATGCAATTATATAAAAACAGTCAGTAATTACTAAAAAAAAATTTGAGTTTTTCAAATATAATATATTGTAATTCAAAAAATATAAATTTAATTTATTGATTATCTAAATTGATCTCACCTATATATTTATTTATATCAAATTTTGAAAATGATTCATGAATTGCTAAACTATGTCGCATTAAAGATTGGCTTATGAGGTGTGTTTCAGAATAAGTTGTTTCATTATATAATAATTCTGAATCAACATTTTGCATTTCTTGATCTGCATTTAAAAACATAAGTGCATTTTCTGTTTTTTCAAAATAAGATAAATCTTGAATCCAATTCTCTAATGTCCTAAAAATCCTTTTAGCATTTGGTCGTTCAGATGGATTATTGTGCCAACATTTTTCCATCAAGTTAACATAACATTGAGGAGTTCCTTTATGAATTTTTGGACGATATCCATTGAAAATAGCTATTGCTAATTCTGGATCATATAATTCTCCTTCAAATGGTATTTTTTCTGTTGATATTACCCACATAATAATTCCAACACTATAAATATCTGAAGCTTGTGTATATTGATTTTTATTCATAACCTCTGGTGCAATATATGGTAATACACCATATGTTCCAGATGACAAGATCTCATTTACTGGTCTACATAATCCTAAATCTCCCAATCTTATGAATTTTGAATTGTTATGTGCTTCAGTTATCATAAGGTTGCCAGGGTGAAGATCACGATGAATGAATCCTTTACAGTGAATTGTTTTCAATCCTCTAATAAAAGAATTCAATAACCATAACCGTTCTTTCCAAGGCAATGTCTTATTTTGTTGAAGAAAGGTTTTCAAATTTCCATTTTTCATATATCGTAAAACTATTGCATATTCTTTTGTCTTCAGATCTTGTGTTATACCCAAAATTGGTAAAACATACTTATCTCGACAAAAGAAATTTACTATTATCTAAATTATAAAGTTATAATGTTAAAAATAATCATTTTACAAATTATTAAAAAATTAATCTATTTAATATATTTACCTCTTTTAAAAATTCAGAACTAATTTGTTGTGAATTCTTAAGTTTCTTTAAAGCAACTTGATTAGAATTATAGAATGCAAATAATTCTTAAGGCATATCTGTCCATTCTGCTTTCCAAACACTACCAAACCCCCCTTCAGCTAAGTATTCTATATTTTTGAATTTACTATAATCTATCCATCTCCAAATTTCCCATTCCTTTGCATTTTCATCTAATTGAGACATGCAAATAATCTTGTCAATTTCATAATTACCACTGGTCCATTTTGACAAATAACTTATTTCAATAAATTTACAATTTAGACATCTATTTTTGTATACATTTAAATTTCCACAATCATGACATCGACCAAAATTCTGATAATACTTAATGCAGGTTTTGATACAACCATTTTCTTTCCAACAAATACAGCAAAAATAGTCATTACTAAAATGGTTAACAGCCACTTCAATATCATCATTTTTGACATCTTGTATTAATTTATTTTTATTTTTCTTAATTCCAATTTCATTTCGATATAAATATTCAACTGAACTCTGACCAAATTTATTTCCACCTTTAGCTGATTTCAAATACCACTGAAATGCTTTCTCTTCATCTTTTGTGGTTCCAATCCTATTTCTATAACAATACCCAAGATTATTCTGTCCATAACTATTTCCCCCTTCAGCTGATTTCAAGTACCACTGAAATGCTTTCTCTTCATCTTTTGTTGTTCCAATCCCATTTCTACAACAGTATCCGAGATTATTCTGTCCATCACTATCTCCACTTTCAGCTGATTTCATGTACCACTGAAATGCTTTCTCTTCATCTTTTATTGTTCCAACCCCATGTTGATAACAATGACCTAGGTTATGTTGCCCATAACTATCTCCTTCTTCAGCCGATTTAATGAACCACTGGAATGCTTTCTCTTCATCTTTTGTGATTCCAATCCCATAGTAATAACAATGACCAAGATTATTTTGTCCACCACTATCTTTACCTTTAGCTGATTTCATGAACCACTGAAATGCTTTCTCTTTATTTTTTATTGTCCCAATTCCATTTTCATAACATTGACCAAGGTTATTTTGCCCTTTATCATCTCCACCTTCAGCTGATCTCATGTACCATTCAAATGCTTTTTCTTCATCTTTTGTGATTCCAACTCCATGTTGATAACAATGACCAAGACTATTTTGTCCTTTATTATTCCCATCTTCAGCTGACTTCATGAACCACTGAAATGCTTTCTCTTCGTCTTTTGTAGTACCAATCCCATTTCTATAACAATGACCAAGGCTATTCTGCCCATCACTATTTCCCACTTCAGCTGATTTTAAGTACCACTGAAATGCTTTCTCTCCATTTTTTGTTGTTCCAATTCCATTTCTATAACAGTATCCGAGATTATTTTGTCCATCACTATCTCCACTTTCTGCTGATTTCAAGTACCACTGAAATGCTTTCTCTTCATCTTTTATTGTTCCAACCCCATGTTGATAACAATGATCTAGATTATATTGTCCATAACTATCTCCATCTTCAGCTGATTTCATGAACCACTGAAATACTTTCTTTTCATCTTTTGCAGTTCCAATCCCATAATAATAACAATGACCAAGATTATTTTGTCCTTTATTATTTCCTCCTTCAGCTGATTTCATGTACCATTGGAATGCTTTTTCCTCATCTTTTGTTATTCCAATTCCATTGTAATAACAATCTCCAAGATTATTCTGTCCATTCCTATTTCCCCCTTCAGATGATTTCAAATACCACTGGAATGCTTTCTCTTTATTTTTTGTAGTTCCAATCCCATTTTCATAAAAATAACCAAGACTATTCTGTCCATCCCTATTTCCCCCTTCGGCTGATTTCAAGTAACACTGAAATGCTTTCTCTTCATCTTTTGTAATTCCAATTCCATTGTAATAACAATCTCCAAGATTATTCTGTCCATCCCTATTTCCCCCTTCAGATGATTTCAAATACCAATAAAAGGCTTCCTCTTCATCTTTTGTGGTTCCATTCCCATTTTTATAACAATTTCCAAGTTTATTTTGTCCTGTAATATTTCCTCCTTCAGCTGATTTCATGTACCACCGGAATGCTTTTTCTTCATCTTTTGTTGTTCCAATTCCATTGTAATAACAATCATCAAGATTATTCTGTCTATCACTATTTCCATATTCAGCTGATTTCAAGTCCCACTGAAATACTTTTTCTTCACCTTTTTTTGGTCGAATTTCATTGTAGTGCATATTTTCCATTTCTGTTGAAATTATACTCAGCACAATAAAGTGTCCATAAAAATAGAACTTTGAAACTTAATATATTTTATTGAAGTTTCAAATGGAATATAAATTCTAAAGGCTTTAAAATTTATGATATTGTCAAAAGATTATACGAAAAATAGATAGAATAATAAATAAATATGTTATATAAATTTATTGCCTATAAAAATACGATATGCAAATAAATTATAATATTTGCATGTCAGTCATTTACATTAATTTACGCTTTGGTTTGTCGGATAAGTGTTTGCCTCGAATAAATATTAATTGTTTCAATAGTGTATTTCCATTTCTTTTATTATTTTTCTAGAATTTGTTTATTTGTTGGAATTCCGTAAATAAGAGAAACGATCTACATTCATTGCTACATAAGCGTGTCGTGTGTACTTCTAATTGGAAATCTCTTTGTGCGAGATGGAATTCCAAATGGATTTCTGTTGCCAACAAAAGGTTTAGGTTAGGGATATTTGTTATTAAAAAAACATTGAATTTTTTAAAATATGCACAAGACCATTTCTCCTTTTCCTAATATCCTTCTTTTGAAAGTTCTATACTTATTTAAAAACAATCTTTGTATTTATTCAAAATATTAAAGAACATAAATATTGATATTGATTTGCATTGGATTTCTATATATATATCTGTAAATATTAGATATCATTAATAATAATTTTTTAGTTGGAGGGATGATTTAAATTTAATTAGAAATTTATGTTCAGCAGCGAGAGTTTAGAAAATTATTAGATAACATATAAAATGTTAAAATAGTTATATTTTTTATTATTAGTTTTTTTAATTAATATAAATAATAAATAATTAATATAAATAACAAGCATTAATGGAGCCAAAAACTTTAAGATGTAACACTATATATATCTATGGATAATTTTAGTGATGTAGCTATTACAATGGAAGCGGAAGGCCTACTGATTATATTATAGATCAAGCGTTTTGCAAAAGTACTATTTTTTATTTTAATTTTAATTTAGGTATTGCTTTCGGGAGAAATTCATTTAAAAACATAACCAATATTGAAAATTTTAAATTTGTAATGGTTTGAAGTTGGAGAAGTACCTAATAATAAAATTTTTAAATTCATTCCTATATTTTACAATCCTGTCCTTTTAATGACGACCATGTCAAAGTATTAACGATGTCCGATATTTCTGTCAAAGCACTTAACATTATTATCAAGTAAGTGTTATTTAGTAATATTTTTTTATAAGAAATATTAAATCTTAATAGAAATAATATTAGTTAATATTTTTTTTATGTAATTTAGATGCATCTATGGTGGTTAGAAAAATTAGAAAATTCTTTTATTTTTGACCTTTTAATTAAATCTAATGAACTTGAACTTGATGAATTAGTTGAACATTTTCAAACTTTTCTTGTTAACAATTCATGATTAAGACTTAACTTTATTCAAATTTACCAGACAAGTTGTAAAATCAAAAACTTCAAGATTATTCAAGACTTTTGTAATGATATTATTTCCAAGCATCCTAACACTATTTTTGAATCTGAAAATTTCCTTTCTCTTCCTGAGGATGTATTAATTTCTATTATAATACGAGATAATTTGAAATTAGAGGAAGGTAAAGTCTGGGAGCGTGTGATTCAATGGGGGAAAGCTAAAAATCTAACTTTAACAACTAATCTCACAGAATGGACAAGTGATAATTTCTTAACCCTGAAGGGACTTTGAAAAAAGTCTCACGTACATTATTAGACATTTAGTATTTCTGGAGAAGATGTGGTAGAAAAGATTTTTTCATATGGACGACTTCTTGAACATCGACTTTTTTTTTCTAAACTTATCACCTAACAATCTTATCAAAAGCATTACCACCTCGAAAGGTCTTAAATACAACACTTACTATTCCTTACTAATGAGCATGCTCTAGAAATTTCATCTTGGGTTGATCGAAAAGAAACCCTGTATATAGAAAGCAATCAATATGAATTTAAATTACTTGGAGATGGCTTTGACATTAAAACTATTTATAAAATCGTGATAAAGTTTCGAACACAGTTCTTGTTTTAAAAGTGGAAGATACAGGAGAAATTATTGGAGGGTAAGTAGGGTTGAAATTTTTGATTATGCTATTTTTTATTATCATTCAAAATTTCAATTTTGTCATACATTGGTTCTAAATGACAATATAAAAACTGACAAAAGTTGTTTTTGCTTGCACAATAGAAATTCTGACTGGACTTATAAAAAACCAATTTGTTCTGATGAATTTCTTTGAAGATTTCATATTCTTCAACTGAAAATGAATAATAATCTTTACTAAGTTTCATCAAAGAATTAATTAAAGTAATAAATATAGTATTCACTTTTTTATATAATGTTATTTATTTTTCTTGTAATATAAATTTTTTTTAAGAAATAAAAAGTTATGGTAAATAAAACTGAACGTGATAAAAAAAATTATTTACTCTTTATTTTATAATAAAACAAAATAAACAAACAAACATATAAAAATTATTCCAAGTTTTGTATTGAATCAGTTAATTATAATAATTATATTATAATTCTTTTTCAATACTTAAGTAAAATAAATTTTACGCAGAAAAAATATCAAAATAAAAAAAAGGACTTACATATATACAGTAGTGCCGTTATATTTATACTTGCTATCAATGCTCTTTTTTTTGGATATAATTATTACTGTATTAGAGACATTTGAATAAATATTTTTATTTAAACTAATCGTAAAATTATAATTTAGTATAAAAAAATTTTTTACGTTAGAAAATCTTTTCGAACATGTGATTTCTTTTGTAAATGAATTTAATAATAAAATAAAAAAGGTAAAATAAAAGATTATTAATTGGATAATTTATAATAATTCAAATTTCAAAATACAAATTACAAATACAAATACAATAAAGCCTCAATAAAAAAAACAAGTACTAGGCGTCAAATCACGAATTCAAAGGTTTAAACGATTTTATAATGATATTATTACCAAACATTCAAATTTAATTTTTGAATCCAAAGGTTTCACCTTGCTCCAGGAAGCGGTATTAATTTCTATTTTGGAAAAGGCTAACCTGCAATTAAAATTTGGGATTATGTTGTCAAATGGGGAATTGTACAATTTTAAGACTTCAAAAACAACTCTACAGCAATGTTTCCACTTATTCGATATTTTCATATTTCTGCAAAAGATATTTGGGAGAAATTGAAAATATTCTTGGCATGCAACTTTGGTTTACATCAACAACTCGTATTTCTAAATCAACCAGTTAAATCCCTCGTTTTACCAGCAAGAATTATTTCAAATCCCGAATCGCCTCGAAGAGTAAATGAACTGATCTCAACCATAATCAACGAAGAACGCGTAGCAGAAATTTCATCATGGATTGATCGCAAATCAACCATTTATTCTTTAGAAAATGTACCATATTGGGATAATTCAATGAAGTTTTTATGGAAACAAATGATAGCTTTATATTTCATTGAAAAATGGGAATATTCAAAATTCAATTCTCAGAAGAGTTAAAAATAACCTTTTCGCTGATCAAAACACTTCATATTTTGGTAATTCATTGTAATTACGTGTTTCTGATTTTACTAAAGATAAACAATTGTGTAGTTCTGAATATTATTATCGTTATGAAAAATCCATTAGAACAACTGATGAAGGAACTAAAACTCCGTATTTTCGGTCACTTCTCTAAATAAACAGTAAATAATTGAGTTTAATTATTAAAGTATAAATTAATTTATTAAGTGGTAACTTTAGTGAGTCTATGATAATTATAAAAATAAATATTTAATATATGTCACTTTAACTTGTACTTCCTGACTTACCTTCTTCTAACTTTTATATTGATCACTGTTTCTGATTTTGAAAGAAATTAACCTTGGCCTTATTTTGTACGTACTATGCATTTGACTTATGACTTAAAATTTAATACATAATTAAATATTAATATGTGCACTTATTAATTTTATTGATTTTCATCGATTAGATTTTCTATAGCAAAATAGTATATTTTTTATATTTTTCTAATGAAGCATTTCATTCATACTCTGCCCAGAGTTGGGTTCCGAAATTCAAAAAAGGAAATATTAACAAATAAATGCTATTGTTAATATTTCCTTTTTTGAATCTCGGCACATATTACTAGTGTTCGAAGCCGAAAGGTCATTAGCCGACTTAGCCGATTTAGCCGGCTTAGTCGGCCGATTTTTTGAAAATCAGCTAAGCCGATACTATATAGGGTAATTTTTTTGATTTTTTTAGTCGATTTTTTTTATTAAAAAAATGGCAAAGTAGCGTGAGGAATTTTTATTAATTAGCAATGTAGCAGATGTGCGCGAGATATTTTTATTTTTATTTTTTATCAATTAAATAAAAATAACAATTTAAAAGATGAAGTATACAAATATTTTTTTGATCAAATATTTTCTTTTTTTTTTATCGAGTTTATTATTGATGTGCTGCAAAAGTATCGTTTTTGATATACCAACGGTTATTTTTTTGATATACTTTACAATTAATTATTCGATGGTCATGTGATATAATATTCTATAAATCATGTGAACAATGTATATTAGTTGCATCACGTTACTTAAAAATGAGTGTAACCATAGATATATCAAAAACGATACCTTTGCTGATGTGCTAATTGAACACACGACTTTCACATGACTTTCACATGATTTTCACAAGACGTGCTCATAAATTTTATTTCTATATTAAGAAATTTGGCTTTAGCCGACTAAGCCGGCTAAGTCGATTTTAAAATATAGACTTAGCCGGGTCGATTTTTTTAGACCGGCTTAGAACACTACATATTACCTAATTGAATCGCTATTTAAGGAAAAAACTTGATTTCGACAGAATTTTTCTCACAGAGGAGTTTTAAATCTTAATGTAACAATAATAAAAATGTCCTTTAAATTTTTTGACAAATTATCTCAAGATTTTTCAGAACTTCTTAGTGACAAGAAAGAATACAATGTTGTCATTAAAGTTGACAGAGGGAGAAATAAGAAATCTTTTACTTCGCACTCGGTTGTTTTACGTTATCGTTCAACCTATTTCACTAAAGAGTTGGAAAACATTGCTACGAATAAAAATCGTGTCAAAACTATTCTCAAACCAAATATTTCTGCCCAAATATTCGAAATTATTCTTAAGTAAGTTATACAATATTATTTAAAGTAATAAATAAATTTCTTTAAGTATTTTGATGCAAATTAATATATTTTATTATATATATTAATGTAGATACATATATGGCGGAGTTGTGGACATTGAAAACATAGAAACCGAAACCATTTATGAATTAATGATTGTTGCTAATGAATTGGAATTCGAAGAACTATCAGACAAATTAGAAAGTTACCTTGTTGAATCTAAAGCTTCTTGGTTAAGAACTCATTTCTCTCGTATTTATCAATCAATCTTTTATAGTAATAAGCGAAATGAATCCAAAGGTTTGAAACTGTTTTATGATGATATTAATACCAAACATCCAAATTTAATTTTTGAATCTGAAGATTTCACTTCAGTCCAAGAAACAACATTAATTTCTATTTTGAGAAAGGATGACCTGCAATTAGAAGAAATTAAAATTTGGGACTATGTTATCAAATGGGGAATTGCACAAAATCCTACTTTGCCAAGAAATTTGGAAGAATGGTCCGAAGAAAATTTCAAGACTTTAAAAACAACTCTACGACAATGTTTACCATTTATTCGATATTTCCATATTTCTGCAAAAGATATTTGGGAGAAATTAAAGCCTTATAGAAATATTCTTGGTATGCAACTTTGGGATGATTTAAACCAAAAACTCGTATTTCCAAATCAACCAGTTAAATCCCTTATTTTGCCAGCAAGAATTATTTCAAATCCCGAATCACCTCAAAGAATAATTGATCGATTCTCAACCATAATTAACGCAGAACATGTAGCGGAAATTTCATCATGGATTGATCGCAAATCAACTATTTATCCTTTAGAAAATGTACCATTTAAACTTCAATTAATTCTTCGAGGAAGTAAAGATGGTTTTCAACCTAAAACATTTTGGAATATGTGTAATGGGCATGCTAATACGATTGTGATTGCTAAAGTTGCAGGAACTGATGAAATACTTGGAGGTTATAATCCATTAGCTTGGGATAATTCAACTGATGAAGTTTTTATGGAAACAAATGATAGCTTTATATTTTCATTGAAAAATGGGAATATTCAAAATTCAATTCTCAGCAGAGTTAAAAATAAAAGTTATGCTCTAGTATATTATAGTTCTGATGGTCAAAATACTTGTGGTCCATTTTTTGGTGATGGCGAATTTTCATTGGAATCAAATGTTAACGATTTTACTCAAGATAAACTATGTTCGTGTATTTGCGGTCCTGATTATGCCTATTTTTATGAAAAATCCATTAGAACAACTGCAGAAAAATTTTCTATTGTAGATTATGAAGTATTTAAGATTGTTAAAAAATAATGAATATATCAATTCTTTTTTTATTTTATATGTACTAACATTTTGATTATGATAATAAAATCTATTTTATAAAGTCTTGTTTTCAATAAATTGATATTTTTATGATAAACGCAATCAATTGAATTAAATAAACGTTTTATTAAGATATGAATAAATCTTTCAAATAATAATAAGTTTTAAATCTTAAATATTCAACTTAATAACTTCCATCTTTTGAAGAAAGTCTTTCGTTTTCATATTGGCTTATGCTTTCCATTTCTATTAATAATTATAAAAATGAATATTCAATATATGTCACTTTTTTTAATTTTTACTATTAAACATGCGATCCCAAATTAGCACTTTGAATTGTAAATTCTTGACATATAGTTTAAAGGGAAAGAAATGTAACCAAGCCAACCATGTCATAAAAATTTCTGCACTGTCTAATAGTTTTGATAATAGATATGCTCAACTAAATGCAGATGTATGGAAAGCAACAGCGTGAATGCCTTGTTATAGATGGTGTTTGGAATCCTATTAATGGTGCAAATATGCATAAATCAGACATCCCATTTATGAAAATTCATAAAATCAAAATTCCTATTCATAAATCAGAAAAAATTGACTGATATATTTAATAAATCTTAGCATCCCACTCATGAATAGAATTCTGATTAATGGCTAAATTTGCTAAGATTTATTAAGTATAGGCAGTCAATTTATGGATAGGAATTTCCATTTTATGAATTTTCACAAATAGGATGTCATATTTGCGCCATAAATAAGATTCTGATTTTTGTTTATTTGACCAGTGAATGGTGCAGTAAGTTTCAACTAATTAAAATTGATTTTTCAAATATTATTAATTTTAAAAATATAATTTTCTTAGATTTGTTACTTTAAATTTAATTTCATAATATTTTATATAAATACTTTTAATAATATTAAAGTATATATTTTAAAGTATGTGTACAAATTTTGTGATGTAGTAAACCATATTTTTTTATATTTAATAAATATTAAATTGATTCAATAAATAAATAATTTATATTCCAGAATTGTTATAAAAAATTTTATATTTTTGAATAAAAATTAAAAAAGTTTTATATAAAAACGTTCTACATTTACAAAAATTAAAAATTTCTATAGTTAATTGTAGATCATTAATTAATATTAATAAAAAGTGCTTTTTTTGAATTTCAATATATTTAAAATTTTTATTACAATCTTCATCTTATTAAAGAAAAAAAGTTATAAAGTATTTAACATATTGGTTTTGGTTGCTTCATTACATGTAATTTTTGGTCATTCAATAGTATAATGTCAGAATCTTCATTAATTTCATAATGATAATAAAGAGAGATAATAACCAACTGAAATTATGATTATGATACTTTTGATACTTTTGCAATACAAAAATATATACAGATACATATATCTATTATATCTTAAATTTTTTAATATGCATATGTTTATTGTTTTTACAGTATGCATTTACACTGGTTCCACTATAATTATAAAATCTAGTATTAAGAACTGTGATATAATATAAATACAATATATAAATAACAAAATATGTAGTAAAGTGAAAAAAAATTGTTCATATATTACTAAAAAATTTTATATAATTGTTATGTAAATTTACATAACATTTAAATTTCATAATATTTTACTTGAAAAATCTCTGAAATAAAATTTTGAAGATTTATATATAATGAAGTTATGAAATATTATAATTAAATGTTAAAATAGTTTGAAATTTGATTTTGATTTTAATTAAATAATACTCACATTTTGTTATAAATTGTAATGTAATTAACTAATAATTGATCATCAGAAAGTTATTAGATGATAAAATAGTTGAAATTATGATTTTAATTATTATAAATAAATCTAAATAATACTTACGCACTGTGAAATTATAATGCAATTAATTAATAATTGATGTTAAAATAGTTTGAAATTATAATTTGATTATTATAAATATAAAACTTACATGCTGTGATAAATTGTAATACAATTAATTAACAATTGATAACAAAAGGTTATGAAATATTATTAGATATAAAATTAAAATTATGATTTTAATTATTATAAATAAATCTAAATAATACTTACACACTGTAATAAGTTATAATACAATTAATTAATAATTGATTAATGAAAGGTTACAAATATTATTAAATGTTAAAATAATTTGAAATTATGATCTTAATTATTGTACTCACCAACTGTGATAAATTATAATACAATTAATTAATAATTGATTAGTGAAATTTTATGAAATATTATTAGATATTAAAGTTATGATTTTAATTATTATAAATAATACTTACTAGCTGTTATAAATTGTAATGTAATTGATTAATAATTGATTAGTGAATTGAAAGGTTATAAAATATTATTAGATATAAAAGTAGTTTGAAATTATGATTTTAATTATTATAAATAAATCCAAATAATATTTACCCCCTATGGAAAATTATTAACAAAAGGTTATGAAATATTATTAGTTTGATATTATGATTTTTATTATTATAAATAAGTCTAAATAATACTCACCCCCTGTGACAAATTATTAACAAAAGGTTATGAAATATTATTAGTTTAAAATTATAATTTTAATTATAATAAATAGTTCTTAAACAATACTTACTCCCTTCGACGCTGCCTGTAATAAATCATAATGTGATTGATTAATAATTGATTAGTGAAGTGAATGGTTATGAAATATTATTAGATGTTAAAGTAGTCTGAAATTATAATTTTAATCATTAAAATAAATATAAATAATACTTACTCCCTGTAATAAATCATTATGTGATTAATTAAAAATTAATTAGTGAAGCAGGATTATAATTTTAATTGTTACTGGTTGAAAATTTACAAATACTACATATATCAGGTATTAGATAAGTATAGTATTTGTGAATTTTCAACCAGTGTTATTAATTAATAATACTCACTGACTGTAATAAATTATAATAATAATTGATTAGTAACAAAAGATTATAAAATATTATTTATTAGATATCGAAATAGTTGAAATAGTTTGAAATTATGATTTTAATTGTTATAAATGAATCTAAACAATACTTACCGCCTGTGATAAGTTATAATGTAATTAATTAATAATTGATTAGAATGTTATTAAAATAGCCCAAACAGCTTGAAATTATGTTTTTAAGTATTATGAATAAATATAAATAATACTTACTCTCTATTATAAATTATAATGTGAAGTTAATAAATAATTGATTAGTAAAAGTTTATGAAATATTATTTATTAGATGTTAAATAGATTGAAATTATGATTTTAATTGTTATAAATAAATCTAAACAATACTTACTGCCTGTGATGAGTTATAATGCAATTAATTAATAATTGATTAGAATGTTATTAAAATAGCTCAAACAGCTTGAAATTATAATTTTAAGTATTATAAATAAATCTAAATAATACTTACTCTCTATTATAAATTATTATGCAATTAATTTAGTAATATAACAAAAAGTTATGAAATATTATTAGATGCTAAAATAGTTTGAAAATTATAATTTTGATTATAATAATAACTCTAAATAATACTCACAAGCTACATAAATTATAATGTAATTATTTAATAATTGATTAGTAAAAGGTTATGAATATTATTAGATATTAAAATAGTTTTAAATTATAAATAATACTTACCGTCTGTAATAAATCATGTTGTGATTAATTAATAATTGATAAGTAACAAAAGATTATGAAATATTATTAGACATTAAAATAGTTTGACATTATGATTTTAATTATTATAAATAAATCTAAATAATATTTACTCCCTGTTATAAATTAGAATGTATTTATTAGATGTTAAATAGTTTGAATTATGATTTTAATTATTATAAATAAATCTAAATAATACTTACCGCCTATAATAGGTTATAATGCAATTAATTAATAGTTGATTAATGAAGGTTTATGAAATATTATCTAAATAATTTGAAATTATGGTTTTGGGTATTATAAATAAATCTAAATAATACTTACTCTCTATGATAAATTATAATACAAATAATTAAGAATTGATTAGTAAAAAGTTATGAAATATTATTAGATGCTAAAATAGTTTGTTATAAATAAATCTAAATAATACTTACTTCCTGTGATAAATTATAATGCAATTAATTAATAATTGATCAGTGAAAGATTGTAAATATTGTTAGATATTAAAATAGTTTTAAATTATGATTTTAATTATTCTAATCTAAATAATACTCACTGCCTGTAATAAATCATAATGTGATTAATAATTAACAAAAGATTATGAAATATTATTAAACATTAAAATAGTTTGAAATTATGATTTCAATTATAATAAATAAATCTAAATAAGACTTACTCCCTGTTATAAATTAGAATGTGAGATTAATTAATAATTGATTAGAACAAGATATGAATATTATTTATTAGATGTTAAATAGTTTGATTATGATTTTAATTATTATAAATAAATCTAAACAATACTTACTGCCTATGATAGGTTATAATGCAAATAATTAATAGTTGATTAGTAAAGGGTTATGAAATATTATTAGATATTAAAATAATTTGAAATTATGATTTTAATTATAATAATAAATCTAAATAATACTCACAAGCTGCAATAAATTATAATGCAATTAATTAATAATTGATTAGCAAAAGGTTATGAAATATTATTAATAGTTTGAAATTATGATTTCAAGTATTGTAATCTAAATAATACTCACCGCCTGTAATAAATCATAATGCGTTTGATTAATGATTGATGAATAACAAAATATTATGAAATATTATTAGACATTAAAATAGTTTGAAATTATGATTTTAATTATTATAAATAAATTTATATAATACTTACTTCCTGTGATAAATTATAATGTGAGATTAATTAATAATTGATTAGCAAAAACTTATTAAATATTATTTATTAGATGTTAAAATAGTGTTATTCTAAATAATACTTACTGCCTATAATAAATAATAATGAAATTAATTAATAATTGATTAGAAAAGTGAAAGGTTATGAAATATTATTAGAATGGTTTGGAATTATGATTACAATTAATACTTACTCCCTATGATAAATTATAATGCAATTAGCAAAAGGTTATGAAATATTATTAGATGAAATTAATTAATAATTGATTAGTAAAAGGTTATAAATATTATTAGATGCTAAGTAACTTGAAACTATGACTTTAATTATCATAAATCTAAATAATACACACCATCTGTAATAAATCATAATGTGTTTAATTAATAGTATAGCAAAAGGTTATGAAATATTATTAGAAATTAAGATAGTTTGAGATTATTAATTTAATTATTATAAAAATCTATATAATACTTACTCCCTGTGATTATAATGTGAAAAAGGTTATATAAAATAATGCAATTAATTAATTTGAAAGGTTATTAAATGGTAAAATTATAATTTCTATTATTATGAAAATCTAATTAATACTTACTTTCTGTGATAAATTATAATAATAATTGATTAGTTACAAAGGGTTATTATGATTTTAATTATTATAAATAAATCTAAATAATACTCACATCCTGTAATAAATTATAATGCAAAAGGTTATGGAATATTATTAAATGTTAAAATGATTGAGATTATGATTTAATTAAATAAATCTAAATAATACTTACGAGCTGAGATATACGTGTTGCCCAAATCCCAAATAATTTGGGATTTGGGATGCCAAAATGCACAAATTACTAGTATTTGGGATTTGGGATTTGGGATTTTGGCAAAAAATACTAATTATAATTTGGGATTTGGGATTTGAGATTTCGGCATTTGGAATTTCGGCATTTGGATTTTGAATGTGGGCGGCAGGTATAAGCTGAGATAAATCATAATACAATTTAATAATTAAATATTATTAAATGTTAAAATGATTGAGATTATGATTTAATTAAATAAATCTAAATAATACTTACGAGCTGAGATATACGTGTTGCCCAAATCCCAAATAATTTGGGATTTGGGATGCCAAAATGCACAAATTACTAGTATTTGGGATTTGGGATTTGGGATTTTGGCAAAAAATACTAATTATAATTTGGGATTTGGGATTTGGGATTTCGGCATTTGGAATTTCGGCATTTGGATTTTGAATTTGGGCGGCAGGTATAAGCTGAGATAAATCATAATACAATTTAATAATTAAATATTATTAAATGTTAAAATAGTTTAAATTATGATTATAAATAAATCCAAATAATATTCACAGGCTATGATAAATTATAATTAATAAGGATTAACAAATGATTATGAAATATTATTAGATGTTAAAATAGTTTGAAATTATGATTTTAATTATTATAAATAAATCAAAATAACACTCACAAGCTGTGATAAATTATAATATAATTAATTAATAATTAATTAGTGAAAGGTTATGAAATATTATTAGATGTTAAAATAGTCTGAAATTATGATTTTAATTATTATACTCACCAACTGAGTAAATTGTAATGCAATGCAATTAATTAATAATTGGTTATTGAAAAGTAATGAAATATTATTAGATGTTAAAATAGTTTAAGTAGTTTAAAATTATGATTTTAATTATTTGAATATACGCACATCCTGTGATTAATTAATAATTGATTTGTGAAATATTAGTAGATATTAAAATGGTTTGAAATTATAATTTTAATTATTACAAAATGAATTTAAATAATACCCACATCCTGTTATAAATTATAATGTGATTAAATAATAATTGATTAGAAAAAGGTTATGAAATATTATATTGTTAGATGTTAAATGTTAAAATAGTTTGAAATTATGATTTTAATCATTATAAATAAATCAAAATAACACTCACAAGCTGTGGTAAATTATAATGAAATTAATAGTAATTGATTAGTGAAAGGTTATGAAATATTAAATGTTAAAATAGTTTTACTCTCACCAACTGGGATAAATTATAATGCAATTAATTAATAATTGATTAGTAAAGTTTATCCAATATTATTAGATGTTAAAATAGTTTGAATTATGATTTTAATTATTATACTCACCAACTGGGTAAATTGTAATGCAATGCAATTAATTAATAATTGGTTAGTGAAAAGTAATGAAATATTATTAGATGTTAAAATAGTTTAAATAGTTTGAAACTATGATTTTAATTATTTGAATACACGCACATCCTGATAAATTATAATGTAATTAATTAATAATTGATTTGTGAAATATTATTAGATATTATTAGATGTTAAAATAGTTTGAAATTATAATTTTAATTAAATCTAAATAATACCCACATGCTGTGATAAATTATAATGCAATTAATTAATAATTGATTAAAAAAAGGTTATTAAATATTATTAGATGTTAAAATAGTTTAAATAGTTTAAAATTATGATTTTAATAAAATATTCACCAACTGTGGTAAATTGTAATGCAATTAATTAATAATTGATTAGTGAAAGGTTATTAAATATTATTAGATATTAAAATAGTTTGAAATTATGATTTTATAATCCTTACAAGCTGTGAAAAATTATAATGCAATTAATTAATAATTGGTTAACAAAAGATTATTAGATGTTAAAATAGTTTGAATAATACTCACGGCCTGTTATAAATTATAATGCAGTTGATTAATAATTGATTAGTGAAATATTATAAAATGTTAAAATAGTTTAAATAGATTGAAATTATGATTTTAATCATACCAACTGTGATAAATTATAATGCAATTAATTAATAATTGATTAGCAAAAGGTTATGAAATAATATTAGATGTCAAAATAGTATGAAATTATGGTTTTAATTATTATAATAAATCTAAATACTCACAAGCTGCGATAAATTATAATGCAATTAATTAATAATTGATTAGCAAAAGGTTTTGAAATATTATTAATAGTTTGAAATTATGATTTCAATTATTATAAATAAATCTGAATAATACTTACTTCCTGTAATAATTTATAATGTAAAAATTAATTAATAATTGAATAGCAAAAGGTTGCAATTTATTATTCAATGCTAAATGGTTTTTTAATTATTATAAATAAATCTAAATTATACTTACTCCCTGTGATAAATTATAATGCAAGATTAGTAAATAATTGATTAGTAAAAGATTATGAAATATTATATTATTAGATGTTAAAATAGCTTAAAATGCAATACTCACCAACTGTGATAAATTGTAATGCAATTAATTAATGATTAATTAGTGAAAAATGATAAATTATGATTTTAATTATTATAAACAATACTCACCAACTGTGATAAATTAGAATGCAATTGATTAGTGAAAGATTATGAGATGTCAACATAGTTTGAAATTATGATTTTAATTATTATAAATAAATTGAAATAATACTTACAATCTATGATAAATTATAATACAATTAATTAATAGTTGATTAGCAAAAAAGTTTATGAAATATTATAAAATGTAAAATTGTTTGACGCTATGATTTTAATTATTATAAATAAATCTAAATAATACTCACATCCTGTGATAAATTATAATTCAATTGAAATTATTAATGAATGTTAAAATAGTTTGAAATTATTATTTAGTTGTTATTGTTATAAATGAATATAAATGATACTCACAAGCTGTGATAAATTATAATAGTTATAATAATTAATTGATGATTGATTAGATGTTAAAATTGTGATTTTAATTATTATATATAAATATTAATACTCACATCCTGTGATAAATAATTAATAATCGATTAGCAAAAAAGTTATGGAATATTAAAAATTTGAAATTATTATAAATAAATCTAACTAATACTTACTTCCTGTGATAAATTATAATTCAATTAATTAATAATTGATTAGTGAAAGGATATTAAAATAGTTTGAAATTAATTATTATAAATAAATCTAAACAATACACACAAGCTATGATAAATTATAATGCAATTAATTAATAATTGATTAAAGATATTAAGATATTATTAGATGTTGAAATTAATTATTATAAATAAATCTAAATTATACTCACGAGCTGTGATAAGTTTTAATACAATTAATTAATAATTGATTATAAATGGTTATGAAATATTATTAGATGTTAAAATAGTTTGAAATTATAATTTTAATTATTATAAAAAAATCTAAATAATACTCACATGCTATGTAAATTATAATTAATAATTGGTTAGCAAAAAGTTATGAAATGTTATTAAAATAGTTTAAATAGTTTGAAATTATAGTTTTGAATATTACAAATAAATCTAAATAATACTCACAAGCTGTGATAAATTATAATGCAATTAATTAATATTGATTAGTGAAAGATTATGAAATATTATTATATGTAAATAGTTTGAAATTATAATTTTAATTATTGTAAATAAATCTGAATAATACTCACATGCTGTGATAAATTATAATACAATTAATTAATAATTGATTAGCAAAAGATTAAAAAATATTATTAGATATCAAAAGAGCTTTAAATTATTATAAATAAATCTAAATAATACTCACAACCTGTGATAAATTATAATGCAAATAATTAATAATTGATTTATGAAATATTATTAGCATCAGAAAATTTTTTTAACCATAAATTTACATAAAAATTTATGGATCGTATAATTTTTCGTAAAATTTTACATAAATTTTATGTAAATTTATACGGTGTTGACCATTATTTACCTTCCAAATAAAAGACGGAAACAGACAACTATTAGCAGGGATTAATTGGTATAAGACACACAGTACTATACTTAATTTACTAAAGCTAAAGGATTTATACTATTATTAAAGTATAATTGGGAAGGAATTAAGGTATTGCGGAATTAAGGCGAAAGAGGCAGGAGTGAGGTTTTATAAGGGTAAACACTAAGTTTAATATCAATTCACTAAGGATTCAAGCCCAGAACACTAAGCAAGGCTATATTTATACAAGATAACGAGTTCACACAGCAAGTTATCTAATTTAAAGACAAATACCGAGATCACTAAGCAGGGTATTTAAAAGAAATTCACTAAGAAACTATAAACTAATTATTAAGATCACAAAGCAGAATAATAGTTTATAACAAGAAAAATACTAAGATCACACAGCAAAGTATTAATAAAGGGTGTTTTCACAAAGAATTAAATAATAGTTTTAATAAGAAAATGTATTATTTAATAATAAATCACAAAGTATTTTTATTACTGAGTTATTCAAGTTTTCAAAATTGATTGATTAACTGACTAACTGAGGATTGAGAGAAGAGAAATTCAATCCTTTATATACATAATAGATTACGCTATTGATTACGCTGTACTCTACACTATTCACTATGCTGTAGACTACGCTATTGCATACACTGTGCTCTACGCTAATGTGTACGCTATTAATTACGCTATCTATTACGCTGTCTGTTACGCTGTACTATACGCTATTGATCTATAGTCATAGTACATATTTTGTTGCATTAATTTCTAAGTGATTTACATTAATATTTATAAATATAAAAATAATATACTAACAGTTAATAAATGGTAATAATAAATAATAATAAGTAATAAATAATAAATATGAATTTAATAATAAAATATAATAATAAACTACTACAACTAACAACGGATCATATAATTTTTTGTAAAATTTTACGAAAAATTATACGATCTGTATAAATTATGTAAATTTTTATGTAAATTCATAGTTAAAAAAAATTTTCTGATGAAACATTAAAATGGTTTGAAATTATGATTACAAATAAAAAATAATACTTACAATATACATGTCGTCAAAACTATTGAATTGAGTCAGACGCAATTAAAATTGAGAAAAATTGGAGTTGAGTCAAGGCAAATTTTGATTTTTATTAGTGATTGACGCAATTAGTTGAGTCAGATGCAATTAAAAATTGAAATTTTAAGAGTTGAGTCAAGGTCAAATTAGTTTTGACGACATATATAACTTACAAGCTGTGATAAATTATAATGCAATTGATTAATAATTGATTGGTGAAAGTTTATTGGATTAAAACAGTTTGAAATTATGACTTTAATTATTTTATTATAAATAAATCTAAATAATACTCACATCCTGTGATAAATTATAATGCGATTAATTGATAATTTAGGTTATGAATATCATTAGATAATAAATAATACTCACGAGCTGTGATAAATTATAATGTAATTGATTAACAAAATATTATTGAAAATTAAAATAGTTTGAAATTATGATTTTAATTATTATAANTAAGTAATAAATAATAAATATGAATTTAATAATAAAATATAATAATAAACTACTACAACTAACAACGGATCATATAATTTTTTGTAAAATTTTACGAAAAATTATACGATCTGTATAAATTATGTAAATTTTTATGTAAATTCATAGTTAAAAAAAATTTTCTGATGAAACATTAAAATGGTTTGAAATTATGATTACAAATAAAAAATAATACTTACAATATACATGTCGTCAAAACTATTGAATTGAGTCAGACGCAATTAAAATTGAGAAAAATTGGAGTTGAGTCAAGGCAAATTTTGATTTTTATTAGTGATTGACGCAATTAGTTGAGTCAGATGCAATTAAAAATTGAAATTTTAAGAGTTGAGTCAAGGTCAAATTAGTTTTGACGACATATATAACTTACAAGCTGTGATAAATTATAATGCAATTGATTAATAATTGATTGGTGAAAGTTTATTGGATTAAAACAGTTTGAAATTATGACTTTAATTATTTTATTATAAATAAATCTAAATAATACTCACATCCTGTGATAAATTATAATGCGATTAATTGATAATTTAGGTTATGAATATCATTAGATAATAAATAATACTCACGAGCTGTGATAAATTATAATGTAATTGATTAACAAAATATTATTGAAAATTAAAATAGTTTGAAATTATGATTTTAATTATTATAAATAATACTTATGACCTGTGATTATAATGTAAAAGGTTATAAAATATTATTAGATGTTAAAATAGTTTAAATTATGATTTTAATTATCATAAATAAATCTAAATAATACTCACAAGCTGAGACAAATTATAATGCAATTAATTAATAATTAAATATTGTTGGATGTTAAAGTAGTTTAAATTATGATTTTAATTATTATAAATAAATCTAAATAATTCTCACAAGCTATGATAAATTATAATTAATAATTGATTAGCAAAAGGGTACAATGTTAAATAGTTAGAAATTATGATTTAATTATTATAAATAAATCTAAATAATACTCACACGCTGTAATAAATTGATTAATAATTGATCAAAAAAAGGTTAAAATCATTTGAAATTATGATTTTAATTATTATAAATAATGCTCACATGCTGTAATAAATTATAATGCAATTAATTTAATAATTGATCAGCAAAAAGTTTATGAAGTATTATTAGATGTTAAAGTAGATTGAAATTATGATTTTAATTATTATACAAACTCCAACTGTGATAAATTATAATGTAATTAATTAATAATTGATTAACAAAAAGGGTTATTATAAAATATTATTAGATGCTGAATAGTTTAAAATTATGATTTTATTATACCGACTATAATAAATTATAATGCAATTGATTAATAATTGATTACATTAAAATATTCTAAATAGTTTGAGATTAAATCTAAATACTACTCACATTCTGTGATAAATTACAATTAATTAATAATTGATTAGTGAAAGGTTATAAAATATAATAAATCTAAATAATACTCACATACTGTGATAAATTATAATACAAAAGGTTATTAAATGTTAAAATTATGATTTTAATTATTATAAATAAATATAAATAATACTTACTCTCCGTGTACAAATGATGTTTTTAATTAAAGAATTAAATAAATAAAAAATCGAGATAATGGTGAAACTACTTAATTTCACCAATGACTATAACGATGCAACTCAAAATATGGTGAAACAGTCTCACCAATAGTTTTAGGAAATATACTGTTTCTCCGAATCACTATGGCGTGTGTGCCAAAGGGTGTAAAATTACACATGCATATGAAAAATCACCGATACGTCAGTGTTATTTTTTACATGCATGTGTAATTTTACACAGTTTCCCAATGATGATTGTTGATTGTAATTCAAGAATTTAGTTTCACCATCTTTAGTCACGAAGTAAATTAAATTTCAGCTTTTTAAAATTATCACTACTTTATTTCAATGTTTGAATTTGGAAAGGAAAATAAATAAAATAAACAATAATTTTATAACTTTCTAAATTATCTACGTAATTCATATAATTATATAAATTATAAAAATTATAATATAAAATGCAACAACGCAATGATTGGTGGAATTAATGGTGAAAAAAACAAAAAGAAAATAATGAAACTTTGAAAAGGTTGGAGATTTATACAAGGATTTAAGGATAAGAATCATGTTATTGAGCATTTTTAGATTTAATAATGAACAGATAAAGATATTCGAAAAAAAATCATTATTAGAACAAAATTATCAATTGTATTTGAGAAGATGATTTCGTAATGAATCAATTGACATGACACATAATTCAGAATTTACTTCATGTGAATTTTACATAAATTATAATGATATGTATGATTTACGGAAATATTAATGTAGATAAGAAATAGTTATAAAAAGAAACAATTAAAAAAGTTTAACATTAAAATCTGTCATGAGAAAGATTATCAATTATCTAGGAAGGTGTTGCTGAAAACAACTAAGAATTTTATTATTTCAAAAAAAAAATAGAATAGATATGTCATCATTATAGTTAAAAATAAATATAATTGAGGTATTTAATTATACCGAGTTGCGAGTGTATTTACCATCTGATACTATTTTGAGTAGCGAAAATAAATTATTTTTATATAGATCGTGATCCTGAATGTATTTTTTTCTCATGATGTTGAGTGGGAATGAAATTATGTTATTCCCACTTAGTTTAAGTTATTCCCACTCACATAATGACAGTAGCCAATTTTCGTCGTCAGACCACATGACGACGGTGGCCAATTTTTGTCGTCAGACCACATGACGACGGTGGCTAACTTTTCTCGTCAGACCACACTCGAACTATTGTATATCGGGTTGATAATCCGGCTGATTTCTATTATCAAGTTATATTGTATATCAATTTGGTATTATAATTGATTTCAAATATAAGGTACTTCCTGAGATAGGTTATGGTAGGGGATGTGAACCCTCAAGTTATTCCCTATTAACTATGTGTTATGATTTGTTTTTTAGGTCACATGTTGTCATAGGTATACGTGTTGCCCAAATTCCAAATAATTTGGGATTTGGGATGCCAAAATGCACAAATTACTAGTATTTGGGATTTGGGATTTCGGCAAAAAATACTAATTATAATTTGGGATTTGGGATTTGGGATTTCGGCATTTGGGATTTCGGCATTTGGATTTTGAATTTGGGCGGCAGGTATAGTCATAGGTGTATTTTTATACTTCCCACTTATAAGGAGTTTATAGTCCTTCACATTAGGTATAAGACTTTCAGTTTGATTATTCCTTTGTTTTTAAAAGGCACCAGTTAGTTTTTAGTTAGAACTAACAAACAAATTATTTTTTCAAGTTATTATAACTTTGTTACTTCCATTAATAACTTCATTATTAATCATTACTCTTATTAATAACTTTGTATATTAATAATTTCCTTGATTAATAATAAATCCCTTTATTATTAATTTTATAACTTCCTTTATTTAAGGTTCTGGTCTGCCTAGTCNTCTATTATCAAGTTATATTGTATATCAATTTGGTATTATAATTGATTTCAAATATAAGGTACTTCCTGAGATAGGTTATGGTAGGGGATGTGAACCCTCAAGTTATTCCCTATTAACTATGTGTTATGATTTGTTTTTTAGGTCACATGTTGTCATAGGTATACGTGTTGCCCAAATTCCAAATAATTTGGGATTTGGGATGCCAAAATGCACAAATTACTAGTATTTGGGATTTGGGATTTCGGCAAAAAATACTAATTATAATTTGGGATTTGGGATTTGGGATTTCGGCATTTGGGATTTCGGCATTTGGATTTTGAATTTGGGCGGCAGGTATAGTCATAGGTGTATTTTTATACTTCCCACTTATAAGGAGTTTATAGTCCTTCACATTAGGTATAAGACTTTCAGTTTGATTATTCCTTTGTTTTTAAAAGGCACCAGTTAGTTTTTAGTTAGAACTAACAAACAAATTATTTTTTCAAGTTATTATAACTTTGTTACTTCCATTAATAACTTCATTATTAATCATTACTCTTATTAATAACTTTGTATATTAATAATTTCCTTGATTAATAATAAATCCCTTTATTATTAATTTTATAACTTCCTTTATTTAAGGTTCTGGTCTGCCTAGTCTAGTGATTAATGCACCAGAACCAAGTCATAAAGTCAACAGATTGATCCCAGTTAATTACGATTAATATGGATGATAATCTTTCTGTAATCCAAGGTTTGGCAGGTATCAACCGATATCCTTGTCTTAAAAAAGAGTAATTGAAGTCCTTTTGGGTGTCACATATAAACATTCACTAATGGTCACATGAATTGTGATGTATAGATCTACAAAGTGGCTAATGCTTAGAATAGTGATTTAGAGGTCGAGTTAAAGATGATATTCATAATACTCACTGGTCAAAATCTGGAATATTGGAGATTTATCGGACACCTATCTCCCCCAGATAGGTTTCTGATAGGTTCCTGATATCTATTTATATTACACTTATCAGGTACCCAATAAGTGTACATCCGGAATTATATAGAGGCGTTCTAAGACGCTATATATACGAAACGTCTGGAGAACGCACTAGAACGGTGCGTTCTAGTACGCTATATATACGAAACGTTCGGAGAACGCACTAGAACGGTACGTTCTAGTACACTATATATACGAAACGTTCGGAGAACGCACTAGAACGGTGCGTTCTAGTTCGCTATATATACGAAGCGTTCGGAGAACGCACTAGAACGGCATATTTAATACGCTATATAAACGTAGGTGGTGTTCGTAGGACGCTATAGATCGGTGTATTTTAAACGCACTAGAACGTTTATATTTAATTCCTGATGACTAGTAGTTGTGTCTAATATTGTATATTTATTACAGACTTATCGATTATATTTTTTACACATATCGGGTATTTAGTTTTTAGCCATTTTTCAAAATCAATCAGGTACCCAATTTTTTTTAAATACTATCAGGGATCTATTGGTCAACTTTCGACTGCTAATAAGCTCCCGATATTTTATTTATATTGCATCTATTGGGTACTCGATAATATAACTTTTATATTAAAATTCAATTATTCATTAAATAAAATCATAAAAAATTCAATAGCTTATTTATTACTGTACATAAATATTACAAATTTTTTTTTTAATATATCATATATCCTGATAACTAATTTTATTGCAAAATTTATTTATTAATATAATCAAAATATATAAAAAATAATAAAAATCAAAAAAAAATTATATAATATCATAATTATTATTATTATTATTATTATTATTATTATTATTATTATTATTATAATTATTTTTTGTTTTTTTTTGTTTTTTTTTTATTAGAAAAAATCGACTACCTATACTTAATAAATCTTAGCAAATTTAGCCATTAATCGGAATCCTATTCATGATAAGACTGTCCTATTCTTTTTTATTTAACCAGTGTTTGTACTTTTATGTATACTATATATTTTTTTAGTTTTAGCTGTTTTTGTTTACATTAATTTAATTGACAAAAGAGAATTCTTTCTTTCTATTAATATTAAGTATTATCAAATAAGTTTTAAACTGCATTGGAGACAATATAATTTTGTAAAATTTTCGAAAAAATTATGTTTCCAAAATTGATTTTAGATTTTTGAGGTATTTCATTTTTTTGAGATTTATGCAGAATCTATTTTATATATAGAAGTAAAAAAGTATCCAGTTATATGTATCTNCTTTTTGGAATTGGACGACGAAATTCAGGTGAAAAAGAGGGCATCAGTACATGAGAAGTAGGTGAAAGAAAAAGAGAAGGAGTTGTAATATATGATGATGGAGTAAAACTGGGACCTGGTTGAGGTGATACATTTTGTATTTTTTGAAATAAAAATCGTGTGTTGTCGTTGGAACTTAAAGTAGGATTATTATGTAACATATTATTATGTAACATATTATTATTGTTATTATTATTATTGTTAATATTATTATTATTATTATTATTATTATTATTATAATTATTTTTTGTTTTTTTTTGTTTTTTTTTTATTAGAAAAAATCGACTACCTATACTTAATAAATCTTAGCAAATTTAGCCATTAATCGGAATCCTATTCATGATAAGACTGTCCTATTCTTTTTTATTTAACCAGTGTTTGTACTTTTATGTATACTATATATTTTTTTAGTTTTAGCTGTTTTTGTTTACATTAATTTAATTGACAAAAGAGAATTCTTTCTTTCTATTAATATTAAGTATTATCAAATAAGTTTTAAACTGCATTGGAGACAATATAATTTTGTAAAATTTTCGAAAAAATTATGTTTCCAAAATTGATTTTAGATTTTTGAGGTATTTCATTTTTTTGAGATTTATGCAGAATCTATTTTATATATAGAAGTAAAAAAGTATCCAGTTATATGTATCTTTAATCAAAGGTGGTCAAAAAATTTTGTTTTCTATGAAAAACTATTTTGATTTTTTTTCTCAAAATTGCAATTTCAGGATTCCAAAATAATTTTGTGTACAAATATAATCTACATGTGATAAATTTTGAAAAATCCTTATGACTTTATGAAGATGTGAATTTTGTTCAACTGCCTCATGAAGTAGATTATTGATAATCCAAATTTTAGATCCAAAAACTCATTGATTACATTGTTCATCCGTTATATTACCCACGGGGGTTAGGAAACATTTGTCACCCAACATTCATCACCCGTAAATACAACACGTGAAATATTTCCGATCACCCACCAATCGAATTCAGGAAAAATTAAATATCACGTGGGGTAAAAATCTGTTGGTGAGCTCACCCATTATATAAAAGTAAACAAACAAAAACAGATTATCATCGAATTTTTTTTTTTTTTTAAAAAAAATGTTGGCTTTCAGGAATAGATTAATGCGAAATGTTTCAGCGCGCATTTTACGACCTACTCTTCCCATAACAGTTGCCAAAAAACCTTTAAGTTATTCCAAACCACAAAATCAAGAAATTGGCGAAGAATATACAGCCACTAGTACTATTACACGTTTATCAGGACCAGGACCAGGACCAGGTAGAGCTATGAAAGCACGTAAAATAAAACGGTTTGATGATTCAGTTGCCAAAGTCTCAGTACGTATTTAAGTTATCTAAATTAATTCAATTATTTGTATATTTATCGTGTAGTTATATTAATTTGCTTTATACATTGTGTAGCGTCCAGCACCGTTTTGGGAAGCTAAAGCCGTTTTTGAAAATCAAATTTCGTCTCTTTCACTTAGTAATTTTGAATCGAAATTTTTAGTAATGATATTTTATCCTTTGGACTTTACTTTTGGTAAAATAATAAAAAAAAAAAATAATTAAAATTTATTTTGGTATATTAGTCACATTAATATAACAGAATTGTATATTTGAATATTATAATATATATTAGTATGTCCTACCGAATTGACAGCTTTCTCGTAAGTTATTTCCCAAACATATATAAAAATATATATATATATAAATTGCATACATTATTATATAATCTTTTAAATTAAATATTTCAGAGATCGTATTAAAGAATTTAAAGAAATTAACACTGAAGTAATTGGAATTTCATGTGATTCCGAACACACTCATTATAATTGGAAGTTAGTTGAAATTATATTTTNTTTATCGTGTAGTTATATTAATTTGCTTTATACATTGTGTAGCGTCCAGCACCGTTTTGGGAAGCTAAAGCCGTTTTTGAAAATCAAATTTCGTCTCTTTCACTTAGTAATTTTGAATCGAAATTTTTAGTAATGATATTTTATCCTTTGGACTTTACTTTTGGTAAAATAATAAAAAAAAAAAATAATTAAAATTTATTTTGGTATATTAGTCACATTAATATAACAGAATTGTATATTTGAATATTATAATATATATTAGTATGTCCTACCGAATTGACAGCTTTCTCGTAAGTTATTTCCCAAACATATATAAAAATATATATATATATAAATTGCATACATTATTATATAATCTTTTAAATTAAATATTTCAGAGATCGTATTAAAGAATTTAAAGAAATTAACACTGAAGTAATTGGAATTTCATGTGATTCCGAACACACTCATTATAATTGGAAGTTAGTTGAAATTATATTTTTATAAATTTTTTTTGAATTTTTGTATGAATTTAAATTAAATAAATTCTTTTTAATTTAGTAAGGTTCCACGAAATAGGGGTGGTCTCGGAAATCTCAAGTATGTTTTGGTTTATAATTTAATTATAATTATAATTATTTATAATCATATTGTTATTATTATATATATTAATTAATTATTATAGGTATCCTCTAAGTAAGTCAACTCTGATTTAAAATTTAATATTCTTTAATGGTTAAAAAAAATGGTTGATGAATTAATATTCAATTATTTAGTCTCCGATTTTTCAAAGAGAATTTCGGAAGATTATGGTGTTTTATGTGAAGATAAATCGTTTCCTTTTAGGTATTATCATTTAAAATTATTATTGTAGAATATATTTAAAAATATACTTTTTAACCGTTTATTTTATTTTATGTAGAGGAACAATTATCATCGACGATAAAGTAAACATACATATTTATGTTTAAATATATTCTCAGAGATAATCTTTTATTTATAATTTTTATTTTATTGTTTAGGGCATTATCCGTGTAATTAACATTGGTGACACACAAATTGGTAAATATTTACTTTAATTATATTAATAGTTATATTAATTAATTATAATAATCATTTTTACCAATTATTTTTAAATTTTAATAGGACGCTCCGTGGATGAAGTTTTACGCCTTGTTCAAGCTATTCAATTTGCGAACCAATATGGTGAAGTTTGTCCAGGTATGTTTGTTATTTTTATAAATCACATACATACACACACACACACATATATATATATATATATATATCTATATATATAAATAAATATATAAATTATATTATTTTATATTATTTTAGCGAACTGGAAAAAAGGAGATTCAACCATTATTCCTGATCAAGAAAAAGCCCAAAGTTATTTCTCTCAATTAAAATAACTTTTAAAAATCTTATTAAAATAGTTTAAACTATTTTGTTTTATTTTATTTTATTTTTGTCAATAAATGTGATTAATATGATTGTTTTTGAATGATTTTTTACATTAATATCTACTTGCCGAGTAGATAAAAATATAAATAAAAATAAAAAATTACAAATATTTAAAATTGTTAAAATTATTAAAATTATTAATTAAAATTATTAAATAAAATTATTAAAATTAAAATGAAAGCTTTCGATTTTCACGTAATGAACTTTTTGCTACTTTTTCAACTTCACGACATAAACTTTTTAATTCTGGATCATGTGGAATGTGATCACTTTTTTTCACATCCCAACAAATTTTTAATGCACCTTGTAAATCGTTATTCTCGATATATCCATTAATCAATATTTTAAATATTGGAATCGAAGGTTTAATTTTTTGTGCAATCATTTCTCTATAAAATCTTTGAGCTACTTTTAATTCTCTCGCTTCAACAAATCCTAATATCAAAGTTTTAAAATATATCAGTGTAGGTGTGATCTTTAAATATTTGATATATTCATAATTTTCTTTTGCTTCGTTTAAATTATTTTGTTTAAAATGAAGTCTTAACATCATTCTATAAATTTTAATATTAGGACTTACACCACCATTAATCATTTCTTTATATGCTATTTGTGCTCCCGTTAAATCATCAATAGAAACTAATCCTCCAATCAATGTTTCATACGTATTAACATTAGGTTTAATTCCATATTGTTCAAAATTATTAATCATTCTTTTCACACTTTCCATATCTTTTCGTGCAAAAAATCGTGATAAAAGTGTGGTTAATGTTATTACATCAGGTTGAATATTTGATTGTTTCATCTCTTGTAAAATTTCCATAACCAATGAATCGTTCTTATAATATAATAATCCTCTAATTAAAATATTATATGTTATTAAATTTGGTAAAACATTTCGTTTCTTCATTTCTTCGAATACTTTAAATGCGGTTTCTCGACTATTATTCCAAAATAATCCATCAATAACTAAATTATACGTTTTTTCATTTACCGGAATTTCTGGATCTTCTAACATACGATTAAATAAATGCATGGCTTCCCGTTTTTTCTTTGCTTTAAAATATGCATTCATCATTGTACGATAAATAACATCATCTAATTTAATATTTTCTCTTTTAATTCTATACCATAAATTTTCTGCATCTTTAATTCTACCTTCATTAGCAAATGCCCAAATTAATCGACTATAAATTATTATTGATGATTGAATTCCACGATTTGTAATATCATTTAATATTCGAAACCAAAATTTATATTTTTTATTTTTAAAAAATCCTGATAAAAATATTCCATAAGTATGTTCATTAGGTTCTACTCCATATTCTAAAATTTTTTCATATAATGAAAATGCTCGAATGTTTAATCCTGATTTAAACAATTGATTCAAGTGTGCGGTAAATTGTCGTGAATTAGGTTTAACTCGTTTAACAAAATTTTCTTTTAATACGTATTTGGCGATATCTAATTCTCTAGGTGTTAAATATTTCTCTATTTGAAATAAAAATCCGTCCATTTTAAAATGTCCCAAATAAATATTTTCTAATAATTTAAATGCTCCATCTATGTTATCTCCTTTAATATATGCTGCAAAGAGATATCCTACATTTCGAGGTAAAACATCTACTTGTTCTTCATTATATATTTTAATCATTTCTTGAAGATTATCGCTTTTTAAATAATTTTGAAATGAATCTTGTTTATATCGATCGATAATAAACGGAATTTGTTCAGGATCCATTTCTAGGTTAGATTTCATTACACGTATCAAATGTTGTTGAATGATTCGTTCCGCTTCCAAGACTTCTTTTGAAGTTAAATGTATTAAATTATTCTTAAAATTAATTGCATCTTGGGGATTATTACAAAACTTATTTTGTCTCAAAAATTTCTTGGATTCATCCATATCTTTCGATTTTATTAAATGTTCAAATTTGTTATATAATGGACGATTTTTATCATCCTTATCATTATTATTATATGAAAAATTTGTATAATATCTATAAAAAGGTTCAATAACCATAAAGAATTTCTTCTGGTCCCTCGTGTGAAATGTTGTTAATGCCGTTGGTTTTAAGAAAGTGGTTATAAGTATATCATTTTTATTGAATTCATGACAAGTACAAGTACAAAACCCTCGCGTTTTAACAATTTTAAAATTTTTAAAAATAAGTGGATAAAATTGAGTTTTAGAACAAATAGTTTGTATAGCTCGCATTTTTCCATTTTGTATTAAAAAAAAAAAAAGTTTATCAGTTATCTTATCCAATAACAATGAGAATTATCATGGGTCACACAAGATTATCAGGAAAAAATAAAAATAATAAAATAAGAAAATCATGAAAAGTATAAAAGGGATTAGTTATCTCCTATTCTTTTTTTTTTTAAATCCTCTTTTCAAAAAAATAAAAAAAATAAGTATTTCTCCAAAAGTAAATATTTATTATTATTAATATTATTATTTGAACTATTATAACCAAAAATCAAATTATCTGTACCTAGATTATTTGATGACAAAACAACCAATATATTCGTAAAGATTTTGCAATACAAACTTGAATTTTCAGTTAATGATAACTTTTATCAATAATCAAATGTTTAGAACTTTTGACCTATAATCAAATAATTTATAATATATTTAATTTCTAAATTGCCGGTAATTAAAAATCATGTTAAAATACCCGATATCAGATGTGTACAAAAATAAAACTTGTCTGATCCGATGATTTTAATAATAAACTCGTCTGATTCAATGATTATAATAAACTCTACACTAGAGTTACTAGTATAGTAGTAGTCTACTTACAATTTAATTTTTCGTAGCGCAATTGTTAATAATCAATACTTACTAGAGTCAAATTTATTACTAGTACAATAATAGGCCATAAAAGTCTACTTACAATTCAGTATGTAGATTTGCTTTACAAAATATAAAACGGTAAAAGTTTATATATTGTCCGCCTTCCAAAATTCTCAGAATCCTGAAATGAAAAATTGTATTAGTTTGCAAACTATTATGGATCATGGTTTACGAAAAAATATATGTAGATAGTACTACGTATCACAGCTACAGATAAGTAACGTTCATTCATAATAAAATTGACTATTTTACTAATTCTGATTTAATGAAGAAGCGAGAGTCTATCATTTATAATTTTCTTACTAAACGAAAAAAAACAATAACTTACATAATGTTTAGTCAATATGGTAGACACCTCGCTCGCAAGTGCGCAAAGTAGATATCTCGTTTCACAAGATATTAAAACTATCGGAAAGTTACAAGGCGTAAAGGAAATGTTCCTTTCGCTACTTTAATTAGTATTATTGGTTTGGCGGGAGGTTCTGTGTTTGCCGTGAATCATTTGGTTAAGGAGTGAGTGAAGATGACAATGATCATTCCTAATACAAGTACATAGTTACTAATGCTAAACTTCTCATTCAATCTAGAAATTAGATCAAGTTGATTATAAAGTTGATAAATTGAGAGATCAAGTTAATAAATTGGAAGGTCAAATGTCCTACATTAAAAATCCTAACAAAATAAGAACCAAAAAAGGAATGATCTGATTATGTGTCGAAGACACTAGCGTCGCTATTAACATCTGCTAATATACGATTTAATTCCGATAAAAAATGTCACAAAAATAACACAGAATCTATAACTTACAAGACAAATGGAGGCATAACTTTATTGATTAATAATAAAAATATTTTTTTTATAACAAATGTAAAAGGCTAATCCGGAGGATGTAAGCATGGAGCAGGGACAAAGAGGAAGGAATTAAGCATAAATGCCCGCCGGACCCTAAGCTTTTTACATTGCAAAAATGGCAGTTCATTTCCTTATTCCATATTACTACCTAAGTTATCATTATTATTATCGTCTAAAATTATATTATTACTACTTTACTGTGCCAGCTCCGCTGAAAAATTATTTCTACTACCATTGCTAACAATAACGGAATTATCTTTTTTCTGATTCTCCTTCTCGACCCAGGCCTCGATTTTATCTAATGAGATACGTTGTGGAAATTTCTGGTGTCGATAGAAACTTGCTAACGTGGCTGGACTGAGATCAATTTCTCCAGATAAAACATTATACATTTTTGTGGGAGAACGTTTCTTTCGTTTTCTTCTTTCATTAAATATTGCTGTGAATTCGACCCAAAGAGTTTCGGTTTCGATAGAATATTCAGATTTGTGACTTTGTATAGATGCTTGCCCTAATTAGAAATAATGCGGTTAAAATAAATTTACTCCATAAATAGTATCATATGAATTTCAGTTATTTCACAAACCTCTACTTCGGGCTTCAGATTTCCATTTCAGTGCATTTGGACGAAATTATTTTTTAGTTAAAATATCTTGTTTTAATTCTTTTATAATTTCATCTAGCGTATCAGGAATTGGGGTTGGGGTTGGAGGTGGAGTTTGTTGTAAGTTTTTACGTAGAAAAATAAATACTACAATGATAATTACATAAATTATTGTATTTTCGGAGATAACAGAATAAATCATCTTCATTGTTATTATGTCCTGGTTGTATAATTCGTAAGTCACGATTACAGCGATGAAAATCACAAATAAAAAATTATGGGGATGTTGAGTTGCATTTTGTAGTTGATAAATCGATTAATTAATAATTTGGATATTTGAATAATTGCTTTGATATAGCTCAATTTCTTACCCGAGACTCCAGCGAATTCGATCTGTCTTTATACATTAAAACTCAACATCAGTTATCTATGGCATTGGCTCTTTACATCTCGTTATTAGCGATTGCAATATTTATTAGTACATACTATTTATGCACTTCGGGCCTATAAAATCATCTGTGCGTATATTAATTCACTCAATTTTTTACTCATCTAATTTAGATATATGCAAGTAAAAAAAAGTATTCAGTTATATATATTTTTAATCAAAGAATTTATTTAGGTGATTGAAAAATTTTAAGTTTTAAGTAAAATAATTTTGTTTTCTATGAAAAATTATTTCGAGTTTTTTGAAAGTTCAAAATAATTTTATGTACAAGTATAAACTCAATTTAATAGTTTTGATATCATATATAAAAAATATTTTCTTTATTTATTATAGATTTTATTAAGTACTCTTGTTAAATCTTTTTTTATGCATCCATAACTCTTATCAAATATCCCAGAATATTTTTATTACCTGTGTAAAATTATATTCACTATAATTTATATAATATAAAGTAAATTTTATTAAGATGGATAAAAAGCATTATTCTTAGCTACATGATTATATATATTTTATCTCTGTAATATCAATATAATAATTTAAAATCTACATATCTATTAAAAAATTCTGTACTTTATAAAAAATTTTACCAGAATTTTTTTACATATATAAGATTTTAAATTGTTATATTTTAACAAATATTGACATTACAGAATAAAATATATATCAACTTGTAACTAAGAACAAGGCTTTTCTATCTATATTAGTAAAAAATTACTTTATATCATATAAATTGTAAGTGAATTCAAAAAAAAAATTAATTTTACACAAAATTTTCTGATACTATATAATTACTATATATGTTCCCAAAATTTATTTTGGATTTTTGAGGTATTTTGTCTTTATGAGATTTATTCAGAATTTATTCTATGAATAGAAGTAAAAAAAATATTCAGTTTTAATCAAAGAATTTATATTGGTGATCAAAAAATTTCAGGTTTTAAGTTAAATAATTTTGTCTTCTATGAAAAACTATTTTGACTTTTTTTCCCCAAAATTGTAGTTTCAGAGCTCCAAAATAATTTTGCATACAAGTATACTTCCAATCCTGAGAAAGTATAAAAATAATTATCTAATCATTAGTTATTTTTCAGCTAAAAATATATATCATTAATATATTTAACATATTTATAGAGACTATACATGTTGTCAAACTATTGAATCGAGTCAGATGCAATTAAAATTAAGAAAAATTGGAGTTGAGTCAAGGCAAATTTTGATTTTTATTAGTAATTGACACAATTAATTGAATCAGACATAAAAATTGAAATTAAAAATTATAAGGATAAATTACTCAAATGCACATTCCAAATTTGAAACAAAAAAAGCAGTAAGTATATATAGGAAGTATATAGATAATATGACTAAGTCGAAAAACAATATAAAACGATAGGTAGGGTCACAAATAATCTTTCCCAGTATATGAATCTACTTAATCCAAATAAATATGAACACATATACAATCCAGGGAATAACTTCGTGGTGGTCGAGAAAAAAGTAAGAATAGTAGGAGTATTTGAGTATACTGAACTATATGCATACTAGGAAATGCGCTTCTATAATTCCGTTTTGTAGGGACGTATGACGTAGCACGTATACCGCCTGTGATGTGTCATGTGTTTGAATAGATTCTCAAAAAGAGAAAATATCTCAAAAATCAAAAAACTATTGAATTACTAGTAATATATGAAAAATTGACAATTATTTTGACATAATTACATAGATACAATTAAATTTCAGTAGTTAAGTCAAAGGCTTTTGATGACACGTATAATAATTATATCGTATTATAAAAGATTATTAAATTGCTATTTTTATTTATTTTTTAAATATTATAACACAATTATATTATATTATTGATAAAATTAAATTGTAATCCATTTCATTAAATAAAAATATAAATAAATATTGTAATATAATATATAAGTTATTAATTATACAAAATTACATATATTCATAATATACAAAAAAAAAAAATCCATTTTCATTAAAACAAGAAATTCATTTTTAAAAAATTAAATTATAACGGGCAATTATAATAACCTTTGAATTTACAACATAATCTCAGTTGGAAATTATTTATATTATTTCCCACGATAATTTGCCTGAACTCTGGGGTTCATGAATTCAGGGGTCCATAATAGGAAAATCATATTAAAAATTATCACATGAGATCAGGATTTATACCATGCTCTGATTTAAAAACAAATAAGATGAAGAAATTCAATTATAACGTGTTCTTTTTTTTTTTAACATACAAAAATGGTTGATGAACAAAAGATCGGAATTTTTGATTATGACGACGATGAACAAGCTTTACGTTCTCCTTTACCTATTCACATAATGAATCCTACGTTTAATCCTCAAACTCGAGTGTCAACAGTTGGTTCGGCCTTTTCAATTCCCGCCTATGGCACCTTTGCCTCTCAAGTTCAACGAGAAACGGAAAACAGAACAAGACCGAATAATTCACTTTATGGTTTAACAAATGATAATTATTTATTAGAAAATAAATCCAATTCATCCAACAACCCTTTTCAACAAGGATTACAATTTAGACCTATTGTGGTTAATAATAATAATAATAATAATAATAATAATATTAACAATAATAATAATAACAATAATAATATGTTACATAATAATATGTTACATAATAATCCTACTTTAAGTTCCAACGACAACACACGATTTTTATTTCAAAAAATACAAAATGTATCACCTCAACCAGGTCCCAGTTTTACTCCATCATCATATATTACAACTCCTTCTCTTTTTCTTTCACCTACTTCTCATGTACTGATGCCCTCTTTTTCACCTGAATTTCGTCGTCCAATTCCAAAAAGATCAATTCTTGAAATAGATAATAATAATAACGATGATAATAATAATAATGATAATAACGATGATAATAATAATAATAATAACAATAATAACAATGATAATAATGATAATAATAATAATAATAATTCAGATAATAATAGTAAAAAAAATAAATTATCCGAAGATGATATTATTGATGATAATTATAAGAAAGATGGTGATGACGATAATGACGACAACAAAGTTATCATGTTTGATTGGCATTTAAGATGTGTTCCTTTCAAAAATGGTTCGAATGATCTTTTATTTCTACCTGGTACAAAAAAATGGATAATTGTTGATGGTTTCATTAAGAAAGCCAATCAAAAGCAACAATGGCATTCGTCATTAATCGTAGATCGAATTAATAAGATCTTGTTAAAAACTTTAAGTGGAAATTTATATAAATTGGAAGGAAAGTTATCAATTGAGAATATGTTAAGGGATGGATTTTCTCAAGAACTTTGTGAAAAATTTCAAGATGGATTTCCCGATAATTGGAAGGAAGAATTATCACGTGAATTTTCGTATAATAAAAGCCTTCCAAATCTTTCAGATCTTTCAAACCTTTCAAATCTTTCAAACCTTTCAAACGTTTCAAACGTTTCAAACATTCCAATTGAAGATAAAAATGAGTTGAATTTTTTCGAAAATTCAAAAGATGAAGGGAATAAAGAATTAAAGGATATAGATGATTCGAATATGGAAGTTATAGATAATGTAAATAATGTAGATGATGGTGATTCATTTAACGCTACGATATCTAATGATGGTGAAGAAGGCGAGGTTCATATACCAACCAATTTTTTGGAACCTATTGTCATAATACAAGGTACAAATAATGCAGATTATTCAGATGGTTCAAATAATTCAGATAGTGCAAATAATGCGAATTATTCAGATAGTTCAAATAGTGTAAATAATTCAGATAATTCAGATACCGAAGCGCAACCGAGACTTTCTAAACTTGATGAGTCAGTACAAGATGAACAAGATGCACAAGACCTACAAGATGCAAATTCCGAAATTCAACTGAAACGGTGTAAACTTGACGAGTCAACACGAGATGATCAAGATGAACAAGATGAACAAGATGCACAAGATGCACAAGATGCACACGATGCACAAGATGTAAATACCGAAATTAAACCAAACCCACGTAAATCCGAAATTGGAAAAATAAAAACCATAACTAGTGCTCGTTCATCAAGAAATTCAAGAAATTCAAGAAATTCAGGAAATTTGAGGAATTCGAGGAGTTCGAGGAATTCAAGAAATTCTACAGATATTGTGACAATAACTTCTTTTGGTCGTCATGTTCGTAAACCGGGTTCATGGTGGGCAGTTAATCCAGTTAATCCGGTTAATCCGGTCAATCCAGTTAATCCAGAACCTGAAGAAGATAATTGTAATAATAATATGTAATAATTGGAAGCAACATATTTAAATGTATTTAATAATTTTGTATTTTTTTTTTTTTTTTGACTTAAAAAAAATATATATTATATAATATATAGTCAGTAGAACAAGTTCCCGTTACACGAATTTAATATTAAAATTTTCGTGCAGTCAATATTTTTCCTTTGACTTTTAAATCATGTTTTGCAACCTTCTCTTATATGGTTATTGTCTTTTGAGTATTATATAAGATATCAAAATATTAAGTGGTTCACAAAAATATTCACTATTGAAGATAAAAAGGAAATTATTAAAAGATGACATAAGATCTGCGTAAATTTGCCGCGTTGATCAGGGACATACATATATCAATTTTAGATCAGATTAGATAACGAATAACAATCTGATGATCCTTTCATTCATGCCATGCAATAATTGTATCCATATTTGATATGATATTATAATAGGAATAAAGAAAATTCATTAAAGGAATACAATAANATTGTAATAATAATATGTAATAATTGGAAGCAACATATTTAAATGTATTTAATAATTTTGTATTTTTTTTTTTTTTTTGACTTAAAAAAAATATATATTATATAATATATAGTCAGTAGAACAAGTTCCCGTTACACGAATTTAATATTAAAATTTTCGTGCAGTCAATATTTTTCCTTTGACTTTTAAATCATGTTTTGCAACCTTCTCTTATATGGTTATTGTCTTTTGAGTATTATATAAGATATCAAAATATTAAGTGGTTCACAAAAATATTCACTATTGAAGATAAAAAGGAAATTATTAAAAGATGACATAAGATCTGCGTAAATTTGCCGCGTTGATCAGGGACATACATATATCAATTTTAGATCAGATTAGATAACGAATAACAATCTGATGATCCTTTCATTCATGCCATGCAATAATTGTATCCATATTTGATATGATATTATAATAGGAATAAAGAAAATTCATTAAAGGAATACAATAATAATAATATCATCATTATTAATAATAATAAAAATATTATCATTATTAATAACTAAAATATTATTATTATCATTATTATTATTTTGGTAGTTTTTTTTTTTTAATTTTATTAATTGAAATCCATACAAGAGATTTTGGTATTTTTGATAATTTTGGTATTTTTGATATTTTTGGTATTTTTGATATTTTGGTGTTTCTTCTAGTTTTATTTTTTTTTGTCGAAAAATTTGAATTTGAATTGCTATTTTTCCCCTTATTTAAAAAAAAAGAGTAAAAAAAAAAAATAAAAAAAAAAATATTTACTAAAAATTAAATTCATCAAATGGGATGTTTGCTGCAAAACTTTTTAAATCCTCAATAAATAAAGAAAAAAAAAAGATATATTCTTTTTGAATTAATTGTTTTCATCATAATGCTTACCATATTCAACCGTTCGTTGTGACTAATTGATGGTTAGGGTGAAGCCACATGTTCATCTGTTACCATAAATTCACCTCTCCATTCATTATTGTCATTATCATTATCATNTAATAATAAAAATATTATCATTATTAATAACTAAAATATTATTATTATCATTATTATTATTTTGGTAGTTTTTTTTTTTTAATTTTATTAATTGAAATCCATACAAGAGATTTTGGTATTTTTGATAATTTTGGTATTTTTGATATTTTTGGTATTTTTGATATTTTGGTGTTTCTTCTAGTTTTATTTTTTTTTGTCGAAAAATTTGAATTTGAATTGCTATTTTTCCCCTTATTTAAAAAAAAAGAGTAAAAAAAAAAAATAAAAAAAAAAATATTTACTAAAAATTAAATTCATCAAATGGGATGTTTGCTGCAAAACTTTTTAAATCCTCAATAAATAAAGAAAAAAAAAAGATATATTCTTTTTGAATTAATTGTTTTCATCATAATGCTTACCATATTCAACCGTTCGTTGTGACTAATTGATGGTTAGGGTGAAGCCACATGTTCATCTGTTACCATAAATTCACCTCTCCATTCATTATTGTCATTATCATTATCATTATCATTATCATTATTATTATGATTATTATGATTATTATTATTATTATTATTATTATTGTTGTTGTTGTTATTATTATTTATGTTTGGAATAATTTTTGAAGAAAATTTTAGTTCTTTTAATAATGATCTATCTATATTACTATTGTTATTATTATTATGATTATTATTATGATTATGATTATTACTATTAAAATAATTATTATTTTGATGATGACGTGAATTGTTCTTATTTGGAAGAACCAAATCACCTACGCGGTTCGTAAGATCATCAAATAAATCATCATCTTCAATTAAAGAAAGAAATTTTGCAAGAGAGCTGGCACCCGATTTAAGCGGAGGAAGTAGAAGTTCGTGATCGTCATGTTTGAATTGAAATACATGATCATTTTGTTGTTGCTGTTGTTGTTGTTGTGTAGTAGAACTGGTAGAAGAAATAGAAGAAAAAGAAGAAGTAGAAGAAGGAAGTTCATTCTTCTTTGTAGTATGGAATTGAATATTAATTGAAACGTGGCCTCCCGATTCTAATAATTTTTCCATGGAATTTTCATATTTCTCGAGTTCTCGTAGTAATTCTTTATGTTTTTGTAATTCTTCAAGTCTTAAAAAATATCTTTCTTCAGGTAAAGATATGAATTGTTGTTGAATTAAATATTTCTATTATAATCATTTTTTTTTTTTTAAAAAAAAATCAAATGGTAATGAAAAGGTTGCAAATGGACTTTTTAAGTGGATTTGTAATTTTAAATAATAATAAAATAAATAAAAAAAAATAAAATAAAAAATAAAAAAAAATAAAAATAAAAATAAAAATAAATTATCAAAATAAAGTTCTAATACAATTCTACTGTCTTTGTTACCATAGTTATGAAATTCCTAGCTGCAGCATCACTATTCTTGGTAATTATATAATGTAATGGAATTAAACGATTGAGTTTTGCATACAACGGAATTAAATCAGCCATAATGTTTGAGTATTGTTTCTTTTGTCGTCTAGTAACATCTGTAATTGGTGTTAAGTTTGCTAAAGAATAAAAACAATAACAATAATAATAATAAATAATTAATTAATTAATAATTAATTAATAATAAATGATTAAAATATATCGATAAAACAAACTTGATACCTTGCGAATTTCTTACTTCCAAATCAATTTCGGCGACTCTTTTAATTGCTTGTTGTAGTTGTGCGGCACTAATCGTTAATACAGTTTGAAAAGGAGCAGGTAATACGGTAAAAGGAACCGAATTATTTGCGGTATATTTATGTTTAGATACTATTGACATTATTAAAAAAAAAAAAAAAAAAGTGTCTTTTTTACTTTTACACAAGGAGAGAGATAGAGAGAAGAGAAGAGAAAAAGAAATAAGAGAGAATTTCAATTTAGACTTATATTTATTTATATTTATTTTTATATTATAAATTTATTTTTGTGGTGACGATACAGATTAAAAAGATAACAAAATTTATTGTTAAAATCTAATAAATAATAATAAAATACAATAAAATAAAATACAATAAAAATGAAATACAATAAAATACAATAAAAAATAAAATATACAATAAAAATAAATGAAATAAAAATGGGGATTACCTTGATCGAACAATAGCTGTGGGTACTTAATACAATAAAAATTTGGGAATGTGGCGTTTTTGATGGTAATTTTTTATTGGTCGATCAATGAATAAGCAATAATCAAAATCATGTCATGATCTTAGATAATCCAGATTTAGATAATGGTGGAGTATTGTTAGTAATTGNGACTCTTTTAATTGCTTGTTGTAGTTGTGCGGCACTAATCGTTAATACAGTTTGAAAAGGAGCAGGTAATACGGTAAAAGGAACCGAATTATTTGCGGTATATTTATGTTTAGATACTATTGACATTATTAAAAAAAAAAAAAAAAAAGTGTCTTTTTTACTTTTACACAAGGAGAGAGATAGAGAGAAGAGAAGAGAAAAAGAAATAAGAGAGAATTTCAATTTAGACTTATATTTATTTATATTTATTTTTATATTATAAATTTATTTTTGTGGTGACGATACAGATTAAAAAGATAACAAAATTTATTGTTAAAATCTAATAAATAATAATAAAATACAATAAAATAAAATACAATAAAAATGAAATACAATAAAATACAATAAAAAATAAAATATACAATAAAAATAAATGAAATAAAAATGGGGATTACCTTGATCGAACAATAGCTGTGGGTACTTAATACAATAAAAATTTGGGAATGTGGCGTTTTTGATGGTAATTTTTTATTGGTCGATCAATGAATAAGCAATAATCAAAATCATGTCATGATCTTAGATAATCCAGATTTAGATAATGGTGGAGTATTGTTAGTAATTGTTAGTAATAGTTAGTAATAGTTTGGTAATTTATGGGTTTTTGTAGTGGTGATTTAATAATTAATAAATAATAATTATTTAAATGAAATTAATCAAAATTTTATCGAATATTAAACAATTATCAAAAAGAAGTAAATTATTATTATTTCCTTCTCCGTATCCTAATTATTCTTTATATTCTTTAAGAAATAATAATATCGTTCGACAACAACAACAAAAAAATTATTTTTCCGTATTTCATAAAGTTAGTAAAATCAAAAATAGAAATTCAAAATTTATATCGACAAAAATTTTATCAAATATTCAACCAAACAAGCAAAACCAGGACCAAATGATATATCAACAAAAATTATTGACAGAAATCAAAAAAAATAATAAAATCGAAAATCAAATCAAATATCAAATTAATATTAAATTTAATGAAACCGAATCAAAGATATGTAATCTATTAAGAGAAGTAATTGAATCTCTTAAAAAACGGGATCCAGAATTACCACCAGTTGAACTTCGAATTGTTGGTGGGTGGGTTCGTGATAAAGTAAATATATAAAAATATATATAAAAATATATAATTTAATAATTAATATAAATAATACTTTAATTTATAATATTTTAATATTAATATTAATTATTAAAATATTATAGTTATTGGGTTACGAATGTAATGATATGGATATCGCGATAGATAGGATGATGGGATGTGAATTTTGTAATGAGATCAATGACTATTTAACCTTACAAGGAGTAGATTTAAATCGTATTCATAAGATTGAATCAAATCCGGATAAATCAAAACATTTGGAAACCGCCACAACCAAATTATTTGAGAATGAAATCGATTTCGTGAATTTAAGAAACGAGGAATATAATGAAAATAGTAGAATTCCTAATAAAGTTGTGAGGCTTGATTTTCAGATTATTATTATTCAACAAATTTTTTATTAAAATATATCAATATATTTTAATATATACGCTAATCCATATTTGTAGACATTTGGAACACCAGAGCAGGATGCATATCGCAGAGATGCAACAATAAACGCTTTATTTTATAATATAAATACAGATGAGATTGAAGATTTTACAAAGAAGGTTTTTTTATATTAATTTCATCATTATTAAAAATTAATAAGTAATAAAATTAAAGTAATAAAATTAATAACTAATAATTTAATATAATAATAAATAATAATTAATTAATATACAGGGAATTCCGGATTTAATTCAAGGAATAATTAGAACACCACTTCCTGCCTATGAAACATTTAGAGATGATCCATTACGTATAATAAGATTAATTCGATTTGCTAGTCGATTTCATTTTGAAATTGTAGATGATATTTTAAATTCCATTAAAGATAAAAGAATTAAAGTAAACATCGTTATTATTTATTTTTTTATTACTTTATTATTACTGTTATCATTATTATTATTATTGTTGTTGTTGTTGTTGTTGTTATCATTACTGTCGCTATGAAATCAGAAATCAATGGAGATAATTTTATTTTTGGGAATTAAATAAAGGAGGCTCTTAAATCAAAGATAAGCCGTGAACGTTTCGGACAAGAATTAGATAAAATGATTAAAGGTAAATAATTCATCATCATGCAATCATTAATATATATATAGATCTCACTTATTTTTTTTAATTATTATTTTGCTGATCATTCTCATTTTTGATATTTAGGACCGGATCCAGTTTTATCCATAGAACTCATTTGTAAACTTGGATTATATGAAATAATCTTTTGTCCGATTCCCGATTATACCCAAATAAGAAATTTTGGAAATTCTAATGATGTTATTAAATTCGCTAAAATATTAAATTGGTAAAATATTTATTTATATTGATTTATTTATATTGATTTATTTATTTATATTGATTTATTTATATTTGTATTTGTTTATATTTATTTATATTTATTTATATTTATATTTATTTATATTTATTTATATTTACATTTATTTATATTTATTTATTCTGGCTATTCCCAGGATCTTATCGACTTTAATAGGTGATGATGATATCGATAACAACCACCACCTAAATGATAACAATAGTAGTAGTAGTAGTATTGATAATAATAGTAATAATAATAATAGTAGTAATAATCATATTAATAGTAATATTGACTATATAAATAATAATCTTCTGCATCTTTACCCCAAAATCCCATCTCAATCTTCCCAAGATATCAGAATACTTTATCTAACTTCATTATTGATACCTTATAAGAATGTTCAATATCAAGACATAAAGGCTCAACAACATCATGAAAAGAGTGAAAAGAATGAAAAGAAAAGAAGAAAGACGGAAGATATGTCTGCTATTGGTTATGTCACGAGAGCAAGTGTTAAGGTAATATATTCGGAATAATTCATTATTAATAATTATTAATGAAAACTATTATTATAAAATAAATAAATAAATAATTAATTAATTAACTATAATTAATTATAATTAACAATAATTATACTAATTTTAGCTTTCAACTGCGGACGGTGATATGGTGGAAAGATTAATTAATAATATTAATAATATAATGAACGAAGTTGGAAAAAATGAAGAGATAATATTGGATAGAAAATCTATGGGTAATTATTGTTATTATTATTATATTTTTACATTCTTATGTTATTATTATTATTTATATCTCACTTACGTTCGTTGTCATAAATTATAGGATTATTTATTCGTGAGTTAGGAAGCAAATGGATAAATTCGATTATAATCACTTTGGCATATGAATTAATGCCAGAATTTTATAATATTCAAAAGGAATTATGTAAGTCTATCATCTTTATTATTATTATTGTTTCATATTATTATTTCAATTATTATTTCATATTATTATTTCAATTATTATTATTTCAATTATTATTATTTATTATCTCAATCATATTATTTATTGTCTCAATTATATTATTTATTATCTCAATCATATTAACGATTATATTGATTACTGTTTTAGGGGATAAACCTAATGAAATTATACGTAAATATAATAATTTTATTGCTCGCATATATGATTTGGGTTTACAAGAATGTTATGAAGAGAAATCTATTTTGAATGTATGTCTTTTTCTTTAATTAATTATTCCCTATCTCATTCATTCATTAAATTATTAAATTATTAATTCATTAAATTATTAAATTATTAATTCATTAAATTATTAAATTATTAATTCATTCAATTATTTAGGGAGATGAAGTAATCAAATTATTAAATATTAAACCAGGTAAAATTATGAAACAAATATTAGCATCAGTAATAGAATGGCAATTAGAAAATCCTAATGGAAATAAAGAGCAATGTAAAAAATATATAAAAGATTTACCATTACCATCTACTGATGGACAGATAAATTAATTCATATTAATATTTGTATTTATGTTTATATTTATAATTTATTATTACAAGTAATTAATTAATTTATTTAATAAAAAATATCACAGTAATTACAGTAATTTATTTTATTCTTAATATTAAGTTATATCAATCTATATCTTTTTTATATATTAATTCATCTTTTTCGTCTTGTTACTAATTGAAATCCTTCTTCATCAATAATTGGTTCATTTTTTGTTTTAGCAGGTTTGTCTATAACATGATCTACTTCCATTTTATCTATATCACCATCTTTTTCTTCTTCTTCATTACTATTACCATCTTCACTATCATCTTCACTATCACCTTCACCACTACTACTAGAATTATCTTCTTCATCACCATTACTAATCCTTCTTGCACTATTACTTACATTTTTAGTGGATTGTTTTAATCTTAATTTTTCTACATTAGAATAATTCCCTTGCATACATTCATTATACAATTTTATCAAATGTTGAGATACCTATTTATCAATATTATTAATATTATATATATATATATATATATTAATTGATAATGATAATAAGATATAACAAATAATAATATGTAAATAAGTACCTGCCTGATAAGCAGAATCATCTTCCAATAAAGTATTAAATTCATCTGCCATAATTTGATCCAAAATAGATTCCAAATCATCTACATGTGGTTCTTTACCACCACCTATATTACAAAAGTTTAAAAAATTATTAAATTAAATTAATTGATTTATTTATTTATTAAAATTTCACTTTTTAAAATTAATTTAAAATTATTATAATAATATATAATTACTTTTCAGAAAATGATCTATCACCATATTCATAAACCAATCACATTTATCTGAAGAGTCTATTCCACCCCANTATTACCATCTTCACTATCATCTTCACTATCACCTTCACCACTACTACTAGAATTATCTTCTTCATCACCATTACTAATCCTTCTTGCACTATTACTTACATTTTTAGTGGATTGTTTTAATCTTAATTTTTCTACATTAGAATAATTCCCTTGCATACATTCATTATACAATTTTATCAAATGTTGAGATACCTATTTATCAATATTATTAATATTATATATATATATATATATATTAATTGATAATGATAATAAGATATAACAAATAATAATATGTAAATAAGTACCTGCCTGATAAGCAGAATCATCTTCCAATAAAGTATTAAATTCATCTGCCATAATTTGATCCAAAATAGATTCCAAATCATCTACATGTGGTTCTTTACCACCACCTATATTACAAAAGTTTAAAAAATTATTAAATTAAATTAATTGATTTATTTATTTATTAAAATTTCACTTTTTAAAATTAATTTAAAATTATTATAATAATATATAATTACTTTTCAGAAAATGATCTATCACCATATTCATAAACCAATCACATTTATCTGAAGAGTCTATTCCACCCCATTGCATTTCGACGGCAATTTTTAAAGCAGTCCATGAATTAAATATAAATGTTACTGCTTGTTGAAATTGATGAATGGATTCTTGTTGTAGTTGTTGATTATTATGAGAATTTGAAGAATTTGATGTTTTTGTGGTTTTTTGTGATGACATTTTCTTAATTTAATAATATGCACTATTATCTTTGTTATTTTTTATAAGGTAGAAATAATTAAAATTTTTATAAAAAAAAATTTATTTTTAAGAAAAAAAAAAAATATCAATCAAATTCGAGATGAATTTTGATTGGGTAAAAATATCTTTGATTTGATTAAATAATAAAAATTTGGTTGAACCATTCAGGACATGAAAAACATGAAGAACAGGAAGAACATAAACATGAAGAAGACGAAAAACATTAATAATAATAATAATAATAGTTGTATTAATAGTAATAAAGGAGAACCAGAAATAATAATATTTGATGGTTCTTTTCTTAAAAAACCCAGTAATAATAATAATAACAGTAATATCTCGTCAACAACGACAGCAACAACGTCAACAACGTCGTCTTCTACTTCAGTTAGTGGATCGAACATTTATGAATGGAAAGCTTTTATGGTATATTTTCAATTATTTATTGATTAAAAAATATTTATTATAATTAATTTATTAATTAATTAAAATGAATTTATTAATTAATTACCAGTCTCCTAAAATATCAAAAATAAAAGATAATGAAATGAATTTATTAAAAAGAAATGATAAGGAAGAAGACATTAAAGAAGAGGAGTAAGTTTATCAAATTAATTATTATTATTCATTATTTCATTATTTATTAATTTTTGTTATTTATTATTTATTATTTATTATTAATTATAATTTTTATTAATTATTAATTATTAATTTAGAATAAACAAAAAGAATGATAGAGAACTTGAGGAATTATTAAAAACCACCAAATTATTGGAAAAATATAGTAAATATTTATTTTCACGCACTCATTTTTTCATTCATTTATAAATTCATCAAATTCATTAAAATTTATATAATAGCCGCTGAACAATTAACTGGTAAACAACGTAGAAAGTATAATGATGGAAAATTAATTGAATTAGGTGCAAAGGTAAATTTAATTAATTAATAATCATTTTATAATAATGAAAATAATTATTTAATAATAATAATAATATAATAATAATTATAATAATAAATTTTTATTTATATAGCCTAATAGTAAAGGTAAAAAAGTCCCAACACCAATTTCATTAGGAATGCAAGTAAAAAGAAAAGAAAAAGAACAAAAAGAACTTGAAGAAGTAAATATTTATTATTTATTTATTTACTTATTTTATGTATAATATTTATGTATAATATTTATTTATAATATTTATTTATTTTATTAAATAGGCAAAAAATCTTGGATTATATCATAAATCAATTAAACATAAATGGGCAACATCATCATCAACATCACCTAACAATCACAAAAACAACAATAACAATAATACTAATAATTCTAATATTATTAAAAATAAATTTAAGAAAGATAAAGGTATAGGAATAGGAATTGGAAAGATTAAAAATGGGATATTAACATTAAGTTCTAAAGATATTAAAAGAATTGAGAAAACAAATAATAATAAAGGTGGTAGAAGTAATAGTAAAAGTGGTGGAATCAAAAAAAGTTATGGGAAAAAAAATAAATTTAAAAAATAATAAAAAAATATTTATTATATTTATTTATAGAAATCACTCATAATCATAATAATCATTGAATAATTTAAATTAATGTATAATAATTATTAATCTTAGTTTAAAATTATAATAAATTTTTTAAAAAAAAACTTGACTTGAAAAGTATTCTTTTTATTTTATTTCTATTTGTTATATCATTTTCCTATTTCTATTTAATTATTTTCTATTTATTTTCCATTTATATTTTAATTTCTGTTTAAAATTTTAATAACATGATTTCATCATGTCACAATACCTTATACCTTGAATAATCATTCTACTTCCAATTTGTCCATTGAATATGTTTTCTCTATACATAAATATATTATCATTATCATAAATTAATAATTAATCCATTTATTTATTTATAACATAATACACTTAATAATAAATAATAGTATAATATGTATTTATTTTTTTACCTATCTTCAAGAATTTGTACAATCTCTTGGAATATCGTCTCGGCGATTTCAGATTTCCTAAATTTATTTTCTATTCGAGGAATTTGTTTATTCATAAAAGTCTCTTCAAGGGATTCCATCATATCTTTATATATATATGTATACACAAAAAAAATATTATTATCAAGGATTATTAAGGAGAAATTTTAGTGAAATCAAAAGATGTTACCTTTGAACTTTTCTACTGAATTCCGTATATCACTCGTCGTTTTTCTATATATCGAGATAGTTTTATCATCACGATTCATTCCATTTATTTGTACCATCTTTAATAAATTATTTGCTATAAACATTATAATCATAATAACTTGTGTTAACTTATTGATAAATAATTTTTAAAGAATTATTTATTTTATTTTTTGTTGATATTTCTTTTACCCATATTTTCCATCTGATTATGACACGATTGAATGTTTCTGGTCAAATTATTACGTATTAATTCGTAAGCAAAATCTAAATAATAATAATGATAATAATTATTATTAGAATAATAATAATTTCACATATTGGAATCTAATTAATCTAATATTATACCTTCGAATTTTAAATCGGCAATGGTTTTAAAGAAAGTGTCAACATCCTATTATATGTGAGATAAATGGGTAATATATGAGATAAATGTGTAAAAATTACTGACAAGATTTATGATACTTGAAGAAACTTACTAAATGCTTTGGACATTGTATGATATTCTTAAATTCTTTAAAAAGCTTTTCATCGCGCACACGATAAATATCGAGAGAATTAACAATTCTTAGATTACTATTATCATTTCAAAAGAATTCGTTAATTTAAAGATATTCATTATTTTGTTAAACTTCTCACACATATACACACACACACACACCCGTCAATTTTGACCTGTAAAGCCAATTTCAAATCTATATTATTAAACTGTTCATTCTCTTTTAACATCGTACAATCAAGATTCTTTGTCAAAGTATTAAGGTGTTTACTAAAAGGATAAAGATCTTCTCGCATGAATCTTGCTATCTTTAACCAATAATTTGAATTAAATAATAAAATAATTAAAATTTAAATTAAATTAGAATAAACGATTAGATAATAATAAAATATTTTTTACCTCATTTGACTGTTCAATGAATTTTGTCTTTGTATGTTGATTAATGAAAATTTGTCGTTGAATTATATTTTGTTTGTGTTCCTATGCAACAAAAAATATTTTGACAATAAATAATGCACTACATTACGAAACATATACATATTAGGAAATAAAAATATATATATGTGTGTGATAATTACAATTATTTTATTCGAATTAACAACTTGATCACGTAATATTATTAACTGATCCCTTGAAGTATTACTCAATTCTTGATATCGAGATTCCAATCTTTGAGTATGATGCAACATGATATTAAGTGCCGCTTGAATAGCTTCTGATTCTGCTTTTTTTTCTAATACTAATCTGTGTTTTGTAAATTTCATCATATCTAAAAGTTTAGAATTTGATTTATATCAAGTAAAGGAAAAGAAAGAGAGAGAGATTGATAGATGCCAAGGAGTAATGAAAGAAAAAAAAGATAACAGTAATAATAATAATAATAATAATAATAATAACAATAATAATAATAATAATAATAAAAGGTAAAGAAACAACAAGAAGTAATGAAGGAAAGAAATAAAAATAATAAAAAGTAATGAAGAAAGAGTTAATAATAAATATATTTACATACATTACTTGATCCATCATATCGGGAGCATGTCGTTTTAAAAATAATCTAGTTGATTCGGTGGTTTTGTATATTTGTTCCTTGATTCCCATAATATTGTTTAATATTGATTCAATTTCTATAAATTTGGACGCGTGATTTATGCGAAAGTTCTTTATAATAATATAAAAGAATCATATTAAAAATCATATAAAGAAAAATCATTAAAAAAAAAGACTACAATTATATACTTGTAATATCGGTTGAATTTGGTTAGACATTTCTACAAAAATCGAATTCATTTTCTTGATAGATTGTTCTGATCTGGCACTAATTAATAACATTATTATTAATGAAGAAGAAGAGAAGAAAGATTAAATAGATCAAAGTAAAAATAAAAAATATACTTTGATTCTTTCATCGCTGATTCCATCACGAATGAAATAGATTTGAATAATACATTGGGTGGGGTTTTTCTTAGCAAATCCTCCATTAAAAATCGAATATTGGTTTTGGTCCCATTATCAGAAAAAGATTGACTAATTTTTCAAATATGAAATTTATAAATATTGTAAATAAATATAATAATTATGAAAAAATATTGTAAAAAATTACAAGATTCAATAACCAAACCTAAATATCATTTCCTGTACTAAATGTTTCAGTTTATCACAGATATTCTTGATCTTAATCTTGTATATATAAATATATAAAATAAAAGATTCTTTGTCTTTTTCATATGAGAACAAATATAAATATATAATATATATATCCTTACTGTCAAAGTGGTTTCAATGCCTTTCAGTAAAAAACTAATATAATTATTTTTATAAAATTAGATATATATGTATAAGCAACTTGTAAAAGCAATCTTCAAATATTAAATAATTAAAAAATTACTTTATTCCTGTTCCTCCATTCTCCGTCCTTTTTCTCATGATTTTATATTCTTCAAAAAGTTTCCCGTATTCGATTTCTTCATTACCAAATAATCTACAATTTTCACGAAACATTTCCTTCATGTATATTTTATTTTCTTTCTCACGTATTTCTCCTTTAACTTTTTTGATATGGGATTCTTTTTTTTTAAAAAAAAAAATAAAAATAATAAGTAAATCAATTAATTAGTTTAAAAGAAGAAGACCTTTTTCCTTGAGAATTAGATAATAATTGATTATTAATTAATTAATGATGTGATGAGAACTTACCAATATCAGAAATTTGTGAAATCATTTGTTTCGTTTGCATTTCACCTTCTTCAACAATTCCTAACGTCTGGGCTAACTTTTTTTCTAATTTCGATTTATGTTGAATGTTACGTCTTGATTGATGATGAGTTCTTAAACTTTGTTGCTGTTGTTGTTGTTGTTGAATTCTATAAGTATAAATATTAAATTCCAAATAAATATTCCAAATAAATATTCCAAAAATAAACATTTAAATAAATGATCAATTGTTGACAGCTGCGCCACGAATCAATAACTTACGCGANTTTCTCATGATTTTATATTCTTCAAAAAGTTTCCCGTATTCGATTTCTTCATTACCAAATAATCTACAATTTTCACGAAACATTTCCTTCATGTATATTTTATTTTCTTTCTCACGTATTTCTCCTTTAACTTTTTTGATATGGGATTCTTTTTTTTTAAAAAAAAAAATAAAAATAATAAGTAAATCAATTAATTAGTTTAAAAGAAGAAGACCTTTTTCCTTGAGAATTAGATAATAATTGATTATTAATTAATTAATGATGTGATGAGAACTTACCAATATCAGAAATTTGTGAAATCATTTGTTTCGTTTGCATTTCACCTTCTTCAACAATTCCTAACGTCTGGGCTAACTTTTTTTCTAATTTCGATTTATGTTGAATGTTACGTCTTGATTGATGATGAGTTCTTAAACTTTGTTGCTGTTGTTGTTGTTGTTGAATTCTATAAGTATAAATATTAAATTCCAAATAAATATTCCAAATAAATATTCCAAAAATAAACATTTAAATAAATGATCAATTGTTGACAGCTGCGCCACGAATCAATAACTTACGCGACTTTTGATTTCTTATACTGAAGAACTTCTCTGATAGATAGAGAGAAATTATTGAAATTGTAATATCATCATATTAACGAACAATAAATAACAGTAATGTAAAAATGATAACACTTGAATGATAATTACTTTGAAGATTTTATGTGTTCCATAAGGAATTTGAAAATAGACGCAAATTCATTATTACGACAAAGTCTGTAAAAGTGAATTTTTAAATATTTTATTAAAATATCATTTAATAATTTATCAATAATTACAATATACGTATATATAATTATATATCGAGGGGAGAGAGAGGGCACAAATACAATTTAAATACTTGCTAAATAATTACTTTTGAATTTCTTCTTTTGTTAATTCACTTTCATTTACATCGTCAACTAAAGAACCACACTTATGACGATATCCTAGATCATTTTTTAACCAATGTAAAACTGACTCAGGTGAAATAATATTTTTGTCCACGGTTCGCTTTGAAAACTTTGTCTGAGGATGCAATTTGAAACTTGAATTCATTCTTTTTTCTTTAATGAGTACGTGTCACCGCTCAACGCGTATTTTCATTCTCGCGTCATCTGATGGACAATGTGATAATCAACTTGTGTACCCATATTTTTTCCGATTTTAAACTTCCCAATATATTTTAAGAGATTTATGATCTGCAAAATTTGTAATAATAAGTATAATTTTACCTTTACTCATTTTTTGGACAAAAACTCTTGGTATGACCAATCACTGAAACCGAAGAGCCTATTTTCAAAGCTGCTTTGCGATAGCAAGAGTGAATCCCACGGCGTGGTAACGTCACCCTCACTAATTTTTTCACATCAAGACGCGTCGCACAACCATTCCGATTTTGACTTTGACTAAAGGACTAAAAGGCTCTAAATATGCCAGTTTGGAGAGGACGGATTGTCTGTGATGTTTTTTGATTCATTATGTTTCCTAAACTGATTTTTATAGCGATACTGCAAAAAAGCCAGCATGTATAACTAGGAAATGGAAGCTCGGAGCGAAGAAAATTTAAAACTTATTATAAATAAATAAAATAATAATTGTAATGAAATAAAATAATTGTACCAATAATAAGATGTTTTATGATGACAGGCTACAAGATTCCCTCTATTGTAAAATCAGACCATGGAAGGAAGAGAGCCAACCGGAAGCTTCTCTTTCCTTACTACTTCCTCAATATCATTGAAAACTTTCAGTGAAATTCCAAATGTGGACAGCTCTAAATGATAAAGTATTTGGTTCACATTCTTGCGATCTGTGGAATGAAAGTACAAACTTGGAGTCCAAAATCTTAAAACGAATGAAACTAGTTACGTACAAATTGTATACTGTGTTGCATTTCCAATATGATCAAAATCTCTTCCAAAGTAGTTTGCTATTGAAACAAAATACCGGTTGTCAGTAAAACAATTAGATTATTAATATATAAAAAAGAAGTGAAGCCATTTAGATATTTCAGCAATTGAGGCATCAATGACATTTGAAAATGACGCAAACTGCGGATTATAATCATCTTGTTTCAATACTTTCTTGAGCTTTTCTTTTGCCCTACGTCAAAAGTTCAAAATTTGGAGATCCTTTTTTGTAAGTACTTCCATCCAATCCTTTTGCACGATAATACTCTATAACCTTTGTACACGTTCAGTCTTCGAATGGCAAATTGAAAGGTGATAGAATTACGGCACGGCAAAAGCTCAACATAAAAAAATGCATTTCCACAAATTTAGAAAAATCCAATAATTGGTTAGGATTTTACATAAATATGCGGAACAAGTTGTACATAATCGACGTAACTTCATTAAAATCAAAGAACAAGTATATGGATTATTATAATATCGAAATAAAAATTTAAAGTTACTTTAATATTAATTAATTAATTATCAATTGCGTATGTGAATATATTACAGTACAGTTTGTGAGCATTTAGAAATTTCAAGCTAATCTAATACTCTAATTAATTAACGATGCATATTATATTATGCGAAGTGAATATTTAAATTGATATAATTGAAATCAAAGTTTCAAGCAAATTTAACATCTAATAATTAAGAATTAATTGAATACATATTTTATTACATAATTATATAGTAGAAATCAAAGGTTCAAGTTATTTTTAACATCACATCAAATATCTAATCCTATTACTATGCATATTTCGGATGTAAGTATTATATAAATTCACACGCTTTGATTAATTTTCGATTATATTACAGGAGGTGAATATCTAGATTTATAATTAATGAAATCAAATAATACTTTTCTTTTCACATGTAGGAGGTAAATATTTATACTTTAATTATTTTCAATATAAAAGTTTTCATAATTTCTTATTTAAATAATGTATTTTAGTGATGACAAAGAATATGGGAAATGTATCAAGATAATACTGACTGGAGAAGAATGGAAGTGAATCTAATAAGTGGGGAAGCGAAGATAGAGAAATTGACGAGCTTATTTAACAAACTCAACTCAAGGCAACTAATTATGAAGTTATCTAATGGATTCCATTTGATATCTTGTCTAATGAATTTATTCAGTAGCATCGGTATTATAATAATTGTTTAGAATCGCTAATCAAAATGTTTGTTTAAAAGTCTTGATACTTCTACACGTAAAAGTACAATGAAATAAAACTTATATTCTTTTTTTATTTTTAATTTGTTGTTTTGAATTGAATCTTCTTTATTATTTTACTATAGAATAATTATTTTTCTTAATACATTATGAATTGGTCTTAGAAATGTCGTTCCCCGTTGCATCAAAATTTTAATAAAATTTTAATTTAATTTTAATTTATCCTTCAATTTAAATCTAATAAGCGAGTATAATAGAATTAATGTTTGTTTTCTACAGTCATAACATTCGTCAAAATCCAATTTTTACAATGAATACGAGAACTAAAATTACAATTTGTCAACCATTTAATGTGTTTATTATTTTTTTTTAAAAAAATTTCAAAAATAATACGTATTTAAATTATTTGATCAAATAAACTAATATCAATCATAAAAATAATTATTTAAATTCAATATCACTTGTCTTTATGAATTTTACTTTTTATTTTTTCCACTATTAACATATCTATTTTATATAGAATTTTTGAATTTGATGAAGACATGGTCAGAGAGCGTTTTCTTGTTGCTACGGTTAAACCATTTAAGATGATCGCGTTTCAAGGATACATAAGTAATCATTATTTATCAGCTTTCTTCCATTTCATTTTGCATTGATAATTTAATGAAATATAATACCAAAGATTACAAATCTTTCTTATCAAATCAATTTAACCTCGGAGGGTGATAGTACAATTTCACTCGCAAAAATTAGCATAGATAATTAAATAAACCACTTCATGACCAGCTTTGTTTAAATAATTTTAATAATTTATTCTAAGATTTTTGTTCGGGAAATTAATAATAATATTTTAATTTTTATTAGAAACTTTCATTTAATAATAATATATAATGATAGGATATTGCACATTTTAATCACAACTGAAATTGAAGATTTAGAAATTGTATTAAAATCGGTTAAAGGTGTCAACTCCCTTACTTTAGAAAGGTATAAAGTATTTTAATTTATTGAAATATTTTCTGACAAATTTTTTGATCAAAATTTTTTTTTTTTAAATCCTGATATTATTTTTATTTATTTATTAATAATATACTCAAGACAAAAATACAAGCACACCACGGATAAAAACGATGTTTTACAATTAGAAAGATATCAAAAGCAGAATCAGATTTATTAAGAATATTGTTGGGATTTTTCATTTAGCCAGACTTTTGGAAGGACAATGAGAATTAAAAAGCAATTTGAATATGTTAAAGCAGCACATATTTTAGGAGAATTGGGTATTTAATAAATAAATTTTTATATTTGATATGCGATAATTTTTTAAAAAATTTTATTAAGTGATATGAAGTAAAANTTAGAAACTTTCATTTAATAATAATATATAATGATAGGATATTGCACATTTTAATCACAACTGAAATTGAAGATTTAGAAATTGTATTAAAATCGGTTAAAGGTGTCAACTCCCTTACTTTAGAAAGGTATAAAGTATTTTAATTTATTGAAATATTTTCTGACAAATTTTTTGATCAAAATTTTTTTTTTTTAAATCCTGATATTATTTTTATTTATTTATTAATAATATACTCAAGACAAAAATACAAGCACACCACGGATAAAAACGATGTTTTACAATTAGAAAGATATCAAAAGCAGAATCAGATTTATTAAGAATATTGTTGGGATTTTTCATTTAGCCAGACTTTTGGAAGGACAATGAGAATTAAAAAGCAATTTGAATATGTTAAAGCAGCACATATTTTAGGAGAATTGGGTATTTAATAAATAAATTTTTATATTTGATATGCGATAATTTTTTAAAAAATTTTATTAAGTGATATGAAGTAAAAAGTATGTTTAAAAAATATAAAAGTATAAAAAGTAATTTAAATAAATTTTTTAAACTTTGTATATTTTCTGAAAAAATTTTACTGATTTTAATATCAAAATATTTCTAAAAATTATATCTTTTACTTAGATTTTTTGAAGATTAATTTCGATTTCCTTCTAAATTTTTTATTTGATTATATATTTTGATAGTATTATGTTATTTTTTTCATCATATTCTTGGAAAATTTGTATCCAATTTCTGGTTGTAAGAATAATTTACATTGTTTTTGTTGAAAATTTGTTAAATTTTCCTTGTTAAAAGTATGATTTTTTACTGAATTTTATAATAAAATGTTTATGAATACATAATAAATCGGAAGAAAATGGCAAAAATGCTATATATCTGTAATGCCATCTTTCAGATATTTCAAAGATTGAAATTCTGCATATTTTAGTTGATAATTAGAAATATTTAATCTCTAAAATTTAATAAGATTTTTAATTTTTTGGTCAACACTTAAAGCTGAATTTATGCTGATTTTTAAGATTCAGTTATTTTGAATTTTTGCTGAAATTTATTGATAGCAAATTTAAGCTGGATTTTTTGATAATCAACTGAAAGTTGGTCGAATTTCGATATTGCCAGTTTGCTTTATTTTGACTAGTGTCATTACCATAAATTTTGAAATATCAAAGACAATAATGATTTATTTTAAATGATTACATACTGGTCTGTTTTAATTTAAATAAAAGCTATATTCTATAATTCCAGTGATCAAATAAAGTAAAAATATATAAAATATAATAAAATAAATGAATAACAATAATATCAATATCAAGAAAATAATAATTTCCAAAAGTTAATGATTAATTTTTCTGAGTTTCATTTTCTTCAACTATGTAGTTTAAAAATTGTCAATTTCGTTTAAATAAATTATTAAACAAAATAATTCAAGAAATATAATACTCACATATCATCAGGAACTTCAAAATCCCATCGTTTTGTATCTAGAATAATAATGAATGCAAATCTTTAATATATAAAAATGATCATTCATTTATTGCTGAAAAATATAGGTAATTACCATGTGTGTTAGCTTCAACTTTCTTTGTTTTCAGAAAAGACAAATGTCTACTTGTATATATTGCTTCAGGATGCATTACATTTGGATCATATTGAATAAAATTCTTGTTTGATTTATTTGCTGCTTTAACTTGTTTTTTTATTTGTTGTCTTATTTCACCATCATAAGAAAGATATTTATTAAGTTGAGATTCCAATTCTTTGGCAGTTGGACGATTGTGAGGTTCAAAATTCCTGAGAAATTGAGGAATTTCACACTTAATTTCAGGTTTAAGCCTTTTGCAAATGTCCATTACAAGATTTTCATTATGTGGAATATTATAATATGGTGGATAACTAGTTAGAACTTCACTTCAAACATAATCATACCAAAAGAATAAATGTCAGATGCTTGAGTGTATTCTCCTCTACTCAATGTTTCAGGTGCCATGTATGGAATTACACCATAAATATTTTCTGTAACTGGTTTGCACAGTCCAAATTCAGTAATATAACTCATATTTAAAGTTTGATTAATGAAAATCTTTATGCATTAAACCCATTTCATGGATATTTGTAAGTCCATTTATGATAGTTGATAAAATATTATATTTTCTTCTCCAAGTTAGTATTTCAAACTTGATATTTAACAGTTTTCGAAGACTACCAAATGATGCATACCTCATAACCATCATATATTCATTTTTTGGGGTCTTAGTGATTCCATATATTGCAACTGCATTTTTACCTCGAAATTTAAGTTAATTTTCAATCTAAAATATTTTTTAGCATAAAATATATTAAAATAATGAAAATTAAATAATATGAAATATTTACCTCTTGTAAAAAATCATTTTTATTTGTGGAATTATCAAGACTTTTTAAGCAAACATCTTGTTTCCTAGACCTTCTCCAATTTTTTTCTTTATAATCCCAATAATAAATAGGACCATCAAGCCATTTTGCTTTGTATACTGTGCCAAAACCCCTTTAGCAAGGTATGTAACATTCTCAAGTCTGTTATATGGAATCCATTCAATAATTTCTTGACATTGATTTGCCTTTAGTTGTATTTGTTGAATAAATTTATCAATTTCTCTTCTTCACTTGTCCATTTATTAAATTCATTTTGAAATCGTTTGGCACTACATAGACGGCACCGATGTTTTTCATTATTATTTCGATGACATTTACTACACTTTCTAAAAATATTATTGATAATTAATTAAAGAATTTTTATATAATATTGAAACATTGATTTCAACAATTGTCAATCTAAATACTCTCTCACTGTAATATAATTTATATTAATTAGTTTATAATTGATTAGAGAATATATTGAATTAATTGATTTCAATAATTATGAATCTAAATACTCACTAACTGCAATATAATTTATATTGATTAGTTTATAATTGATTAGAGAATTGTTATTGAATTAAATTGAATTAAATTGATTTCAATAATTATGAACCTAAATACTCACACACTGTAATATAATTTATATTGATTATTAGAATTGTTATATGATATTGAATTAAATTGAATTAAATTGATTTCAATAATTATGAATCTAAATACTCACGAGCTATAATATAATTTATATTGATTAGTTTATAATTGATTAGAGAATTGTTTTATGATATTGAATTAAAGTTGAAGCAGTGAATTCAATAATTATGAACCTAAATACTTACAATCTGCAATATAATTTATATTGATTTGTTTATAATTGATTATAAATATAATTTAATTTCTATTAGTAATAAATTATGGGTTTAAAATAAAGTTTAACATAGCGCTTCTGATTCACCCGATTCTTCCAATTCTTCTGCTTCTCCAGTTTCTTTTATTTCTTCCGATTCTTCCATTTTTTTCGCTTCTTTCATTTCTTCAATTTTTCTAAAATCAACCACATCATCGGATAAATAAATTCCGTTTTGCATGCATTTGTAAATCAATAATTATAAAATAATTGTTTTGAAATACAAAAAGCAGTGCTACATAAACAATTTCCTTTCTTAAAAAATTTTACAAATAAAGTATTTGAGAATATATATATCGAAATATATACTTATAAATCTCAAAATATATTCTACTAACTAGCAAGAAAAAAACATTTTGGATTTATTTTTTTAAACAATCATTTTCCAAAAGGGACTACTGAAATAGATCTTTATTTATTGATTGATGACAATATAAAATATAAATTATAGAACAATTAATATAATTATAATTTTAAGTAGCATAAGGAAATTTAATAAACCGCAATAAGGTCTCGTAATATCAAGTAAATCTGATGCTAATTTTAATATTATTCACGAGTTCTGCTCTATATTCACAAAATAACATAAGTTTGACTGGCAAAACATAGATTCATAAAATAATGTTAATCTTGGTGTTTTGTGCACAGTTAAAGCAGATACATTTTGTAGAGAAGAACCTTCAAACTTTTTTCGAGCTATGTCAGGTCTCTAGGAAGTAATTAAGATAGATGTTGAAAATTATGAGCTATTTATTTTATTAAACGAATAGTGATCATCAAAGGAACAAATTGATTATGCTCAACTTTTAGTCAAAAAAATATCATAAGAAATAACGAAAATAAAAAAAAAGTAATTCATTTTTTATCTTATTTCGTAGAGCAATACCAGAATTTCTTTTTAAGTATTGATATTTTGTGTTTATTTTTTTTTCACAATTCACTTTGTAAATATTAATTATTTTTTTATAACCGGCTATAAAATATACATATTCAAAAAGCTACATCTGGTGTAGCTTCAATGATTATAAAAAAATTTACGCTTAATCGAATACTATATCGCATGAAAATAAAAATTTATTTTATTTATGCCGATGAGCTATTTATTATTTTATTAAAAATCTAAAAACACGAAAATCATATTTATAAAAGGGCAAGGGCTTTTACAAAAAGGCTTGATGTAGCGATTTGGTACTAAAAAAAAATTTCCAAAATGAAAATAAATAAAATAATTATTTTATTCGTAGAACAAATACCTCTTCTTTGTGATTTTTTTTCACAATTCACTTTTATTTATTATTTTTCAAATGCACCTTCAATAATTATAAAACGTGACATTACTAACGAAAAATATATTTTTTATTTTTATCTATTCTTTTCGTAACGTAATTCACTTTGAATATGTACTTCTTCAATAACAAACAAATTTACAAGTTCTATAAAATCAAATACCACACCACAGTGCACAAAATAAAAATTATTTTTATTTATGCCGATTTATTAAAAATACAAAAATAAATTGATCATGCCACAGCAAAAAAAATCTTTAATTATCAAATACATCCACAAGCAATTTATACCAGTTGACTTAATTTCTCAAATCTTCCAAAACTCAAGAATGAAGAAAATTTCGAAAGGGAACTTGAAGAATTAACTAAATCTATGGCAGATTTAGTTCCTAGTAAGTTTTGTTATATTTTATTTATTTTTACATTTTATTATTTTTATAATTAATTATATTAATTCATTTTTATATTATTTAGGCGATTCTGGATTAATTAGTTTGGATGTCTTATTTTTAAATTTTATTTGACATGCTATATTTTTATTTGTATTTTACTTATTAAATTTATTAAATAATAAAGCACCATTTATAATTTTTTTGATATAATAAAGAAGAAAACGTATGTAAGTGTGATCATAATTATAATATTTTTAAAATTTATTTCCAATATATTAATTTTTATTTAAATTTTATAGGGTGGTGAAAGCGAAGTGGGACAATGTTAGTTCTTATATTTTAATTATATCTTCAGGTTTTAGAATAAAATAAAAAAGAAAATTATATTAAATACTCTACTTGATCTCTACAGAAATTAGGTGGACTTTCTACCTCGTCTCCAAACAAAGGTGTATTTGGATCGGGGACCAAATATTCTGAAAATTCATTAATGGAAGATTTTTACCTTCATGCCTTGTTACAAGATTTAACCCTTTTTCTTGCTCTTTGACATCATTAGAGGTATTTGCAAGGCTGAGAAGCACTGCCAAGAAGAAATAGGAACGGAACCTCTTAGAAAAATGTATTTAAATGCCTAGGTGTTGAAAAAGGCTTTTCTGATTTATTATAAACTTGCCTCTAAAGAGCCCCTTTTAGCTTTAAGTTCTATAATATATTGTTAGGATGAAGGTTTTGTGTAGAAAAATGAAGAAAAAGCAATTGAATCATATTTAAAATCCGCTAAAGAGGAATTTCTAGAAAAACAATATGGTTAAAGCTCAGTCCGGTTTTGGTTTACACATATTGATTTTGGAGGATTTTGATAATTATTGAATATATAAAAACAGAATAAAACCAGTTCGGTTCGGTTTTGAATAATTATGAATCCGAACCGTTGAGAGCTTTAAATATGATGTGGTTTTGTTATATTCACATTTATATAATATTTATGATTTAGTGTGCATGGTTACAAAACAATAAAATTAATGGAACAGGTAAATATTTATTAATTATAAAGAGTGTTTTTAAAGTAATAAAGTCTCCATTTCTCCAATTTCCCAGGTAAAGTAAATTATGTATATTCAAAAAATAATATCATTACAAAATTTTTAAATTTGCTATGTCTAAAAATTGAATGATAAACTAAAGTAAAATAAATTCTTAATCAAGAAGCTTGTTATTTGATCAAATATTCTCGACTGGTTTTTTAATTATCTCATTTTGATCAGATCAATTATATATTGTTTAAAGTAATAGTAATGAAAAATTTTACTTATAATAGATTGATGATCACCATTTTGTTCTTTATAAAATTTTTAATAAAAGTTATTGGCATAAATAAATTTAATAAATAGATACATATATAATGGGACTTATTAATTAGTGGTGATAGTGATTATGCATATATATAAAATCATTATATGAGGTGGTTAAATATAGGAAAAATTAATATAATAAATTTAGGACGAAAAAAATGGTGATTATAACAAAAGGTGATTATATATGAGGTAATTATACATAGGTCTGACTGTATTAAAAATATTTGTTACATACATCATCATTTCATCATTCATATATAATACTAATGTAATACATACATAATTTATCATTATTATATAATACAGAAATGACAAAATAATGACTTCAAAGAAATAAATAGTTATTCCGACTTAACTTGTTTGTTCTTCTTTCAAAAAAATTAATGAATAAAAATAATGAATAAAAATAAATAAAATAAAGGAACATGTAATTCTTTGCAATAAAAAAAATATATATATATAAATACAAAAATTAAAATAATTATTTTATTCTACACAATTTTAATTTTTCCCATAAATAATTAATTATAAAATAACTTCACTATCATAAAAATTAAACAATGAATATCATTAAAGTCATATAAATTTATAAATAAATTTTTTTAATTTTATTAACAATCTGTAAAAAAAAAGTTACTAATAAAATAATTAGTACAAATGATCACTCAAGAGAGAGATTAGTACAATATACCATTATTATAAAAGAATAATGAATTTACTTAAATAAATAATCATGACATGGTAGAAGTATTGAAAATTATATTATATATTATATATTTAGTATAAAATAACAATGCAGACTGCACTGTATATATGATAGATTAAATCAAAAATAACAATGATAAATCTAGAAATAATGTGAAAATAGTATCTTTCATTCTCTTGAATGTATCAAACTCTAGTCAATACCTTTTCAATATGATCAAAGCTTAATCCTGATACTAGAGATTACTTTTAAGTTATTTATTTTTAGCTATATAAACAGAATGTAAAAAGATTTTATAATATTTAATATAATATAAGATATATTATTAATCATGCACAAATTCTTTATAGTATGAAATATTATCATATTTATTTATAACACAATTACCACCTCTCAAAAAAAGATACAAATTTTTATATTTATTATTTGATAAATTTGATAAAATAATTATTAAAAAAAACTTTATAGTAATTATTTCATTTACAAAAGAAAAAAAATTTGACACCAAAAATGCTTATAATTATCTATATTACATAATTAATTACATTTAAAAATTAACTAGTCATATATTTACAATAATAATAGTATCATATTTTTATCAAAACCTATAAAAATATTTATATTATAGCCAAAAATATGATATTTGATAAAATTCATAAAATTAATTAATAGAAATAATTTAATGAGTGAATAATTTCTTAAATAAAAAGTATAATTAAATTTATTATTTAAGAAATGCTTGAAAAAGTAAATATAAATATATTTAAAAATCATTTAAATAGTATAAAAAATAAAAATAAAAATAATAAAAATAATAAAGATAAATGAAAATAATAAAATTCATAAAATTAATTTTGAATCATGAACTATAAAATTAAATTTAATAAAAATAATAAAAATAATAAAAATAATAAATAATAAAATAATAAAAATAATAAAATAAAAAAAAATAAAAAAATAAAAATAATAAAAAAATAAAAATAATGAAAAATAATAATAAAAATAATAATAAAATAATAAAAATAAAAATGAAAATTATTTTTTTTTTCACGAAAATGGCAAAATGACAAAGTACACAATGATTTTGTTTTATTTTAACATGAAAATTCCTAAAGTAGCTAAATTTCGGTCATGCAGTATAAAAATTCCGATTGATAATTAAATTCGAAAAATTGCACTTGTAAAAAAATCTTATATTGAAACGCAAATTCTAATACAAATTTATTGTTCTTTTTTTTAAAAAAAATAATAAAATTCTGCCTTAAATACTATAAAAAAAATGTCATATTATAAATGCCCAGAATGCAATCAAAAAGATACTTCCTGGAATTGGTGCAAACGAAACATTTTCAAAATGATTTTAACAATTGGACAAGTGGAAATGACAAAATAGATAAATTCATTCAATAGGCTTAACTAAATGCTAATGATGAATTGAAAGTAATAGAATGGATACTTTTTGAAAGATTTAAAGATGTTAAACAAATAGGTAAAGGTGGATTTGGAACGATACATTATGCTAGGTGGATTGTTGAATCAATAAAAATGGGATATTGAAATGTTTATATTGTTAGATGTCAATTCACTTAAAAACAAACAAGGAAAATAATTATGCTTCAATTCAATTTTATGGAATTACACAAGATCCAGAAACACACTCATATATGATGGTTTTAGAATATGCAGCAGATGGAAATCTTCGAGAATATTTAAAAATTAATTTTAATAATATTAATTGGGAACAAAAATTAAAAAATCTATGGTTATTATCTTTAAAGTTTATGAATATTCATAAATTAGATATAGTTCACCAAGACTTGCATCCCGGAAATATTTTATCATCCAATTTTAAAAGTTATGCTATAAAGATTTCAGATTTTGGATTAAGTAAACTAATGAGGGCAAATCCAAATAGTTTCGAAAAAAAGAATATATTTGGTGTATTACCATATATTGCTCCAGAGGTATTAAGTGGTGAAAAAAATATACAAAAGCTGCTGATGTATATTCATTTGGAATTATTGCTTACGAAATGGTTACGGGCTTTCCTCCATATCCTGATATACTACATGATAATGATTTAGCTTTGAAAATATGCAATGGATTACGACCAAAAATTCCATTTCATACTCCCAAATTAATTACAAGAATGATTATGTGTTGGAATGCTCGAGTTACACATAGACCCACTTTTGATAAATTATATAATGAGTTGGAGAAATATTATGATAATTATTTAGAGGAAGGGAAAAATAACGATTCAGAAATTGTAATTCAAATTAAAAAGGCTGAAGAATTTTCAGAAAATCAAGAATCAACCAATACAACAACCACAACTCCTCTTAATTATCAAACACATCCACAAGCAATTTATACTAGTTGACTTCTTAATTATTCAAATCTTCCAAAACCCAAGAATGAAGAAAATTTCGAAAGAGAACTTGAAGAGTTAACTAAATATATGTCTAATTTATGTTCTAGTAAGTATATTATTATATTATATTATTATTTTTTTCATATATTTTATTATTTTTATAATAATAAATTATATTTATTTCTATTTTGTTTAGGTAATTCTGATCTATTTATTTGATTGATGATTTAACATTATACATATTAATTTTTTTGATATTATAAAATCTTAACACTAGGAATAGAGTATGAATTCTTCATCCGATTTGTATAAATTCAATTAGCTTAGTTTGTAATTTTGATTTTATAAAAGTAGAAAAATAATAATAAAGGAAATATAAATTTATCACAAAATCGACTATGTGTTAAAATATAATATTTCAACGATGTAGCATTATTAAACGTTATGATGCACGTGTTTTTTAATGTTGGATATAAATTATTGTAATAACGTGTACTAATTAATTTATTTTCGATCTTAAATAAATCGGGCCAATAAGATTTTCTCCAGTTTTCTTCCAATAGTCGGAATGAACTTTTGAAAGAGGCGATGTGGACGGAATGCCCTTTTTTTGAATCCAATCATTTTCTGTGAATGATGGGTGCTAATATAAATAATAAAATAAATATAACGCGGAAATCAATAAATTAATAAAAAATAAATAAATAATAATTTTACCTCAATTAAGGCATGTCATCATTAAATCTTGGCACGCATATAATTCTTGTAGACGAGATACTTCTTGTGAAAGTAATTCATATATTTCATCAGCTAATTCCAATAATAAATAAAAAATATAAAGTTAATTATTATTAAACAAATTACGAAATTTGATATTAAAACGTAATATTCTAATAATAGTTATAAAAGTTATTATTATGATTGAATGTTAATTTTAATTTACTTACTTTTTTGTAAGCTCGAAAAATCCATCGCGTTCATATTAATTGCTGATCCGTCTAAGATCGGCAGAAAATGTCGATCATTTTATAATAAAATTTGGGGTAAATTTATATGTATTTTATTATAGCTTGGAATCTGACGCGCGTATATAGGCAAGTATAAATTGTCACAATATAACCATAGATGAAATTTTAGTATCTGTTAAGTAAGCTATTTGAGCATTTTTTTATATAAAGTCCGGTAAATTTTTCAAAAAATAAAAGATACTTTCTTATATGCTGAAAAAATCAATTCTTTAAAATTTTCGAAAACTGTATATTTTTATAGTACTTTTGCGCACACCAGATGTAAGCTATATTATAGTTTTATTAAATAACTTAACCCCAATTTTCTATATGTAAATACTGCCGTTCTTAGGCGAATCAGCAATTAAGGAATAATAATAATACCTTTTCAATGACTTTGTGAATAATAGCTCTCGTGATTTCTCTTAAACATTCAAACTCAAGATTTAACTAAAATATAATAAATAAATAAATTAGCAATATTTAAAATCATAAATAAATAAACAAATTAATTAATTAACAATAGAATATACTTTTATAAACACTATTTATCCGAATTATCATCACAAAGTTGAATCCTTTCTTCCACGGGAGGTCTAAATTCCCCATATAAATGTTTTACACCCTTTTCGAACTTGATAATAATTTTTCAAATATTTCACTTTTCCTCTCAAAATTTCCGATTGATCGAAACTTAGCCTTAACCTATCGGATAGATCCATTTGATAATATTGAAATTCTTGAATTTGTCAAGTTAGTTGGGGATCAACTAAATCATCTGATTCATCTCTTATTAGCGAATAAAAAAAATTCCTTTATCTATCTCATCTTGTGGAGTGTAACGATGAAGTTGAATTGCAAACGATTCACGTAGTGAGCAGGTGTACGTAAATGAATATGTGAATGTGTAGATTAATAAATGAATTATAATAATTAAAATAATAATAATAATTAAAATAATAATAATAATTAAAATAATTAAAAATTCAAGATTACATACCACAATTCAGTCCATTTCATCATATTTATGCTGCATCTATCAGCAGTTAATAATAATGATTTATAAATAATAATTTATTAATTATAATAAACTATTGCATAAATAATAATAAATAAGAATAATAATTATTATTATATCCAAACCGTAAACTGAAGAATTCAGATCAGAATCGAAAAGCTACAAGAAAATAAAATGAAATAAAATAAATAAATCAAATAAATTAAATAATAAATAATTTAACAAATTAAATTGAAATAAATAAAATAAAATAAATTAAATTAAATAAATTAAATTAAAATAAATAAAATATAATAAAATAAATTACCTCTATTCAATTCTTTAACAAGCACTGATAAATGTTTCACCCATGTTTACATTATTCTGTGTCATAGTAGCTTCCTATAAAGAACATGTTATATATTTTAATAATAATAATAATATAATAATATAATAAAATAAATATAATAATAATTAATAAATAATTAACAATTATAATAAAATCAAATACCTCTTGTAATAAATTAATGAATTATGAATAGAAAAAGTTTATCACAAGTATTATAACTTAATTCATAACTCATCGAAGCATTATGTGGTATTATCGTATTGAAAATATTTAATGTACTAGATTATCCATTCATTCATCATGATTATAAATAAATAAATAAATAAAAATAGAATATAAAATTTAAATCATATTATTATTAAAAAAAGAAACGAGGCATGTTGGCGATCCTTTTTTAATATCTGCAATTACTGTACTTCATTATTATTTTAATTGATTTTCTTTAGATATACATGATAAAAAATTATTTTACATCAAAAATATTTTTAATAATTTATTTTGATTTTAAAATAAATTTAATAAAATACTAATGAAACAAGAAAACAATGATCCCGGAAAAAATTAAAACTATCCCCCGGAATTTCAAAATATTTTATTGGATAGAGTTATATTCAAGAAAAAGCACTTCCATATATTGGTTCTTGTTTTCTCCGGCTATAATTTCTAATTTATGTAATGATTCAATTGAACAACCACAACCCATGGTATCAACACATACGCAAGCATTTTCAAAATGGACAATGCTATGCCTCATTTGAATGGTATATATAATTTTATAACGTTATTATTTTTGTAACATCTTTTGTTTACTAATATTTTATAAATTATAGTTGATATTAATATGTCAGGTAAAAAATTATTTATATAATTAGTTTCGAAAAATATTTTTATTATTTTTATTTATAAATATACAATATATTAAAAAAAAAAGTAAAAATAAAATTAAAAAAAGGAAAATTTTTGTAAGAAATATGAAGTTAAAAATGTAAAAATAAAAATTATTTTGTTTTTTCAAAAATTCACAAAAATCATTTCCTTTTTTCCCAAAAAGGAGCGTAATCTTAAAAATATTTCTGACAGCATTATTTCATTTCTTTTACAATTTTATTTATATAACCATTACATACAATAAATTATATTAATTGATGACTTTTATATAAAATAAAATGAATATTTAATCAAATAATAAATGATTTTGTAATACGTATCAATTTCTTTCGATCATTTATTTTTTTCATTGATGAATGTCAAGAAATTTTTAATTTATAAATATAGTTCGCAAAAATAAAAAATAAAAAAACAATATCAATTAATTTCTTTCGATCACTGAATGCCAAGAAATTTTCAATTAATAAATATATTTACAAAAAAAAAAAAATAAAAACCAATATCAATTAATTTCTTTCAACATAATATTTTATTAAAAATCTGGAAATCATTTCCTTTACCAATTTTGGTTGCTTTCGCATACAGTATTTTATTTATCAAAGACTTAAAATAAAATTGAAGAAAGCAAGAATATAATCAAATAATTGTTTCAAAGCTTTTTTTTTAATTTTTTAAAAGGACTTCCAAAAATGAAACAGTGATCGTCAAAGGAATTGATTGTATCTCATAATTTTTAGCCTTGATGCAAGCATTGACACTATAGTTATGAACCTCTTGAATCAAAAAAATCCACAATGCAAAAAAAAAAATAAATAAATAAAAGTCATTCATTTTATTTATCCAAAGTGAAAAATACAAAAATAAAAATTGAATTTTTTATTTCATTTGTTTTTCTTCAAAAAACTCCAAATTAAAGATCCTGCATGCAGATGCACATATGAAACCTTTTATAATCACGAATCCGGTACTTTTAATTTTTTTTAACAATAAAGATACCTGCCGGATCGAATCTTTAATAAATTCCGGAAGTCTATCATAGATTTCCTTGTCTTCATTAGGAATTTCGGAATTCGGAATAAATAAATTAAAAATTAATATTTATTCGAGCGCAGCACTTCCCCAAAACTTAAATATATTTAAATGACTAGCATGCAATTATTGTGAAAAAATATCAAATTCTTTCGTTATACGCATTGAATTAATCATTAAAAGTAATTTTTATATTATATTTATCAGAACATCTATTTATTTCATTTTTATATATAAATTTAAAGCGAATTTACATCACATTTAAAAATTAATAAATTATATTATATTAAGTTTCAAGTTTTGTTTTAATAGAAAATTTCTGAGTACAATTTCAACCAAATGGAAAAAATACGATATAATGGAATTTCTATAACAAAAGCACCCCATTGGATCTTTGAATCAGCTGAAGGTGAAGATGGTCTTAATTATTATTATCAATATGCGATTGAAACAAAATTTCAGTCGTACTTGAAATCAGCTGAAGGTGGAAATAGTAATGGACAGAATAGTCTTGGATATTGTTATTGTAATGGTATTGGAACTACAAAAGATGAAGTCGAAGCATATCAGTGGTACTTGAAATCAGCTGAAGGTGGAAATAGTAATGGACAAAATAATCTTGGAAATTGTTACAAAAATGGGGTTGGAACAACAAAAGACGAAGAGAAAGCATTTCAGTGGTACTTGAAATCAGCTGAAGGTGAAAATAGGGATGGACAGTGTAATCTTGGAGATTGTTATTACGATGGAATTGGAACTACAAAAGATAAAGAGAAAGCATTTCATTGGTTCTTGAAATCAGCTGAAAGTGGAAACCATTTGGGACAATACAATCTTGGATATTGTTATTGTAATGGTATTGGAACTACAAAAGATGAAAAGAAAGCATTTCAGTGGTATATTAAATCAGCTGAAGGTGGAAATAGTGATGGACAATGTATTCTTGGATATTGTTATAAAAATGGGATTGGAACAACAAAAGATGAAAAGAAAGCATTTCAGTGGTTCTTGAAATCAGCTGAAGGTGGAAATAGTGGTGGGCAAAATAATCTTGGAGATTGTTATTACTACGAGATTGGAACCCCAAAATATGAAAAGAAAGCACTTCGATGGTTCTTGAAATCAGCTGAAGGTGAAAATAGTGATGGGATGAATAGTCTTGGTTATTGTTATCAATATGGAATTGGAACAATAGAAGATAAAGAGAAAGCATTTCAGTGGTTCTTGAAATCGGCTGAAGGTGGAAATAGTAGTGGACAGAATAGACTTGCTTATTGTTATATAAATGGGATTGGAATAATAAAAGATGAAGAAAAAGCATTCCAATGGTACTCGAAATTAGCTGAAGGTGGAAATAGTTATGGCCAGAATAATCTTGGTTATTGTTATCAACATGGGATCGGAACAACAAAAGGCGAGAAGAAAGCATTTCAGTGGTATATTAAATCAGCTGAAGGTGGAAATAGTGATGGACAGAATAGCCTTGGTTATTGTTATCAATATGGGATTGGAACAACAAAAGATGAAGAGAAAGCATTCCAGTGTTTCTTGAAATCAGCTGAAAGTGGAAATAGTGGTGGACAGAATAATCTTGGTTATTGTTATAAACATGGGATTGGAACAATAAAAGATGGAAAGAAAGCATTTCAGTGTTTCTTGAAATCAGCTGAAGGTGGAAATATTACTGGACAGTATAATCTTGGTGAATGTTATTACGATGGAATTGGAACAACAAAAGATGAAGAGAAAGCATTCCAGTGTTTCTTGAAATCAGCTGAAGGTGGAAGTAGCAATGGACAGAATAGTCTTGGTTATTGTTATCAACATGGGATTGGAACAACAAAAGATGAAAAGAAAGCATTTCAGTGGTACATGAAATCAGCTGAAGGTGGAAATAGTAATGGACAGAATAGTCTTGGATATTGTTATAAAGATGGGATTGGAACCACCAAGAATGAAGAGAAAGCATTCCAGTGGTACTTGAAATTGGCTGATGGTAGTAATAGTGATGGACAGAAGAATCTTGGATATTGTTATCAACATGGGATTGGAACAATAACGGATGAAGAGATAGCATTCTTGTGGTATTTGAGGTCAGCTGAAAGAGGAAACAAATTTGGTCTTGGTTCAGTTGAATATTTTTATCGAAATGAAATTGGAATCTCAAAAATTAAAAAAAATGAAAATAAGCTTATTCAAGACATTAAAAAAAATGATAACATTTGTTGTATCTGTTGGAAAGAAAATTGCTGCAATGAAATATGTATTAAGTTTTATCAAAATTTTGGTATATGCTATGATTGTGGAAATTTAAATATATACAAAAATATATGTCAAAATTGTAAATTTATTGAAATAAGTTATTTAACAAAATGGACCAGTGGTAATTATGAAATTGACAAGATTATTCGCATGTCTCAATTAGATGAAAATGCAAAGGAATGGGAAATTTGGAGATGGATCGATTATAGTAAATTCAAAAATATAGAGTACTTAGCTGAAGGGGGGTTTGGTAGTGTTTGGAAAGCAGAATGGACAGATATGCCTGAAGAATTATTCATATTCTATAATTCTAATCAAGTTGCTTTAAAGAAACTTAAGAATTCACAACAAATTAGTTCTGAATTTTTAAAAGAGGTAAATATATTAAATAGATTAATTTTTTAATAATTTGTAAAATGATTATTTTTAACATTATGACTTTATAATTTAGATAAGAGTAAATTTCCATTGCCGAGATAGGTATGTTTTGCCAATTTTAGGTATAACACAAGATCCAATAACAAAAACATACGCAATAGTTATGCGACATATGAAAGATGGAAATTTGAAAAACTTTCTTCAACAAAATAAGATGCTGCCTTGGAAAGAACGGTTATGGTTATTGAATTCTTTTATTAAAGGATTAAATGTCATCCATAGTAAAGGATATATTCATCGTGATCTTCATCCTGGCAATCTTATGATTACTGAAGCACGTAATAATTCAAAATTCATAAGATTAGGAGATTTAGGATTATGCAGACCAGTAAATGAGATCTCGTCTTTTGGAACTTACGGAGTATTACCATATATTGCACCAGAGGTCATGAATAAAAATCAATATACACAAGCTTCGGATATTTATAGTGTTGGAATAATTATGTGGGTAATATCAACAGGAAAAATACCATTTGAAGGAGAATTGTATGATCCAGAACTAGCAATATCTATTTTTAATGGATATCGTCCAAAAATTCCTAAAGGCACGCCTCAATGTTATTCTGAATTGATGGAGAAATGCTGGCACAATAATCCATCTGAACGACCAAGTGCTGAAATGATTTTTAATATAACAAGGACGTTTATTAATGATTTAGATTTTAATGAAAAATCCGAAAATGCACTAATGTTTTTGAATGCAGATCGAGAAATGCAAAAGGTAGATTCAGAATTATTATATAATGAAACTAATTGGTCTGAAACACTTCTTATAAGCCAACCTTTAATGCAACATAGTTTAGCAATTCATGAATCTCTTTCAAAATTTGATATAAATAAATATATAAATAAGATCAATTTAGATATTAATTAATTAAATTTATATTTTTTTGAATTATATTATACATTTGAAAACCCCATATTATATATATAACTTTATTTGTTTTTGGAAGTTAAGTGAGGGGTTTCTTGTATATTTATTTAATAAAATATATTATATAATATTAAATTATACATGATATAGAAATTGGTTAATATGTTCATTGAATTCAAACTAGGCATGTTGCCTTACAGTATATATGACTGCATTTTTACAAAACTAAATAAATATATTGTATTGGTATTCTTTTCGAATTACAATTGCCTTATCAATCCGAAGTAAATATATATTAATGTGAAGTATAAAATTCTTTTGACGGTAACAACTCGACGAATATTGATGCTAGAAAGATTGTTTAACTATTATTGCAAAGCTTAAGAGGAGAACTTTCTTATAAATATATTAGTAAAAAATTGATCTGAAATGAAGGTATAACTTGCAATCCACAAGTTTGAACTGGATTTTGCAAGCTTGGACTCACGGACCTAAACTGGGCTTGCAATCCTGTTACTAAGCCTTAGGGCCTGCGAAATGATATATTATATTTATATATATATACATTTATTCTCTTTATGTTATAATTTCTTTAGAATTATATTTTGTAGAACTACTCATACTTCTTTTAAAGAAGAAATAGAGATATCGCATTTGTAATCTTATTGATAAATACTATAAAAATTGCCTTTTGGTTTTTTATGTCATCATTAAGCCACTTTCAATGGATCTGCTGTGTCTCATCTCGTTATCTCAATAGAAAAATCACAGTTTGTAAAATGCTATCTGTTTTCAAGGCGAAAGAATCGAACAATCTGCTACAGATGAAATTCCCACAATGGTACGCTAAGTTTAGTTTTATATAAAAATTTTTTGCTACTATTTATGTTTAAGTCATTGTTCACAATAATAAATTTTTATATTTTTTTTTTACTTTAAAAGAAAATTATTATTACAATTACAAAGAAAATAAATAAATAAAATTTAAAATACACCTCGGCTTGTTGCCTTTGAATAGAACCATTTTTACACCCATGTCTTGCGATTCAATGGCTCTAATTTGAAAATAATAATTAATCAATTAACAATAACAATAAATATTGTTACAGAAATCAGGATCACATTCACGATAATTCGTAAATTCTATTACTAAGTCTTTCCTGCTGAATAATTGCAACCTGGAAACCTTCTTGGACCTTTAAAATATAATAAAATGGATATAATTAATATAACTAACATAATAAAATATAATATAAATAAAATCATTCAAGTGATAATTGATATTGACCAATCAAGTTATAGTCGATGGATTTTTAGGTTTTTTTTTTTTTTTTTTTTTT
>PQFF01000397.1:102222-115193 GCA_003547095.1 Diversispora epigaea
TCATAGAGTGGATAAATGTATCTAGATAATCTTCTAGCATCTTGTATTGATGTAGCTGGTACTACTAAATTTGTAGGTAATTTAATTTTACTGGGAGACTCTGGAAGTGGTTCCCTTTGGAAAAAGTAATTTTCTGGCAGTTTTAAAAAATTATAATTTGCCTTTAAGTCTCTTAACAAGTCTGAAAACCCATAATCTTCTGTGCCTCCTCTCTTCCATGGAAGATATTGTTCACAATCCAAGCTTACATCCGCTGGGTCTTCTGGAAGTGGTGGTTTGAAATAAGAAGTTTGTCCTTGTCTTGGTGGTAAATTAAAATAAGTTTCTGGTAGTCTAATAGGTACTGTATAGAATCTTTTTAAATTATATCTAATTGAATTCAATGCTGTTAGTTGGTTTATATCTCGTATTGGAAATTCATCTCTAACTTCTTGTCTGAGATCTTGCCATTTTTTAGGTAGATTTGGTCTCTGAACAAAGTAGCTATCTGGTAATTTGTCAACATTATATGATCTTCTTAGATATCTTACAACCTCTCTAATTGTACTTCTGTCTTGTATTGGTATTGGATATGGTGCTGCTTTAATTGTATTTTGTGGTAGCTTCTGGAAACTTTCTGGTAATTGTCTAAGTTTTAAGGTAGCATTTGATTTACAGAATTCTCTAATTTTATCATATGATAAATCTTCTTTCTTTGGTCTTTCTTCTCTATCAAAAATAAACCAGATAGTGTGTATAATGCAATCAGCAATTTTATTACCATCCATTATTACATAATTTCTACTTCTTAGATACTTCCAAGCTAATAGCATTCTAACATTACGACGAATCAATCTAATATTTTCTCTTCCAATATAGAATTGTATTCCATTTTTAGTTTTATACTCCTCTATTTGCTTTCCAACTAATTCTTCAAATAAGATTACATACTCTGGTTTGTCTTTCTCAAATCCACGATACTTTTGAAAGAAACTTGCATCTCTGATTTGTTTGTCTAGATAGTCAAATATAGGTTTTTCATGTGTAATTAACAGTTTATTCTTGCATTCCAATAACTGTTTAATATATTCTAAAGCATGTTCTGTCTTAACAAATGCCTCTACTATTATAGTATAATTATTTGGATCTATTTTAGGAGTATTATTTGTTGTATCACTACTAATAGGGGTTTCTTGTGTTAAGGGGACTAAATCAGATTTGTTTATTGTTGCACCTGCATCTTTATTGCCTATTAAAATTACATCTTCCATTTGAGTATCATTTTCTTCTAAAATTGGTGATTGATTATTCTCCGGTGTAATGTTACTCGTAAACTGCATTGTATCACCTGTTAAACCTGTATTTGGTGTGATACTAATTAGATGTTGATCTGTTTCAGGGTTAAACTGGCCGGTATTTTCTGCATTGTCTTTGCCTTTTAATAGCACGTGTCCCGTCCAGAAGAGTGTCTGACTAGACTCACATGCCTCCTCAAAAAGCCCATAGTCATTGCTATCTAATGGGTAGAAGTCACTTGCTTCTTTATATTCCTCGAATTTCCTTATCCTACTACTATTACCAAACATACCAAGAGTATTGATTCTAGCTGTATATCTGTTAGATTTTTTTGTATAGCAAAAATTCACTGTGATAAAACTTGTCGGGTCTTCTTTTAATTTTTTCTCCCTTTCACTATCATCTTCAAACCAGTGAACTGAATCTATCCACTTCTCTGGATATTTCTCCAACTTAGGTATTTCAATTGTTTGTCTTGGGCAACCTTGTACCATCACTACTTCTTCACTGTCATTTTCTTTGAAATATAAAAAAATTCTATAATCACTTTTCTCTGACAAATAAATCACCTTTGTTCCTATAAAAACATATTCTTTGATTGCATTTTTCTTAGCATCTTTGTTTCCTCCCGAGATCCAAGACATCATCTTGGCGAAATATCACGTTTGTAAGAAAATTATTATGTCCGCAGCTTAAAATTTCTTTACAAAAAAGGTTGGTCAAATTGATCGACGGGAAGAGTTGGTCGATGGATTTTTAGGTAAACCTGATTTGTATCATTTGTCATTTTGAATTATGTAATTTAAATGTAAATATTAATTAAAATAAAATAGCATAGACTTGAGTGTCACGACTTGCTACAACAAAATCAAAAGCTATCAAAGTAATATTTTTTATATTTTATAATATATATATAGTTAGATATTTTGTTCTTTAAAAACTTCTATATCAATATTCATATATATATATATATATATATATATATATATATATGATGCTCGTGATGAAATTTCCGAACTTAATGCTGATATAAGAGTTCTCAGATCTCGCAATTTGGGAGCTATAAAACGGTTTGTATTATTTATTTTAAAAAAATTTAGAGTAAGTATCAGTTCTATAAGTGATCATTGTATTTTTCATTGCCATTGTACTATAATTGTTTTTAAGGAACAGCAACATAATAATAAAAATGCATAATACATAATAGAAGGATATAATAATAATGCAATAATGGTAGATAATTATAGTTGATTATGGATAAATATGATATTTTTAAAGTCTAAAAATTAATGTTTAATTAAAAAACTTTAATATGATAGCATAGCATTTATTTCCTTAATGTAATTTGTTATCTATTTTCTTTTATTTTTTAAAATAGAGTAATCACCATTAGACGATTCGATTGAAACGCAATAAAAAAAATGGATTTATTTTGATTGATTACTACTACTTTTCTATTCGAAGAGCAATGAATAATAATAGAATTTCTCAATTTATGAATCATTATCATTATTTTTTTATATCAAAATTTTATTCTTCTTCCAATTTCAAATCTAATCATCATCATTAACAATTAACACAATTAACATATATATAATGTAATTAACACATTTAACACAATAATACAAAAAAACATAATTAACGCAGTTAATACGGATAATACATTTTTTCGTCATTTCTTTCAAACAGATGCACGCACGTAAAAGAAATCTTGAAAATTATTAATCTAGTCTGACTTTTAGTTCACCTCAAGAACGAACTGATTATATTCAAGCTATAATAATTATTTTTTGACTAATGCAAATTAAAATCCAAAGAAAAAATCGGGTACGTATTTTTTTAATATCTCTTAAATACGTTTTATAATCTTTCATTCTTCTAAAATGGATACTTTCGATATTTGAGGTAATTTCATTTATTTCATTATCTGTTAAACAATTATACTTGGAATTAAAATTATGAAAATTTGAGATTTAGAATTACGCATTTCTTTTAATTAAAAAAAAAAAAAGATTTGGGTTATGATTTGAAGTATAAATATTTAAATATTTTATTTTTTCTAACATAATAAATGATAAATATAATTTTTTTTTTTTTACAATTTCATTATGTTATAAATTATAGGATTGCAGAGAATTATCTCAATATTCATTTAAATCGTGTTAGCTTTATTATATATATTTAAAAAAATAATTTGTAAAGGTTATATTTTTTTGTTATATTTAACTTTGTTAATTTAATTGTTATTTTTTTATGGTTGATAATGTGACAAATACAGAATTTTTCTTTAGACATTAAAATTTTAAGAATANTATCTCTTAAATACGTTTTATAATCTTTCATTCTTCTAAAATGGATACTTTCGATATTTGAGGTAATTTCATTTATTTCATTATCTGTTAAACAATTATACTTGGAATTAAAATTATGAAAATTTGAGATTTAGAATTACGCATTTCTTTTAATTAAAAAAAAAAAAAGATTTGGGTTATGATTTGAAGTATAAATATTTAAATATTTTATTTTTTCTAACATAATAAATGATAAATATAATTTTTTTTTTTTTACAATTTCATTATGTTATAAATTATAGGATTGCAGAGAATTATCTCAATATTCATTTAAATCGTGTTAGCTTTATTATATATATTTAAAAAAATAATTTGTAAAGGTTATATTTTTTTGTTATATTTAACTTTGTTAATTTAATTGTTATTTTTTTATGGTTGATAATGTGACAAATACAGAATTTTTCTTTAGACATTAAAATTTTAAGAATAACAAGTGCAAGTGGTTGGTCGGTTCATTAAAAAAAATGAAATTTATATTTTTTTACTTTTATAAACAGTTAATCCTATATTTTAATTAATAAAAATCTTAATAATGATAAATTTTCATGCTCAACACTCGGTTTAAAATATAAATTATCTCTTAAACACACAAACTAAATTATTATAATAAAACAAAAATAATAAACCGAATTTATAGGTATGCTTATCATTTAGAAATCATCATCTAAATAAAAATAAAAAAAATTAAATTAATATAATCATAATCAATTAGAAAATGAAAATGAATAAAATATCATATATAATTGATACTTACTAGTAATTATATGAGAAAAAGATTCAAGTTCTTTTGGTTTCAGAAGATTTGAAAAATTTAGAAGTCTACTAGTATAAATTGTTCGAAGATGTGTTTTGAAATTAAGTGGAGTTTTAGTTGCTGGTTCTTGATTTTTAGAAATTCTTCAGCTATTTTAATTTGAATTGTAACATTATTACTTTTAACGAACCTTATTTTTAAAAGTAAATGATTTGTGTCCAAAATTATTGTCATGTGGCACATCGGATATGGTAAAACAATAATGGCAAATGAAAAAGCCTTTGTATATTTTTTATTTCCACTTAATGCATCATCATTGTATGTAGTAATACTCCAGAAACATTTTTTTTTGGAATTTTTTCAATTAATTTACTTAGCCCAAAATCCGAAATACGTAAACTATAAAAATCTCTAAAATTACATGATAAAATGCTTCCCTTCAGCTGATTTCAAGTACCACTGAGGTGGTGGAAATTCCGCTTAATTTATGAATTTGTTTAAAATTAAATGCTGAAACTATTAAATAATATAATTTCTTATATCAACTAATATTGTTAAAATTATTATTTAAATAATTTCTAAGATTTCCGTCTTATAAATATAATAAATATCATATATTTTTGAGTTTTTGAATCCATAAAAATCAATTGATCAAAGTGAATGGACATCTCAATATATATAATTAATATACTACGTATTTTTAAATAAATTTCCATATTAATTTAGAATATTACTTACTTAAAAGTCTTTATATCTCCAATACCATCAATTTTTTCTTCACTTTGTTTCTTTATCCAATGTTGATTTTCGATATCTCAATGTATTGCTATTTCCTTAATACCTTTAAATCTTTTAGAAGATATTCATTCTATTGCTTCCATAAAATTATCTGCATTTAGTTGGCATCTTGAATAAATTTATCAAATGTATCATTTTCACTCGTCCATTTATCAAATCATTTTTGAGTGGCGTGATTTGCACCACGATTAAATTCTTAATTGCATTCTGGGCATATTTTATTAGATTTCTTTTTTTTTTATTCACTTACGAGTATGTAAGGTGGAAATCTAATTTATAAATGGATTGGGAAAGGATTTCTTTCATGTATATTTATCTCATTGTCTTACAATTTGCCTTATTATAATTTGTTATTCTTCTGCATATGGAATTCTCTTCGGACTTCGGATTAATTAAATGCACCAATCAGAGTTGGCCGAAAATTTTTAAGGTATAATTATCTCTCTCTCTCTCTGAGAGGGAAGTATAACATCTTGAAAGCTTCGTCAATTCGTCGGCAAGAAGTTTTCTCATGTTTTTTATGGGAAAAAATTTTGAAATTAATAGTGCTGCTGCTTGAACTTATTTATCGTCATAACATAAAGTTATTAGATTATAAAAATTAATATTTCGATTAAAAAATTCTAGAATCAATTGATAATTTAGAATATCTCATATTTATAATTTTTTCTTAAATCTCCCGAACATATAAATTTTTTTTCTTAAACTTTTTATCGTTGTTTAATAAATTATTGTTTATATTAAATAAATTTTATCATTAACATTCCATGAAAGCTCATGAATTAGTTCTGATGCATTAACTAAGTTATAAAAAGTGAATTATGAAAGAAATTCGTATATCTAAATGACCGTCTTAAATTTGGCAATGAAAATTTATTTCAGTAAAATGAAATTTTATAGCCACTTACGTATGTGATGTAAATGTATATCTTAGAAAATTAGTGACATATCACAAAAATTCAATTCTTTCGTGGTTCGTATTTTATTTATTCCATTTTATATAAACGAATTTACATCACATCTAAAAATTAATAAATTATATAAATTATATACAATTTCAACAGAAATGGAAAAAATTCGATACAATGGAATTGCAATGACAAAAGCATCCCATTGGATCTCTGAATCAGTTGGTGAAGATAATCTTAAATATTATTATCAATATGTATATGTGATTGAAACAAAATTTCTGTTGTACTTGAAATCAGCTAATGGTAGAAATATTGCTGGACAATGTAATCTTTGCCATAATTATAGAAATAGGATTGGAACCACAGCATTTCACTTAAAATTAGGAAATAGAGATGCATATCAACATGCAATTGGACAGAATAATCTTGGTTATTGTTATACAAATGGGATTGGAACAAAAAAAGATGAAAAGAAAGCATTTCTTTGTTTCTTGAAATCAGCTGAAGGTGGAAATAGTAATGGACAGAATAGTCTTGGTTATTGTTATAAACATGGAACAGCAAAAGGTGAAGTCGAAGCATTTCAGTGGTACTTGAAATCAGCTGAAGGGGTAAATATTACTAGACAAAATAATCTTGGATATTGTTATTACTATGGGATTGGAACTACAAAAGATAAAGAGAAAGCATTTCATTGGTTCTTGAAATCAGCTGAAAGTGGAAATATTATTGGACAAAATAATCTTGGATATTGTTATCGTAATGGTATTGGAACAGAAAAAGATGAAAAGAAAGCATTTCAGTGGTACATGAAATCAGCTGAAGGGGGAAATAGTAACGGACAGAATAATCTTGGATATTGTTATGAATATAGGATTGGAACAGAAAAAGATGAAAATAAAGCATTTCAGTGGTACATGAAATCAGCTGAAGGGGGAAATAGTAATGGACAGAATAATCTTGGATATTGTTATGAAAATAGGATTGGAACAGAAAAAGATGAAAAGAAAGCATTTCAATGGTACATGAGATCAACTGAAGGGGGAAATCATTTGGGACAAAATAATCTCGGATATTGTTATAGAAATGGAGTTGGAACAATAAAAGATGAAGAGAAAGCATTTCAGTGGTTCTTGAAATCAGCCAAAGGTGGAAGTAGTAATGGACAGAATAGTCTTGGTCATTGTTATCAACATGGGATTGGAATAACAAAAGATGAAGTCGAAGCATATCAGTGGTACTTGAAATCAGCTGAAGGTGGAAATAGTAATGGACAAAATAATCTTGGAAATTGTTACAAAAATGGGAATGGAACCACAAAAGATGAAGAGAAAGCATTTCAGTGGTACTTGAAATCAGCCGAAGGGGGAAATAGGGATGGACAGAATAATCTTGGTTATTTTTATGAAAATGGGATTGGAACTACAAAAAATAAAGAGATAGCATTCCAGTGGTATATGAAATCAGCTGAAAGTGGAAACCATTTGGGACAATACAATCTTGGATATTGTTATTGTAATGGTATTGGAACTACAAAAGATAAAGAGAAAGCTTTTCAGTGGTATATTAAATCAGCCGAAGGTGGAAATAGTGATGGACAGAATAGCCTTGGTTATTGTTATCAATATGGGATTGGAACAACAAAAGATGAAGAGAAAGCATTCCAGTGGTTCTTGAAATCAGCTGAAGGTGGGAATAGTGGTGGGCAAAATAATCTTGGAGATTGTTATTACTACGAGATTGGAACCACAAAAAATGAAGAGAAAGCATTCCAATGTTTCTTGAAATCAGCTGAAGGTGAAAGTAGTGATGGAATGAATAGTCTTGGTTATTGTTATCAATATGGAATTGGAACAATAGAAGATAAAGAGAAAGCATTCCAGTGGTATTTGAAATCAGCTGAAGGTGAAAATAGTAGTGGACAGAATAGACTTGCTTATTGTTATATAAATGGGATTGGAACAATAAAAGATGAAGAGAAAGCATTCTGGTGGTATTTGAAATTAGCAAAAGGTGAAAATAGTTATGGTCAGAATAATCTTGGTTATTGTTATCAACATGGGATTGGAACAACAAAAGATGAAGAGAAAGCATTTCAGTGGTATATGAAATCAGCTAACAGGGAAAATATTACAGGACAAAATAATCTTGGATATTGTTATTACTATGAGATCGGAACAACAAAAGATGAAGTAAAAGCATTCCAGTGTTTCTTGAAATCAGCTGAAAGTGGAAATAGGGGTGGACAGAATAATCTTGGTTATTGTTATAAACATGGGATTGGAACAATAAAAGATGGAAAGAAAGCATTTCAGTGTTTCTTGAAATCAGCTGAAGGTGGAAATATTACTGGACAGTATAATCTTGGTGAATGTTATTACGATGGAATTGGAACCCCAAAAGATGAAGAGAAAGCATTTCAATGTTTCTTGAAATCAGCTGAAGGTGGAAATAGTGATGGACAGAATAGTCTTGGACATTGTTATCAACATGGGATTGGAACTACAAAAGATGAAAAGAAAGCATTTCAGTGGTTCTTGAAATCAGCCAAAGGTGGAAATAGTAATGGACAGAATAATCTTGGTTATTGTTATCAACATGGGATTGGAACGGCAAAAGATGAAGTCGAAGCATTTCAGTGGTACTTGAAATCAGCTAAAGGTGGAAATAGTAATGGACAGAATAGTCTTGGATATTGTTATAGAGATGGGATTGGAACCACCAAGAATGAAGAGAAAGCATTCCAGTGGTACTTAAAATTGGTTGATGGTAGTAATAGTGATGGACAGAAGAATCTTGGATATTGTTATCAACATGGGATTGGAACAATAAAGGATGAAAATATAGCATTCTTGTGGTATTTGAAATCAGCTGAAAGAGGAAATAAATTTGGTCAGGGTTCAGTTGAATATTTTTATCGAAATGAAATTGGAATCTCAAAAATTAAAAAAAATGAAAATAAGCTTATTCAAGGCATTAAAAAAAATGATAACATTTGTTGTATCTGTTGGAAAGAAAATTGCTGCAATGAAATATGTATTAAGTTTTATCAAAATTTTGGTATATGCTATGATTGTGGAAATTTAAATATATACAAAAATATATGTCAAAATTGTAAATTTATTGAAATAAGTTATTTATCAAAATGGACCAGTGGTAATTATGAAATTGACAAGATTATTCGCATGTCTCAATTAGATGAAAATGCAAAGGAATGGGAAATTTGGAGATGGATAGATTATAGTAAATTCAAAAATGTAGAGTACTTAGCTGAAGGGGGGTTTGGTAGTGTTTGGAAAGCAGAATGGACAGATATGCCTGAAGAATCATTTGAATTCTATAATTCTAATCAAGTTGCTTTAAAGAAACTTAAGAATCAACAACAAATTTCTGAATTTTTAAAAGAGGTAAATATATTAAATAGATTAATTTTTTAATAATTTGTAACAAATTATTTTTAACATTATGACTTTATAATTTAGATAATAGTAAATTTCCATTGCCGAGATAGGTATGTTTTGCCAATTTTAGGTATAACACAAGATCCAATAACAAAAACATATGCAATAGTTATGCGACATATGAAAGATGGAAATTTGAAAAACTTTCTTCAACAAAATAAGATGCTGCCTTGGAAAGAACGGTTATGGTTATTGAATTCTTTTATTAGAGGATTAAATGTCATCCATAGTAAAGGATATATTCACCGTGATCTTCATCCTGGCAATCTTATGATTACTGAAGCACGTAATAATTCAAAATTCATAAGATTGGGAGATTTAGGATTATGCAGACCAGTAAATGAGATCTCGTCTTTTGGAACTTACGGAGTATTACCATATATTGCACCAGAGGTCATGAATAAAAATCAATATACACAAGCTTCGGATATTTATAGTGTTGGAATAATTATGTGGGTAATATCAACAGGAAAAATACCATTTGAAGAAGAATTATATGATCCAGAACTAGCAATATCTATTTTTAATGGATATCGTCCAAAAATTCATAAAGGAACCCCTCAATGTTATGCTGAATTGATGGAGAAATGCTGGCACAATAATCCATCTGAACGACCAAGTGCTGAAATGATTTTTAATATAACAATGAGATTTATTTATGATTTAAATTATAATGAAAAATCCGAAAATGCACTAATGTTTTTAAATGCAGATCGAGAAATGCAAAAGGTAGATTCAGAATTATTATATAATGAAACTAATTGGTCTGAAACACTTCTTATAAGCCAACCTTTAATGCAACATAGTTTAACAATTCATGAATCTTTTTCAAAATTTGATATAAATAAATATATAGATGAGATCAATTTAGATGGTTAATTAAATTATTTGAATTACATTATAATTATTTTTATATAGATTATGTATTTTATAAAACTAAACAAAAAATATAATTAATTAAAATCCAATAAATATAAGAATTAATTATCCTCCGAATTGTTTAACCCCAATATTTGTATAGTGTTTAAACAAATAAAATATTTAGAGTAGAGTGTTTATTAAATAAAATTAAATCTTGATTAATCATCATTGATATTTGCTTTTATTAATTTAAAGTCAGGTCTTTATGAATAATATTTTTTTTATCTATTGTAAAAAAAATTCTACAATATTTTCTTAAATGAAAGCTATATCTCAAATTATCAGAGATTACAAAATCTAAAACATTAAGATTTTATAACTTATAATTAACAAGAATCCTGGTTGGACTCTTAACATCAGTTTAATTATTTGATTTGAAAAAATCCAAAGCTCTTTTTTTATACTTTTATACTCATAAAGTTGGTGAATAAAATGTAACATAATAAATCGACCATGTTTATTCTGGTGTATTAACGTTAACAAAATTGATGCCATTTATTTATAAAATATTCTATTTTTAATTTTATATTATCACGAGACTGCATAGAAATTGACATTTTCAGAAGTTATAATTGATTGTGCTTTAAAGTATTTACATTCGAATATATGTTCTAACCCCCCTGAATTCTATTATTATTAGTTTTAGTTTTAATAGATTGTTTAAAATGGCCAGTTACAAGATTATCTATTTAATTTTTTACTTGTACTTGTATACTAATGTTAACAGTTGTTGAAAATTCTATTTATGTTGCGTTTGATAATAGAATTTCTACCGTTGCAGCTTCTTTTCAAGGATTAAATTAATGGTTCTTTTAAATAATTTAAATAGTTATCTTTTTGATTTTGATTATAGTATATTTTTCTAATTCGTTTAAGAAATACGAACACTAAATGTTTGCATTAGGACAATGAAAATTCGAAAAAGGCCAATTAAATTCGTGCATGTGATAACGCTCCAAAATTTCCAAAGAGACCGGATCGACAAATTAAATTATATATAATTTGTATAATTTGTATAAATTTATATAATTTATATAATTTATATAAATTATACGTATAATGATTACTCCTTCCTTTACGATCACTCAAAATAATACTTTCGTTTCGATACACCTAAAGGTGCCACACGTTAAAGTATGTATAATTTTTTATTTAAAAAAAATTAAATTAAATTGTGAAAATTAATTAGGATTTTTCACTCTTCATTTTATCTCTATAATTTATTATAAGTTATAGAATATTATGATATATTATTAATTGTCATTAAATATTATTTTATTAGGCGTCAGAAGTCGAGCTTTATTGTGACGGACCTGACTTTACTTTCTACGCAAGACCCTATTATTTACGGTTAGTAAAAATAAAAAAGTTAGAATATAAAAGATACTCTTAAAATAAAATTAAAATATTATCGTTTTTTACGTGTTTTTCCATAAATTTTTTTTTCATATTGATAATTCACTCTGGCTCCTTTACGCAAAGAATATAAGCATTCAGAAAATTTGCTTAAAAGTATCCTAACACTTATGTTACTTACGTTACTCGGGGTTTTATATTTTTTTTTTCAAGTCTTCATTTTCCAGGTGATTTGATAGAAGATGAACGTTTTAAGGCATCCTATGATATGAATAAGGATGAAATGTTTATAGAGGTACCCAAAAAAAATCACGGAGAGGAATTCCCTGATTTAGATTTATTAACCAAACTTTTGGCACCACGAAAAAGACGAACAATTCATGATGATCATAATAATAAACCTTTGATCGAAATTATTGGTGAAAGTAAAAATGAAAATGAAAATAAAAATAAGAAGGATTTAGATTATGATGTAGATTATTTTGAGCTTGAAGAAGAAGAATTGACAAAGAAATTATCTGAAAATACTAAATTTGATGAAAATAATTATGAAGGGAAAAGAATTTTAAAATTAATTGAAAGAGGTAATTAGAATACTTTTAAATAATAATAATATTATTAATGATTTTTTCTTTCCTGCGTAATAACAATAACAACAACAATAATAATAATAATAACAATAATAATAGCCAATGATTTTGATTGGGAGTTACCTCAGGAACTTCCAGAGGTAATCTTTATTATTATTATTATTATTATTTATATAATTTATAATAGATGAATAAAAATGGATAAACATATGTAAAATAATTCATTTATAGAATATTTTGATCGGAACCGCCAAATACGGATTTAATGAATTGCATTCAGGATATTTCACACATGTGCAAGAAACTTGTAATGAAATAATAGAAATTTCTGATCCAGAAAATTCCACTCTTGAATCTCGTCGCCAAGAACGAATTAAAACCGAGAATGAAAGCTTTAATCCTGATCACTATATGTAATTTTAATTTAATTATCATTTAATTATCATTTAAATATCATTTATATATATATTTATTTTTATTATTAAACTTATTAATTATTATATTATTATTATTATTATTATTATTATTATTATTATTATTATTATTATTATTAT
>PQFF01000397.1:115335-136009 GCA_003547095.1 Diversispora epigaea
ATTATTATTATTATTATTATTATTATTATTTGAGCAGTGCAGATTTTATGTGTGATCAAGATATGAAACACGTAATAAATTACAAGACTAAATGGGATAATATACTTCAACAAATCCAACAACAGAATAAAGTAAATAAAATAATAGATGATGAAGTAATTTATTTTATTATTTATTGAAAATTCTTTAAATAATATTTTTTTTTCTTTTATCCTAATAGAATTTGGATATAGAATGTGATGAAGTAAATGAAGGAGATGTGATATCAAAGAAGAAAAACAATCACACAATTGATATTAATGATATTAATAAAATTAGTGACATTGATGATATTAATGAGATATTGAATAAATTCACCAACAAAGAAAATGAGCAGATGATAAAGTTACCAAATAAACAATGTAAGCAAAATTTCTCTTAATTAATTAAAGTATTCAATAATAATAATTATAATTATCCAAATTTTCCAAATTATGATTTTAATAATAATCATTTAATTTTTTAATTTTTTTAATTTATCTTCAGATCTTTTACGAAATGTGACATCAATATATTTTGGACTTGTTGATTTATTGTTTGCGTATAGTTATCATAATAGAATATATGAAGGTGAAACTAATGTGGAATCCGCGTGGACAATAGGAAAAATAAGTCCTACGATATCATGTCTTGAAGTTAGTTAGTTAGTTAGTTAGTACTAAATTTATGTGATATTATTTATATAATATTTATTTATATTTATATATTATATTTATATTTATATTTATATTTATATTTATATTTTTATATAATATTTTAATTTTTTTATATTGATATTGACATTTATATATTTTCTATCATTTTTTTATAGAGATTCGGCAAACTTAATGAAACAATAACCCCATTATTTCGAAGATCTCTAGCATATCCATATTATCGAAATTTTGAATTATCCAAAAAATGCTTAGAAGATGTATACGTCATTTTGAAATTAGGAAGAAGAGCGATATTGAAAGTATTATTGGAATTAAAAGATATTTTTGATCATCACGATGTTTATTATATTTATTCAAAGATATGGTTAGATGATTATTGTATTTGGTGTCAGACTAAAGCTAGGTAAGTAATTAAGTAATTATTACTATTGTTATTATTATAATTATTATTATTGTTAAAATTTTTTTCACATGATTAATTCATTCCTTTTTCTTTTTTAAAACAGTGATAAGGTGATTAAAACATTGGCAAAAAAAATTCATAATTATAAAATTACAAAATCAGATATTGGATGGAACTTGGAAGATTATGAACAATTGGCATTAGAAGATCAGAAAGAAAATTAATAATATCTGCTATAATTAATGAACATTTATTTTTATTCTATATAATTATTGCTTACCATCTTCCATCATCAGTAAAATAATAAAAATAATAATAATAAAATTCGAATCATATAATCATATTCCAAATTGGGTTCGCAAATGCGCAAATATACTTTTTTTATTATAATAGCGTCACATGATACTATTCACATTGAGTAACGTTACATCCCGTAATATAATTTTTTTTATTTTCTTTAAGGCAAGTAAATTTGTAAGCCTTGATTGATTTATTTATTTCCAAATGGTTACAACAGTTGGCTTAAATGTTTTTTAATGTTTTTTTAATGTTTTTTTAAAATTGAAATGAATTTAATGAATTTTGGTTATCTATGTAATCTAACCAATAATGAATGCGTAAATGGGAAATAGGAACCTTAACTGTTATATCTAAGATCCGAAACGTGGAAGCCTTAAGCCTTTTACATCATATTAATATGCATATGCTATTGAAATTTATTTCTGACCTTGATATAGTAACTCCTCTATTTATATTTTTATCATTCTTATTATCCCAACCTGACTTTTCTTATTATCCGCAGTTCGTATCAATTGGTTACCTTCTGGTTGGATCTAAAATTACACAAGATATACATCCACGAGAAGAAACTTTATTTTTTTTTGAGAAAGAAAAAAAAAAAGACGGAATTTTATTTATATAATAAAAAAATTTTCATTACTCCTTTTTTTTTTTTAATAAGAGATAAAGCCTCAGATAGATAGATATACATATATGCACCTATATATATATTACGATAAATCATAAAATTATATTAAACACTATTATTTTAAATTTATTAAAAAATGGAAATGGACAGAAGAAAGGAAGAATTAGAAAAGAAAAGACAAAAACTTGCCGAACTTCGTCGGGCAAGAGAAGAACGGAAACAAGTTTTTAGCCATGCGACATCTGAAGCGACAAAAGAGAAACCGGTAAACATTTTTTTCAAATATATAACTTCATATTTTAAGTTTTACCATACCAAATTCAAATAATTTTAATTATTANTTGAAATTTATTTCTGACCTTGATATAGTAACTCCTCTATTTATATTTTTATCATTCTTATTATCCCAACCTGACTTTTCTTATTATCCGCAGTTCGTATCAATTGGTTACCTTCTGGTTGGATCTAAAATTACACAAGATATACATCCACGAGAAGAAACTTTATTTTTTTTTGAGAAAGAAAAAAAAAAAGACGGAATTTTATTTATATAATAAAAAAATTTTCATTACTCCTTTTTTTTTTTTAATAAGAGATAAAGCCTCAGATAGATAGATATACATATATGCACCTATATATATATTACGATAAATCATAAAATTATATTAAACACTATTATTTTAAATTTATTAAAAAATGGAAATGGACAGAAGAAAGGAAGAATTAGAAAAGAAAAGACAAAAACTTGCCGAACTTCGTCGGGCAAGAGAAGAACGGAAACAAGTTTTTAGCCATGCGACATCTGAAGCGACAAAAGAGAAACCGGTAAACATTTTTTTCAAATATATAACTTCATATTTTAAGTTTTACCATACCAAATTCAAATAATTTTAATTATTATTTTTTTTCTCAACCCTGTTTTTAAAAGAGTCGCAAGGAGGTGATTGACGATCTCGTTAAAACATTACTTCAAGATAAAAATCAAACTCAAACTGAACGTTCAAACAAGAATGAAGATTCAGATGGGGGAAGTGGTTCAGAGAGAATTTCAACTTCTACATCTGTTTCGATTTCTACACATTTTTCTGTATCATCTCCGAGTTCTTCCGTACCTCAAAGGTATTTTTTTTATTATTGTTTAATTTATTTAATTTATTTAATTTATTTAATTTATTTAATTTATTTAATTTATTTAATTTATTTAATTATTTATTTAATTATTTATTTAACTTATTTATTTACATATAGCCCGCAAGTGACAACGCCTCACGGTTGTCGTTTCATTCCAGAATTTGTTTCTTTCGAAGCAGTCGTATTAGACATTGCGCCAAAGGTATTTATTATAAATTAAATTTATATTCCTTTGCTCCCTTACTTTTTTGCTTACCTGCTCAATCGTTTATTAAATTTATTATATGATCGTTATCATTAATTAAAATAATAATGTTGATATATTTTATTGATTGATTAATTTAGGAAATAGTTTTGTATAATAAAGAAGTACAAACTAATGAAAATTCATTTGGACCACCACCACCAACCGAAAGAGAAATTCGTCAAAAGATATTAAAAGAACAAGAAGAAAGAGAAAAACAAAGACTAATTGAATTAGAAGAAGAACGTTTGAGAAATGAAGCCGAAAAGAAGAAATTTCAAAAACTCAAAGGTGATGATTTGAATAATATCTGCGCATATTTTTACTTGAATTGATTTCGAACCCATCGTATTAATATAATAATCATTATTTTCGTGTTTTTATGAATTCGATCACCTTTATTATTATTATTATTATTTATAATAAAGATATTCCTGATGAAAATAAAAGGAAAATTCTCAATTCATTGGAATTTGCAGAATTTATTGATCATTCTACTAAAATTGTGGAGAGAGCACTTAATGAAAATTATGATTTCATGAAAGATTATAGTGTCGTTAAAGACGTTGAGAGGTAAGGTTTGTTATAACTTTTTTTATAACTTTTTATTTTATTTTATTTTTTATTTTATTATTATAACTTTATTCGATTTAAAATAATGATTTCAGTAATTTCAATAATTAATTAAAATAAATTATTATATCTTTAAAGTGATGAAAAATCTGGATCTCGCGTTAAATTATTATGTTCATTTTTCGATGATCGATGGAGTAAAAATCGTTCTGTCACTGATGTAAATTGGTCACATAAGGTAAAAATTCAAATAATAATTAATATTTAATATTCTTCAAATGTTAATAAAATAATATTATTAATTATTAAATTATTTTATTAATTTAAGAATCCAGAACTTGTTGTTTCTTCATACAATAAGAATCCAATCGCGATGAATGAACCTGATGGTGTTGTATTAGTTTGGAGTTTACGCTTGTTGGAACGTCCAGAATATATATTTCATTCTCAGGTTAGTAGTAGAATTCTTTTTATCATAAATTATTTTAAAAGATTTATTTATTTTATATACATTCATTCATTCATTCATTTATTTATTTATTTATTTATTTATTTATTCATTCATTTATATATAGTCGGACGTACTTACAACGTCATTCTCAGAATTTCATCCTACCATCATTATCGGTGGTACATATTCTGGTCAAATAGTTCTTTGGGATATGCGAGCCAAATCTTTACCAGTTCTTAAATCACCTTTATCCGCCAATGGGCATACTCATCCGGTATATTCAATGCAGATGGTGGGTACTCAGAATGCCCATAATCTCGTTACCGCCAGTACCGATGGTTTAGTATGTTCTTGGCAATTGGACATGTTGGTTCAACCACAAGTAAATATTTTTATATGATAATTATTTATTTATCTTCTTTTTTTTTTTATTCATTATTTATTTGTTTTTATTTATTATTTATTTGTTTTTATTTATTATTTATTTATTATTTGTTTTTAATTAATTAATTATTTATTTCATTTTATTAATATGATTATTAGGAACATCTAGAATTAGTTCTTACGGATCATAGTAAAACTGAAGAAGTTTCTGTTACCGCGCTTGGTTTTCCTGACAATGAACCTGCTGCATTTTGGGTTGGTACGGAAGAAGGAAATGTTTATCAAGCTAATCGATATGGACGAGCTGGCGGGTAAATAATATAAATTATTCTTATTCTTATTATTATTGTTCGTTATATAAATTCATCTTGTTAAATTCATTTTATATATAAATTTATTATTTATAGTAAAGCCGGTATAAATCCATATGATTTTTACAAAGGACATTGGGGACCAATTACTGGCCTTCATTTCCATCCATTATTTGGTCCAGTTGATTTTTCAGATTTATACTTGACTTCGTCAGTAGATTGGACTATAAAATTATGGAGAGCTAAAGTAATTCAAAATCTCCTTTTAATTTTTTTTTTTTTTTTGATATTGAAAGCGACTTTTTTTTTTAAAAAAAAAAAAGAATATTAATTAATTTAATTTATTATTATTATTTAGTCAATTTCGAAACCCTCAACTTCTTCACAGAATATAGCACCTTTATATTCTTTCGATGGAGCTGATGATTATGTATATGACGTTAAATGGTCACCTCGTCATCCGGCACTTTTTGCTTCTGTCGACGGAACCGGTAAATTTTCTGTATGGAATTTGAATGTTGACAAAGAGGTAATTATTCATCACCATTTTTTAATTCATTTAAAAAAACATTTTTTTTAAAAANTTTTACAAAGGACATTGGGGACCAATTACTGGCCTTCATTTCCATCCATTATTTGGTCCAGTTGATTTTTCAGATTTATACTTGACTTCGTCAGTAGATTGGACTATAAAATTATGGAGAGCTAAAGTAATTCAAAATCTCCTTTTAATTTTTTTTTTTTTTTTGATATTGAAAGCGACTTTTTTTTTTAAAAAAAAAAAAGAATATTAATTAATTTAATTTATTATTATTATTTAGTCAATTTCGAAACCCTCAACTTCTTCACAGAATATAGCACCTTTATATTCTTTCGATGGAGCTGATGATTATGTATATGACGTTAAATGGTCACCTCGTCATCCGGCACTTTTTGCTTCTGTCGACGGAACCGGTAAATTTTCTGTATGGAATTTGAATGTTGACAAAGAGGTAATTATTCATCACCATTTTTTAATTCATTTAAAAAAACATTTTTTTTAAAAAAAAAAATTTAATTGTGAATGTATCATTAATTGTGATAGGTACCAATTGTGAGCACGCAAGTGGGACAAGGTAAAGCTTTAAATAAAATTCAATGGGATAGTGAAGGGCGAAAAACGGCCATTGGATCATCAGATGGTAGAGTTCATATCTATGATATAGGCGAGGTAAATATTATTTATATTTTCTTTCTTTTTAACTAAATTTAATTTGTTTTAACTTAATTTTTTTAAATTTTTTTTAAATTTTAGCTGTCTAAACCAAGAAATGATGAATGGAGTCTTATGCAAAAAACAATATCAGAATTATTTGAATCCACGGAAAATCACGGAATAAAATTTTCTCTTTCAAAATAATGTGGATAACAAATATGTCAATAACCTTTGGCAGAATTGTTGTTATTTTCAAATAAATGATTTCCCATGATCTCCCTCTATCATTTCTCATTATTATTACGTTCTATATATTATTTCCAAATCTTCTACTTTTAATAATATTAATAATATTTTTTCTTCTTCATACTATATCTTTTGTAATTTCAAAATACGTATATATATATATATATAAATAATTATATAATTCTTAATGTTGTTTTTTTTTCTTGTATTTTAGTTTTATTAGATTTTGCTTTTACCAGTATTTACTTATCACATTATTATTCTTTATAATTATTCTTCCATACTTCTATTATTCTTTCTATTATACTTTTCTTATTATTCTATTATTCATATTATTCGTATTATTCGTAATAGTTTTTTTTAGATATACATAATATATCGTTGTTTTTTTAATAAATATGTTTGAAATCGGTACACGTGATCCAAGATTATCATACAAAATTGATTTTTCACTTGATTCAACTTAAACTTTCTCAAAATGAAAAAGTTACATTAATTAACCGAGGTACTTCAAAAACACTTCAAATTATCAAAAGAACCTCTAGGAGAGAGTAGGTTAGTGGGGATCATACAGGCCACTCTCATATTTTCAAAAAGGCAACGATCATCCTACAGAATGTAATGAACAATTCTACATACACCAATTAAGGATGCCTTTTGGGGACCAACTATTGGATACACACTCCAGTAGTTGCTCGTCCCGCAATCGCTGATGGTAATTTCATAATCGATCTCTATTATATTCAGCAAATTGTTTTAGAATATGTATCAAGAAAATTAGTAGTTTGTCTGTTATTTCAGTCATTTAAAACTTTCGATTTTTTTTTTTAATTTTTCGCGAAGAAACTTGAATATTTTTTTTTAAAAGTAGAAAGTATATTATGTATTTTTAATACTAGATGCAGTAAATATGGTGTATTCATGCTTAACGTTACACAAACATTTTACATTTCTTTGGACACGATGAGTTTTTATCTTCTATCACGTGGTTCCAACAATTTCTTAAAAGCGAGGGTACAAACTTCAGTATAATGTAGTTAATATTGAGATAATATGTTAATAAAGATAGTGCATGCTTCTTTTCAAAGGCAATAAATAAATTCATAACTGATTATATGGGTTTGGGTATAGTCGAACGCGAAGTTGTTATGGAAGTATCTATTAAAATCCTTTTTTTTTGTTATTATTGATTTGATTTCTAATATTTCCTATATCCTTTCCATTGTTCACCTTTCATCAGATCCAAATATAAACGGAAGTAATATCATATCAAACATTGCGATTTATCTAAAAAGTTTTTTTTTTTGAATGTTAGGCGAAGCTTTGAACAAAGAATATAAACACCAATGGAAAGGTTTAATAAAAAATAGTTAAAAAATCTATGTTTCTTAAATAATCAAAATCAAATTAAGTAGTTTAATATCATGAACCAATTTTTTTTTTTTTAACAATTGGAACTGTCCAGCAAATGGTCTTAAAATTAAAATAAAAGTATTTTTATTCAAAAATCACTGGATTCCTGTTATACAAAGCCACTTTGGGAAATATACATTGTACAGTCCCAATATAGAAAATTTCTAGAATTTTAGTACATTTTTTTTTTATACTTGTAATTCGTTTTTATTTCATCAATATTTCCTTATATATATATATATTTCTTGAANATAAAGATAGTGCATGCTTCTTTTCAAAGGCAATAAATAAATTCATAACTGATTATATGGGTTTGGGTATAGTCGAACGCGAAGTTGTTATGGAAGTATCTATTAAAATCCTTTTTTTTTGTTATTATTGATTTGATTTCTAATATTTCCTATATCCTTTCCATTGTTCACCTTTCATCAGATCCAAATATAAACGGAAGTAATATCATATCAAACATTGCGATTTATCTAAAAAGTTTTTTTTTTTGAATGTTAGGCGAAGCTTTGAACAAAGAATATAAACACCAATGGAAAGGTTTAATAAAAAATAGTTAAAAAATCTATGTTTCTTAAATAATCAAAATCAAATTAAGTAGTTTAATATCATGAACCAATTTTTTTTTTTTTAACAATTGGAACTGTCCAGCAAATGGTCTTAAAATTAAAATAAAAGTATTTTTATTCAAAAATCACTGGATTCCTGTTATACAAAGCCACTTTGGGAAATATACATTGTACAGTCCCAATATAGAAAATTTCTAGAATTTTAGTACATTTTTTTTTTATACTTGTAATTCGTTTTTATTTCATCAATATTTCCTTATATATATATATATTTCTTGAAAATATCTAAAAAAATACATATTTAGTCGCAATACTAAATATATATAATATTTATTATAAGTGATGGCCGAACCTTCACCAGATCCCATTAGACAGTTAATTATAAATTCACTCTTCTCGGATATAACTGAAGATTCCAACTCAGGAGGTATGTTAAATACTATGTAGTATATTCTTTTACTCTTTTACTCTTTTATTCTTTTATTCTTTTATTTTTTGATTCTTTTAGATATAAAACGATTGAAATAACGTTTATCGATAATTTTATAGTTACATTGTTTTAATTATTTAATTATTTTAATTATTTAATTTTAATTATTTTAATTATTTAAATTACATTATTTTTAATCAATTAGTTTAATTAATCTATTTTTAACAATAGTTCAAGGGGTACCAAATGAGTCGTTAATAGCATATTTAAAAGTAGCCGAAGATGTTTCAGGAACTGGAGCTTCACCTACTACAGATCGTCCTGGCACTATAGGTAGAAGGGGAACTGTAAAGATAGATAGAAAGACAAGATATTTAATGGTTTCAAGTGAGTTGATTCTTTTTCATTTGATTTTTAATTAATTAATTATTAACAATTAATAATTTAATAATAATATTAATAAGAATTTAATCATAACAATTTATTTTATCACTAGTTAGACGAAATGGAAAAATGAGAATACATAAAGCCAAGAGAAATGCCAATAATACATTCTCCATTGGTAAAACATGGCCATTGGAAGATATCAAGTGTATTGAAGTTCTTGATGTAAGTTTAAATTTCATTCTAATAATACATACATCATATTGCTTTTACTTACATCACATACTTTTATGCATTTATTTATATATATATGTAGTCTCTAGCTTTTATTTTAACGATGAATAAATCATATTATTGGACAGCGGATAAACAACGAGAAAAAAGTATATTTCTGGGGACACTGGTGAAAGTTTATAAAAAGCATACGAAACGATTACCAAAATTGATTAATTTTGATGATAGTTTAGGTATTCAAGTAATTATTTTTATTTTATTTTATTTTTTTTTTATTATTATCATTTAATTAAAATTATGTTTTATTGTTTAATTGTTATTTAATTAAATTGAGTTGATTGATTGTTTATTATTATATATATATATATTTATTTATGTTAATTTTTATTTATTTATTTTATTTTATTTTAGTTGAAACAACGACACCAACATTTCCAACATTTTATAATGAAAATGAAAATTTCAATAATAATAACAATAATAATAATAATATTAATAGTCTGATTTATAATAGTAATAATAATAGTAATAATAGTATCAATATTAACAACCTGAACGTGAATAATACGAACAATAATATCAACTTGAATATTGATAATAATAATAATAATAACAATAATAATAATAGTATACAAGAACGTCGTATTAAAAATAAATCAACAACAAATTTACGAAATGTAGTAAATGTAGTTCAAAGTATGGTGGGAGGTCAAAAAAATTTACGAGCGAATCATGCACTTTCGCCCCCTGCTATTTCTTCTATTGGTTCTGTTGGTGGTGCTGTTAGTGGTGGTGGTGGTGGTGGAGGCAGTCATAATAATAATAATAATAATAATAATAATAATAATATTAATAATATTAATAATAATAATAATATTAATAATAATAATAATAATAATAATGGTGTCGGAAGTATGAATGATAGAGTGAATGTAGTAAATGGAGTCAGTAGTGTGAGTGATGGTGTGAGCGGTATCTCCGGTATTTTTGGTATCGGTGTCAGTAATAATAATAATTACACCAATAATAAAAACAACATAATAAATAATATAGATAATAATGATGGTATATATATAAAATTTTTATTTATTTAAAAAAAATGTTATATTCATTATTTATTGTTATTTATTATTTATTATTTATTATTGTTATTTATTATTTAATATTTAAATAATTTAGATTTCAAGCAAGAAGAAATTTCTCTTATTAATGTTTCAGAGCTTCTTAATGATTTTGATTGGAAAGGAAGTGGAAATGCGGCTGCATTAGAAGAAAGATTATTAAATGAATTGGCGGCATTGGAAGCTGTAAGTTATTATTATATATATGTCATTATTATTATTATGATCAAATAATTATAATTCAATAATTCGTTAGTATAATAATAATAATTATAATTTAATAATTCAGTAATTCAATAATATAATAATAATAATAATTATTGTTATTATAATTATTCTTAGGCAAATATTCATGCTATAGTGGAATCAGATGATCGTATTCATTCACTTATTGGACAAATTGATAAAGCCATTGCTGAATTGGATAATATGGATCAATGGCTCTCATTATATACTGCTGAATTGAATGTGAGTTAATATTAACAACCATTATTTAATAATAATAATAATAATAATAATAATAGTAATAAATAATAATACACTAATATTTAATTATATAGACAATGGGAGATGACGATATTCATCATATAGAATCACAAAATCGAGGTTTACAAGTACAAACAGCTAATCAAAAGGCTTTGTTATCTGAACTTGATCGTTTGATGGTAATTATTTTGATTGTTTATTTAATTTATTTAATTATTTATTTTATATCATATTTGATTTATTTAATTTATTTAATTATTTTGATTTATTTAATTTATTTAATTTATTTAATTTATTTAATTACTTTGATGTATTTAATTTATTTAATTTATTTAATTTATTTAATTTATTTCATTTATTTAATTTATTTCATATTAGCAATCAATCACAATTCCTGATCATATTATCAAAATATTAAAACATGAATCAATGGATACGCCTCAAGGTGTTCAAAATATTGAACACGCAGCTACTCAATTAAAGCATGTTTTGGAAACTCCATTTGATGATGGTTTGTGTTTATATTTGATTTATATTTTATATTTATATTTATATTATCTATATTGATAATGACAATATATTGTATAATATAGATTTATATCAATAATATATATTTATTTATTATTATTTATTTATTATTCATTTATTTAATAGCAACACGAGAAATGAAAGTAGTTCAAGAAAAATTAGAATTATATAAACTTCATTGCAACAATTTTTGTTCACGCCTATATGAATATATGGCATCCATTTTTCAATATCAGGTAAATATATTACACTTCATCCGATGATTAAATGATTAATGATTAATGATTTATAATAATCCGATGATTTATAATAATCCAATGATTTATAATAATCCTAGGCAGAAACTTTAATGAATGATAAAAGTCGAGGAGCCAGACATAATAATCTTACGATTCAAAGTCATGAACATATCGCAGAATCTTTAAATAAATATCAAGGATTATCAAAATGGATGAAAGAGATGGATTCCAAACGACATTTAGAAATACAATCAATTTATGTGACATCAAAAGAAAAAGTTTATAAAAAAGAAACTAAAGATTATTTACAACAGATGAGACAAATGTTGGCAAAAAGAGAATTATCCGGAGAAAATACTTATGGTAAATTATTAATTTCATAATTATAATTAATTTAATAATTAATTTAATAATTAATTTAATAATTAATTTAATAATTAATTTAATAATTAATTTAATAATTAATTTATAATTAATATATTAATTAATATATAATATATTTAATAATAGCTTTTAGTGACGCAGCATTAGCACATACTCATCGAACAAGTTTAAATTACGGTAATTGGTTATCATTTGATAATGCAAAACCATCTTGGGAAGTTAAAGATGGTGGAGGAAAATTTCCACCTGAAGAGGTAATTTATGAATATAAATTAAATAATATTATTATAATAGAAATTAATTAAATATTATTATAATATAAATTAATCATTCTTTTCTCTCACACACGCACACGCATATAGTCATTTGATCATTGCCTACGAACTATAATTCCTTTAGTGGCAAATGAACAAAATTTTATTTCAAGTTTTTTTCATCTTTCAAAGAAAGGATCAAAATTAGTTTCACCAGAAGAAGCTTTTATTAAAGATCTAGATGCTGAAGAAGATAGTAATGATCTTAATTCTCATAAATTACCGTAAGTAATGAATAATGATGTGGTGTGATAATTGATTAACAATAATTAAAAAATTAAATTATAATATTAATTAAATTATAATATTAATTAAATTATAATATTAATATCGTTATCGTTATTTTTTAGTGAACATATGGAAAAGTTATTTGGTTTTCTGCCGGATGAATTATTTCTTTTTGCCAGTTATGGTTGCAAGCATGACACTGTGTAAATTATATAAATTATACTTTATTATATATATATATATATATATATATTATATAAATTATTTATATTATTATTATTATTATTATTGTTATTATTATTATATTTAGACAAGTCGTAGGAATGATTGTATCTTTAGAAAAACATATGCAAGAATATGAAAAGCGAGGTCAAGATCAAGTAGTTAGAATATTACAAAATGTTAGAAAAAATTGTTTGGAAATTTTTGAAAGATTTATTGTAAGTATAATAAATTTATATTTTATATATCTTGTGTTATAGTATTATTTAATTATATATCTGTTTATTGTTAAAATAGAATGAACAACTTCGAGCTATCGAGGATACAAAAGTTACTTCGAAAAAACGAAAGGGTATAGTAATATTCGTTCGAATATTTCCGGTGAGTATATTTAACACACGGGAGCACTTATACATTTATAACAATAATATATTCTAATAATATATTATGATAATATATATATAAATAGCGATTTGTAGAACGCATTGAACACTCCATGAAATCTGCCGACCTATTAGAAATCCGTCGAACAGTTAACAGAGGTTATGAAAGAATTGTCAAGACGATGTTCGAAAGTTTAGATGCGATAGCCAAGGATGCTGATGAATTCTTACCAACCTCGGCGGATGATAAAGAACAATTAAATGCTCACATCATAACTTTAGAAAATATGCATCATTTTTATAGTGAAATTCGTACTCGTAAAATTGTGGCCTTAGAACCATTCATGAGATCTGCTCGAAGTTCTTATGATAAACATTTAGAAGCTTATGCTAAATCTGTTATTAGGAAACCTTTTGGTAAATTGTTGGTATGTCTTCTTTTATTCTATTATTTAATATCTTATAATATCGGTGTATTATTATTTATTATTATTTTTTAGTATTTATTATTATTTATTCTTATTATTATTATTATTATTATTATTATTTTTTATTATATTAATCATTATATTTAATCAATATATTAATTTATTTATTTATTTATTTATTATTTATGTTATTAGGAATTTTTTGAAGGTATAGAAAGTTTACTAAGGACAACCGCCGCTCCCGAAGAAGTTGGATTTCGACTTCAATATAACAAAGTTGCTTTGAAGAAGATTGTATCTTCATATCCTGGGAAAGAAGTAAGTTATTATTATTAGGATCATTTATTCATTTATAATTATCACATATTTATTATATATTTACATAATATTCCCACATTAAAAAAAAAAAAAAAAAAAAAAAAAAAAGANTTAGAACCATTCATGAGATCTGCTCGAAGTTCTTATGATAAACATTTAGAAGCTTATGCTAAATCTGTTATTAGGAAACCTTTTGGTAAATTGTTGGTATGTCTTCTTTTATTCTATTATTTAATATCTTATAATATCGGTGTATTATTATTTATTATTATTTTTTAGTATTTATTATTATTTATTCTTATTATTATTATTATTATTATTATTATTTTTTATTATATTAATCATTATATTTAATCAATATATTAATTTATTTATTTATTTATTTATTATTTATGTTATTAGGAATTTTTTGAAGGTATAGAAAGTTTACTAAGGACAACCGCCGCTCCCGAAGAAGTTGGATTTCGACTTCAATATAACAAAGTTGCTTTGAAGAAGATTGTATCTTCATATCCTGGGAAAGAAGTAAGTTATTATTATTAGGATCATTTATTCATTTATAATTATCACATATTTATTATATATTTACATAATATTCCCACATTAAAAAAAAAAAAAAAAAAGATCAAAAAAGGTCTTGAATCATTATACAAAAGAGTTGATAAACATTTCACCGAAGAAGAAGGTTTATTACAAGTAGTTTGGAGAAGTATCGAAGAAGAGGTGATACGTAATCACGATAGATTTGCTTCAATCATTATAAAATGTTATCCCGATGCCAATATCACTTTAGAATTTTCTAAAGATGATTTATTAAATTATTTTTCGAATTTGGCGAGAAGTCATTAATTGTATTGTCATTAAATTAAATTAAATTAAATTGACTTTTTTTTTTTAAATTTAATATTTTACATTAACTTTTTTAACTTTAAATTATACTTTTACTGTACTGTAACTCTACTGAACTTTATTATAAAATATTATATTTATTGTACTATTTTTCTTTTTCCATAGAAAATTTATTATAAAATGTAATTAATATCTATCTATATTTATTTTATTTATTGATTTATTTTTATATAATAAATATTTGAATTTTATCTATTTTTTCAGATGTCACATATGTGACATAATGAAATAACATAAATATATTAAGATGTAAAATGTTCTAAAAATTATTTATTTATTATTATGTGAATGATTAATTAAAAAAAAGTAAACTATATTTCTAAATCTATATATTGTCTACATAATGCATAAATTATAATATTGATAATATATAATTGATATTTCAGTCAGGAAATATACCAAATAAGGAAACGAAATCTAGAATGATCTACAGGAAATTCTTGTAATTTGATTGGCTGCAATATATATACTTCAAGATTCATTTTTTCTTTTGCTGAAGTTTCATCGTGACTTAGATTATATATAGATAGATAGTAAAATAGTTCTAGTTTTCATAATCACTCATAATCATTCATAATCAACTTTTTTTGAAAAAGTAAATGAGACCTGAAAATTATGAAATTTACAATGTATTTTGGTTAAATAAAACGAAATAAAGAACACTTTTTTTAAAAATAATTGAATAATTTCTTAGTGTCTGTTTATCAAAAACCAAGAGCAAAGGACCTTCCATGTATTTTTGCAAATTTAGTAGAAAATTATAATAATGTTGGATTAAAACCTTGCGAAACAAAGAATTCACAAGTTTGGCGCCACGCTGTTACCGACGGAGGTTTATCTTTCTTAATAAACACGTGGGATGAACAGGAACTCTTGAAATAATATTAAAGATATTATTCAAGGAAACTATTAGTCAAAGTAGATACAACTACTACTAATAGGTAGGTTCTAGGAGTTGAATAAACTACTGTTAATAAGTGTATTGATTAGTGTTAACTACTAATATCACGAGACGGCGCTCCAAATGATAAAGTAGACGGTTCAATACAAAGGGTTTGGTTATTATTAACAAAACAATAATACTAATAATTTCAAGGTAATAATAACCTTTATTAATGGTAATTGCAAATACAAAAGAGACTAATTTACAAATAAATTAGTTACAAAAGGCTTCCTAATTAAAGGATAGAATCCTAAACTAACGAATTCTAAATCTGACTATAAACTGACTCCCTTTTGCCTCAGGCCAAAATCCATCCTTTATATAACTAATTTTTGGGTCCTTTGGGTCCTTTGGGTCCTTTAGGTCCTTTAGGTCCTTTGGGTCCTTTGGGTCCTTTAGGTCCTTTGGGTCCTCGTAATACATGATCTACATATTAATTTACTACTATCTATAGTAAATCTATTACAGGACACTACACAACTACATATTTGTAAATCAATTTGTCTTTCGTATTACAGATAAGAAATATAAATAGATAAATAAATAAATACTAACTAAATATAAATAAATATAATAACAAAATAATAAATAATATAAGCCAATAATATATAATAATAATTAAGATATATCTACTACAATATTACTACGGTAACAGTTACCCTCTCAATTAATTCATAAGTCCTCTTATGACCTTATATTCACCGAAATATCTCTAATAGCCTGTACAAAAGGCATGAAATTATTGTCGAAGTTATTTTTACTCATTCGAGCCATTACATATAAAGATAAGTAATTTGTTCTATAAATTTGTTCTCTATCATCCTGAAATACTTTATAGGTTCTCATTGCTCCCAGATAATAACGATATTCATCAGAGATATCATTTTGTTATACATAATCTAACCATGACATTCGAGGTAGAGTTCTAAAACTTAATAACTCTCCTAAATAATAAGTATACATTAATGTCTTGATTCGATTACGATGGATAATTTCTTGTCTCAACAATTGAAATACTGTATCGATGGACTGTTCCCAAGGGTCGGTAAGTTTGTATGGGTCTATTTGTTGAATAGGTACATTTTCTTCAATATTCAACAGGTCTTGTTTATATAAATGCATCTTGTCTAAAAATCGCTGGTTTCGTGTCATGCTGACTAAATTTTCTAAAAGTAGAGAGTCTGTTATCTAAATATTAATTAAGGTTACGCATAGTATCACTATTTTTGGTAACCTAATTTCTATTAATTTACACAGAATTATCTATTACTAATTGTGGTTCCCATGTGGTACGACCTTTATACAATTTCAGTCGATCAGCATGTATCAATTCCTTCAGGGGTTGATTGAATTGATTTTTCAGAGCATAAGCTCCCTTATCCAAGCATTTACTTATGGTAAATGGTCCTTTCCATCGGGTACCAAGTTTTCCAGACCATTGTTTATCCAACCGAGAGTCATACATTAAAACTTTGTCACCTTCCTTATATTTGACAATCTGTGGCATTTTCTCCAAATGTCGTCGTTCCTGTGACTTTTGTGACTTCTGTATATTATCCCTAGCTTTTTGTCGATGAACTGGTAATTGATCGATTAGTTCATAAGCTCGTTGCAGGATAGTATCTTCAAGATCATATTCAACAATTTCTTGTTGACCATCGATTTCAATTGGTAATCGGGCTTCTCTTCCATGATTTAAAAAGAATGGAGTATATTTAGTGGTGTTTTGTTTATTTGTCCGATAAGCAAATAGTATAGAAGTTATATAATTATCCCAATTCATAAGATCTCGGACTTTCTTTAAACCTTCACAAAGTGTTTGATTAAAACGTTCCACTAGTCCATTAGTTCGCGGATGATACGGTGATGAAAAGCGATGTTCCATCCTAAATTTATCACTTAACTCATCAATTACTTTATTTTTAAAATGTGTGCCCTGGTCTGAGATTAGAACTGTAGGGGCACCATGTCGACAAATAATTTCATCATAGATAAACTGAGCAACAGCTTCGGCAGTTGCATTTGTTAAAGGTTTCGCTTCCGGCCATTTTGTAAGGTAATCTATAGCAACTACAATATATCGGTTTCCTCGTGGGGTAACTGGTAATGGTCCTACGAAATCAATTCCAATTTGTTCAAAAGGTTGTCCAACAGGTATGGTATGTAGAGGTTCCGTCCTTTTTGGTCTTCCAAACCTTTGGCAAGAGTCACAACTTTGAACATACTCTTTAATGTCATCGAACATTTGATTCCAATAATATTTATCCTTAACACGATTATAAGTGGCTTCTATGCCTAAATGTCCTGAGGTGGGGTGGTTATGCATCATGTATAACAGGGGTTCCATTTCATGTCTCCCTATTACTTTGATGAATTGCTGATTATTTCTTCGTGGTTTCTTAAATAACTGTCCATTGTATAACTGAAAATGTTTGACTTTATTCAAAAATTGTTTGCGTTCGCGAGGTGATTGGGGTTCAGGAAATGTTTGATTATTTAAATAATTATAAAATTGTTGGTACAGGGTTAAATCCATCTTGATTTGGTTACTTCAATAAACTCTAATAAATGTTTTGCCAAGACACCGACAACTTGGTCCGAATTGTATTTTACGTCGGATTTATTTCTTTTATAATTATTTGTTCAATTAAAGACGGGATAACGCATCAGCGTTGTCGCGGGTGTACTTTCCTACATCCCACTTACGGTTCTTTTAAGGAGTTTATAGTCCTTCCCGTTAGGTACAAGACTTTCAGTTTGGTTATTACTTTACTTTTAGAAGGCACCAGTTAGTTTTTAGTTAGAACTAACAAACTAATTATTCTTACAAGTTATTCTAACTTTGTTACTTCCATTAATAACTTTATTATTAATATTTACTTTATTATTAATTTCATTTATTAATAACTTCCTTTAATAATAAATCCTTTTATTATTAATCTTAGAACTTCCTTTATTACTAACTTCCTTTATAGATAACTTCCTTATAATTCATACTTCAGATACTTTCATCTTTTATTAAAGATATTATCTTTAATTCATTAGTACTTCCTTTATTAAATAACTTTAATAAACATTATATCAAATAAATACGATAATAAATCTCTTTAATTATTTTTATTCAATATTTATTAATATTTTATTTAATGGTCACTTCCTAATAATACAATTATATTTTTATAATTATAATATTGACTTCCAACTTCCTTGAGCTTCAAAAGCTCTGAGCTAAAAAGCTTACTGCTAAAAAGCTGAGGAAACTAAGTCGAACAACTATCCTTTTTATAACTTTTTGGACTACTGTGCCATTACTGTGCATTAATACTATTGGTTAATATATTTACCATATAACTTACTAAATATAGAATATTTGTTATATTAATAATTAATGTTAATTAATACTATGTAATAATAATTAATACTAAGTAATACTAATTAATGATAATTAATAATAATTATATAATATTTGTGTAACTATGTCACGTGAACATGTGACTTGTGTTACTTACATTGTGTGTAACTAAAATATTTGTCTTTCTATTTACATGTTAATAAATGTTATTAATTATTACTAATCGTTATTAATAAAATTACTATCTTGATATTTATATTTCAATTTGTTAAATAATTATTTCTAATAAAATATAGGGTTAAATAATAATTATATGTTTTTGGCTATGGTAATTCTATCTGGTAACAGCGTTAGTATTTTCTTTTCCTGGTTTGTGTTGTACTTCAAAATCATACGGTTGTAAGCGTAATATCCATCTCGCCAATCTTCCTTTCGGTACACTTGAGTATAACCATTTTAGTGCGGAATGGTCAGTTATTAAGACAAAATGTTTGAATCCTAAATAAGAATAGAAATGTTCAACTGCCCAAATAACAGCTAAACATTCAAGTTCAGTTGCGCCATATTGTTTCTGCGCTCCTACAAGACTTTTGCTGGCATAAGCAATGACTTTTTCATGTCCTTCATCATCGCGTTGACTCAAAACAGCTCCTAACTAGGGATGTTATCGGTCCGACTCGGTTCGGTTCAGTTCAAAAACCATCAGTTGGACACTTGAGTCGGACCGAACCGCGGTTTTCAACTTCAGTTCAACTATCGGTTTAGACCTTGGTTCAACTGTCAGTTCCACTATGGTTTAAACCTTGGTTCAACCATCAGTTCTACTATCAGTTTAAACCTTGGTTCAACCGTCAGTTCCACTATCGGTTCTGCTATCGGTTCCATTATTGGTTCAACCACCAGTTCAACCGTTAGTTTAACCATCAGTTCAACTAATAGTTCATTATTATTAATTGATATAATTATTTCATAATGTAGGGATCGGAAATAATTATCGATGGTCATTACATATAAAACTTTTTATTTTATAAGTAAATCTTAAAAATAGTACTAAGTAACCTCAAAGCTAAGAATATAGCGCGTCTTGTGTCAAAATTTCAGACTTATTATATTAAAATTAAGAGAATAATGCGCGTTTAAAGTTCGAACGAATAAAAAAACTTAAAACGGTTATTATTCGCTTAATTTTAATGAAATAGTTCTGAGATTTTTACAGACAATG
>PQFF01000398.1:18681-40846 GCA_003547095.1 Diversispora epigaea
TTTTTAAATTTTTAAAAATTTTTTTTTTTTTTTTTTTTTTTTTTTTTTTAACGGTGAGTGCGGCTTGCTTTATTTATAACATGTTATTAAACTGCAAAACAATTTACATATAAAAATAAAACTAACTAGAAATTTTAACAAAAACCACTGTTGAACCTGCCACTCCGAAGGAAATCCAACGAAACTATCAGAATAACCTAATAAAGTACCTAAAAACAAAAAAATTTATTTTCCCCTTTCGGTATATCGTTATTAATATCCGAAGGTCCCCTCCTATTTCAAACACCTTAAGGAACAACATCCTTCACCACACAAGAAATTGAAAAGCTTCCTTTTCACGTGACCAAATTATCTATTATGTTACTATAATATTTCACTGTCTATATTAAAAGGAAAGCCCATCGAATATTCTTCCAGCAAGGAACATATTGGTAATAACGGCGAGTCCTTAGAAACTGTCCTCATTATTTGGCTCCTTCCCATTAACATGGTATTCGAACATAAGTTCTCCCAGTATGTATTGTTGGTGTTTGCGATAGTTTTTACAAGTTGGTATCAATAACGGACCTAAAGATCCTTCCAGGTTTCCGCAGTGCATGGCCTCGGTTTTCAGATAGTCAGATTAGTCTTCAGCAACGCTTACTTAATCCCTTATCTTAGGCTCCTATTTCAAAAAGCACGGACCTATCCATCGTAATACGCTGGTTTAACGAAACTTGCGTTTCTTCCAGACCCATAAAGCTTCGACTTTTGTGCGAAATAACGAGCTCGCTCCGAACATAGAAAGCTAGTATTATAGTTCTGAAAAAAATATAAACTACTGACAACTAACCAACAACCCAACAACTAATCCTCTTCTCATTTACAGCAACTCACACCCCGGCGACAACTAAAAAACTACACCCTCCCCCGTCCTCCCACAAATCATCACATCCCCTGCATCCCCACTGATCATCCCCTTAAGTATCACCATACTACACTTTTATATCAATGCGTCACCCCTTGATCGACAAGATCAACAATCAGGGTCAAACCGAAATTTGAGAATTCCCCAAAAACTATCCAAATACATGAAAAATGAAAATTTGTGGCGCAGACCCTTCACCTACTCAAAGAAACCAAATAGTACCATATGATATCTTTAGTTTTCACGTTCATCCAGATACTCACGTAGACGATGAGGCGGAAACAAGTCCTTAAAAAACCTGAACTCCCTATCAGGTCTTAACCTCAGGCTTTCTCCCTGAGCTGATACACCCAGTAACAATATATTAAAATGTTAATATCGATAAAATTAATTAATAATTTTATCTGATCAACCTTTTGTCACGTGACCAAAATTGCGCCAGCCAATCAGAAATTGCGCCTGAATTTAGTCAGAAAAAAATTAATTAGCCTTTGAGCCAGAATTTAGCCGGCGCAATTTAATTAGCCTTTGAGCCAGAATTTAGCCAGAATTTAGCTGGCGCAAAATTAATTAGCCAAAGACGCAATTATTGAGCCAACCTTCATATCAATTGAGCCTTCCACCCTTAATCCTTATCCTTAAATATTTAGGATTTATCCTTATTTTTAAGATCCATCCTTATTTTTAGGATTCATCCTTATTTTTAGGATTTATCTTTATTTTTAGGATCCATTCTTATTTTTAGGATTTTTTTATTGTAGCAGCGGACGTTAATTTATTACACCCAGATTTATTAGTAGATCATCACTCCCGTCGTCATTTTCATAGTACAGGACTGTGACANACTCACGTAGACGATGAGGCGGAAACAAGTCCTTAAAAAACCTGAACTCCCTATCAGGTCTTAACCTCAGGCTTTCTCCCTGAGCTGATACACCCAGTAACAATATATTAAAATGTTAATATCGATAAAATTAATTAATAATTTTATCTGATCAACCTTTTGTCACGTGACCAAAATTGCGCCAGCCAATCAGAAATTGCGCCTGAATTTAGTCAGAAAAAAATTAATTAGCCTTTGAGCCAGAATTTAGCCGGCGCAATTTAATTAGCCTTTGAGCCAGAATTTAGCCAGAATTTAGCTGGCGCAAAATTAATTAGCCAAAGACGCAATTATTGAGCCAACCTTCATATCAATTGAGCCTTCCACCCTTAATCCTTATCCTTAAATATTTAGGATTTATCCTTATTTTTAAGATCCATCCTTATTTTTAGGATTCATCCTTATTTTTAGGATTTATCTTTATTTTTAGGATCCATTCTTATTTTTAGGATTTTTTTATTGTAGCAGCGGACGTTAATTTATTACACCCAGATTTATTAGTAGATCATCACTCCCGTCGTCATTTTCATAGTACAGGACTGTGACAAATAAACGACAAAAAAAGAATTCACTTGTATATTGTCACGTGCGTCACATGTACATATATAATCCGGATTATAATCCGAATTATAATCCGGATGATCCGTATCCGTAATCTGTTTTTATTTCGGATAAATCCTTTTAAAATAAACAAATTCGGATTATAGGATTCATCCAGATTATAGGATCCATCCGGATTTATAGGATTAAGGATCGGAACACTAATTCAAGGTATTACATATTTTTATTAATTCAGCATTTTGCATAATTAATTTATCAATCGTTAAATTTCTCATACTTTCTTCTAATATTCCTTCATGTTGCATTTCTTCTTGCATTCTTTCTTGTGTTCCTATAAATAAATATTAGAAATTATTTTTAAAAAAGGAACAGATTATTATTATTACCTTCAGTTACATCTGAAATCTTACGATTAATTTGGTCTCATCTCAGTTCGAATTCTTTTTCTATTTAAATTTTCAGTAGTTTCTTTTCTCTTAAAATTTTTACAACCAAAAGTAAATATTTTAAGATTTTATAAAAAAAGTGATGGAAAAAATATTGTATTTATAATAATTTATATAATATTTTCATTATTTTCAAGATGACCCATTTTACAAGATTTGATTAATTGTATTATTATTTCGAAAGGTTACAATTACATTTAAGTATTATTAAAAAATTAATATTCTAATATACTGTAAATATTCGAAAGAATCAAATGATTAATAAATACCTCCTAGATACAAATCTTTATTATAAAATAGTAAATCCTTCTATATTGATAAATAAAGATATGAATTTTAGTAAAAATTTGACCTCCTTAAAATTAACCACTAATATATATTTTGTTTTCTATTTACCTTAAAAAGATATTTGCAATTTTTCTTTCCACAAAGTATTTAAAAAAAGAATATATAAAGGTCAATTAGGACAGTAAAGTAAAAATAAAATTTTTAAAGAATCTCCGTTTATTTATCTCTTAAATCATAAGGTTTAAGAGATAATATATAAATTCTGTAATTAATAATTTTTTACTTATTTTCATAAACTTATAATGCAGTACAAACATAAAATAATAACATTATATTTATTTCAATAATTTCACAACATGTTAATATATGCTGAGAATATTATACAATTTATTAAAAACATTAAAAATATTAGAAACAGAAATTACATGATAATACTTATTTGAAAATTTCATTGTGAATGTTTACGATATATTTATAATATTTATATGAGATTGAAAATTTCATAAAATCATAATAATAATGTGAAATGTCGATTAAAAATTGTTACAATATCGTTAACAGTACAATGTCAATTAAAATTGATGCGATAAACTTCAAAGAATATTGTTAATGATGCAATGTCAATTAAAATTGATGCGATAAACTTCGAAAGATATTGTTAATGGTACAATATCGATTAAAATTGTTGCAATAAACTTCGAAGAATATTGTTAACAATATAATGTCGATTAAAATTGCTGCATTATAAACCACTGGTCGAAAATTTATAAAACCTACATCTATCGGGTACCAAATAGGTGTAATATCTATGCCTAATATCGTACATATATCGGGTATCGATAGGTGTGAAAAATATTTTTTTACATATATCGGGTACCCGATAAGTGTGAAAAATATTTTTTCACACCTATCGATACCCGATATATGTACGATATTAGGCATAGATATTACACCTATTTGGTACCCGATAGATGTAGGTTTTATAAATTTTCGACCAGTGAACATTGTTAACTTTAGTAGTTTTTTATTTATTATATATATTATTATTTTATATTTACTATTTATACTTATTATTACTTTATTATTTATTATTAATTATTATTATTATATTATTTCTATATTTATAAATCTTAATGTAAATCACTTAAAAATTAGTATAACAAAATATGTATTACAACTGTAAATCAATAGTGTATAGTACAGTATAATTAAAAGTGTAATAGATAGCGTAATTAATAGTGTAAAGTACAGCATAATCAATAGCGTAATCTATTATATATATAAAGGATTGAATTTCTGTTCTTTTAATTCTCGGTTAGTTGGTTAGAAAGGTTCATTAACTCAATAATAAATTTATAGTTTAATTAAATAATATATTTCTTGATAAATTATTATTTAATTCTTTATAAAAACCTTTACAATAATACTTTGCTATGTGATCTAAGTATTATTCTTTATTATAAACTATTATTCTGCTTTGTGATCTTAATAATTAGTTTATAGTTTTTTAGTGAAATTCTTTTAAATACCTTGCTTAGTGATCTCGGTATTTGTTTTATAATTAAATAACTTGCTGTGTGATCTCGTTATCTGATATAAATTTAATCTTGCTTAGTGTTCTGGGCTTGAATTCTTAGTGAATTATTGTTAAACTTAGTGTTTACCTTTATAAAACCTCACCCTGCCTCTTTTGCTTTAATTTCATAATACCTTAATTTTTTCCCAATTATACTTTAATAATAGTATAAATCTTTCAGTTTTAGTAAATTAAGTATAGTGCTGTGTCTTATACAAATTAATCCCTGCTAATAGTTGTCTGTTTTCGTTATTTATTTGAAAGGTAAATCACAGTCAACAACATATGCGAAATACAACAAAAATAAATGTGCTGAGATTTATGAAAATTAAATATAGATAATAATTATCGAAGTTTAACGAAACAATATATTATGAATATTTAATATAAGCAGAGGTTATCAAGAACCTCTGATACAAAATAATTATAAAAATGATAATATTTATAAAATTTCGCCATATAAAAATATCAAAATCGATAATCTTTAAAGGTTACTGAAATCTCCAAAGGATAACATAGTGATAATCAACGGTTAACGTTAAACTTTGAAGGTTTTCGTTATAAAAAATTTCCTGATGTTTATTATTATTTATTTTTTAAATTTAGATCAAGATCAAAAATAGTATTAATTAAATTGTTTTTAGTATAGATTTTATAATTGTAAAATGAATAAAGATGTAAAGTGAATTACTGCACTTTCATAACACATGTTATACAAATAATATAATTTATATTAGCAGAACTCTTACATTCTATATAATAATAATATTTTGATTTTAATTTTCAATTTCAATTTCAGACTGCAAATTTTAATTTATTTTTATTTACTAATAATAAATTTAAAATGTATAATTGCATATTGAATATAAATTATTTGAATTGCAAAGTATATCAATAATATATAGGTCAATTTTTAATATATAAAATATAGTTATATATTGTGTAAAAAAAATTATATTATTATACCTTTGTTTTATTAATTGTAATAAAAATTAAAAGAATCAATCTATTGTTTTTATACTATTTCCTACACTATACATGTCGTCAAAACTAATTTGACCTTGACTCAACTCTTAAAATTTCAATTTTTAATTGCGTCTGACTCAACTAATTGCGTCAACCATTAGTAAAAATCAAAATTTGCCTTGACTCAACTCCAATTTTTCTCAATTTTAATTGCGTCTGACTCAATTCAATAGTTTTGACGACATGTATATCCTACACTATATACTTACTGCTCAAATTTAAAATCCAAATACTGAAATCTCAAATGTTAAAATTTCAAATTCCAAATCTCAAATTATAATTAGTATCTTTTACTAAAATCCCAAATTCCAAATACTAGGAATTTGTATATTTTGGTGTTTCAAATCCTAAATACTAGTAATTTGTGTATTTTGGTATTCCAAATTCCAAATAATTTGGGATTTGGACAACACGTATACTACACTATAAGTTTTTATTATTATTTTAATATTAATTATAATTCATTTGTTATTGATTCAAAAATAAAAAAATAATTAGTTTGACTTTACTGTGTAACCTGAACCTGTGTATAAATTTGTTTATGTAACACCAATTTTATCTTTTAAAAAAATCAATATGAATTCGATCTTTAAAAGAAAATTTATTTCTACTAAAGCATTTTACAAAACAAAATTTAAACAGGGTAAATTGAAAGATCCTAATCAATTACCAAGTAGCGCAAGTGATTTTTATCTAATTCATAGAAAAGCTTTAAATATACATTATCAAAATATTTATTCAGCAAAAGAAATATTCGACTCTCTTCCAGAAGATATTAAAATAAATAATGATTTACTTGTAAGTGATTTTACGAAAGATGATCTATTGTTAGCAAAACCTGGAAGTTCTATTTTGAAGAAATTAAATAATAATACTGAAAGATCACTTGCACTGTATCTTAATAAAGTTGTTATAAATAATAGTTTAACTACAGGAATTCAAGAGACATTAACAGATGCATTTGTTAATTATCTTTTTAAAAAATTAAATTTTGACGAATATCCATTATTAATGATATCACAATCAGATTTTAACTTTAAGGTATTCAAAAAAAAAATAACTGCAAAAGTTAAATTCAGCATTGAGAAGAATAATACAATTCTTTATATTAATGAGAATAAATATATACACTTTTTAGATGGAGCATCAGAATATGGAGAATCACAAATATCTGCTGAAATTCTTGCATGTGCTTTCATCAATTTTAACAAAGTTGACAGTCCTATATTTAAAAAGAATCAAACAATTTATGCAACAAGGATTATTGGAACGAGATTTTCATTTTATAAAGTATTTCTGAGCAGTGATTATTATAAATCTCTATACAAAGGTTTCCCTCCAAATAATTTAACAGTAACTATATTTCGTTTTCCACCAAATAATCATGAGACAACATTATTTGGTTATGATTATGCTGATAAGGATCAGAGGCGTTTGATTCTTGATTTACTATATCGTTTAAAAGAATATTTGTTCAAATTTTAATCTAATTTGACAAAAGAAAGAATGAAAAAGATATCTAAACTTTTTATAAGTATTAGAGATAAAACAATATCATAAGTTAGATTTATTCTGACAAGATTTATTTTTAATTTATTTCTGGATAATATTGATCACAAAATAAATAATTAATAGGAATAGTTAATAAAATGATTCATTTAAATATTTTAATACTTATAAATTTCAAAATTTGAAAATTTATTACTTGTTTATTATTGATTTAAAATGTAATACAACGTTATTATAATTTTATATCAATATTTAATCAAAATTTTTTAAAGAGAACTTTATAAAATTTATAAATTATAAAAAATATTTGTAATATATTTTAATTATTGTAAAAAAGAAGTTTATTTGAAAATAATATAACATTTTCTCAAACAAAGGAAAAAAATGTCGTGAAATATATAATATAGAAGGAATTTATTAAATTTATAGTCATAAGATATTTTAAAGTAATAATACTCCTCATTACATTAAAAGAAGGAAATACATATGTAACATTATATAGAAAGAATTTAATAGAGATAGATAAACAAATCTGTGAGAAAATTAGATATTAGATTAATAATAAAATATTTCGTTATATACTATTATTAAAAAATTGGTTATATTATTTATATATAATCAGGAATAATCTGTATTATTTATATATGTCATTAAAACTATTGAATTGAGTCAGACGCAATTAAAATTGAGAAAAATTGGAGTTGAGTTAAGGCAAATTTTGATTTTTACTAGTAATTGACGCAATTAATTAAGTCAGACGTAATTAAAAATTGAAATTTTAAGAGTTGAGTTAATGTCAAATTAGTTTTGATGATATGTATAGTATTATTAATTATTAAATGGAAAAATACTATATTACTGAAAAAAATGATCTTTTTAATAAAAATTTTTTTTTAAACACATTTTATTTAAAGTAAAATAAAAGAAAACTGTACTCTCTTCGATGAAAAACATGAAGAACTTACAGAAGAAGTAAGTTTAAATACAGAAATACATAAAATAAAATATTTTAAATATTTTTATATGCGTTTCTATACTTTTTAATAATTTTTTTTAAGTTGTTAACCTGTTTCACAATGATAAACCCGATAATATGTATTTTTTTAAAAAAAATTTTTATATTATTTTAATTTTTTTTTATTTTATATTATAATAAACATATAATTATAAGATTAAAAATTATTTGATTAATAACGAATATATAATAATTAATAATTTCAATTTAAAATATTATTAATAATATATACATTATATTTTTTTTATTATTTAATTGTTTATTAATACCTGTACTATACATGTCGTCAAAATTAATTTGGTCTTGATTCAACTCTTAAAATTTCAATTTTTAATTGTGTCTGACTTAACTAATTATATCAATCACTAGTAAAAATCAAAATTTACCTTAACCCAACTTCAATTTTTCGTGATTTTAATTGCGTTTAACTCAATTCAATAGTTTTGACTATATATGTTCCCAAAATTGATTTTGAATTTTGAAGTATTTCGTCTTTTTGAGATTTATGCAGAATCTAATCTATATATAAAAGTAAAGAAAGTACTTAGTTATATGTATCTTTAATCAAGGAATTTATCTGGGTGGTCAAAAAATTTTGGATTTTAAGTAAAATAATTTTGTTTTCTATGAAAAACTATTTCAACTTTTTTCTCCAAAATTGCAATTTCGGGGTCCCAAAATAATTTAACGTACAAGTATAGTTTTGACGATATGTATAACCTGTACTGTACGGTTTTAATATAAAAACACCTGTACTGTGCAGTTTTTTAACATAAAAAAGTTCATACAGTACAATTTATTTTTTTATAATATATATATATTAAATAAAGGGCTGTACTGTATTGTATAAATTTTGTACAAAATTTATATAAAATCGTACAGTACAAAATAGCATTTTGTACCATATAGTTTATCGTCATATCTATAAGAGTGTCCTTATCCTAGATCTCCGGTTCATGATATTATCCTAGACCCGAGAATTTTAAATTTTATTGGTTCATAGTTTAGCAGGTGATCAGAAATATTTCATATGTAAGGGCAGGTGATCGAAAATATTTCACATGTGATGTTCATATGATGAAAGTGAGTGTGATGAATATTAGGTGACAAATATAGTTTTCGCATGTAAAAAAATTCTGTCCCTAGGATATTTAATAAAAATTGATATTTGAAAGATATGACACATGGTGATAAATAAACCTACCCCTGATAAACCCTAACCTTATCCCATGCATTAAGGTAATATATACCTGCCGCCCAAATCCCAAATTATTTTGGCATTATGGCTGCCAAAATATGTCAAAATTATTTGGGACCCGAGGGTCAAAAAGTTCCAAATCCCAAATTAATTTTGGCATCCCAAATTAATTTTGGCATCCCAAATTAATTTTGGCATCTCAAATTATTTTTGGCATCCCAAATTAATTTTGGCATCCCAAATTAATTTTGGCATCCCAAATTATTTTTGGCATCCCAAATTAATTTTGACATCCCAAATTATTTTTGGTATCCCAAATATTTGGGAGCTGAAAAAATATTTGCGTGGGAAAAAATATTTGAGTCAGTGTAACGGAATAATTAAAGATTTTTTTAATGTGCAACATGATAATCAGTTTAAAATATAATAAAAAAAAAATACTTACCTTTCTCTAAAATTAGGTTCGTGGGTTCGTGAGGGCTTCGCGGATCCGCAGGGATGGTACGGTGTTGGCCTATTTGTACCTTCAAAGAAAATAGGGGAACGACAACTAAAGCAGGGAAAAACTATATATAAAAGATCACACAGCAGTTATATATAATGTGCTATAGTTGAAAGGTTTGTAAATAAATACAATTATGAAGGATTTAAATATGTGGTTTTATTCGAAAGAGGCAAGGGTGAGGTTTTAAAGGGGTTATAGAGAACAAATCTCTATCGTCACAAAGACAATTTATAAAGAAACCAATTCTTTAACTACGGGGTTTTCAACAAATGAAAAGGGTTATTATTCACCAAGAATAATAATATCGAAGTACATAAATTATAATATTCAATGTCACCAAGACTTTATTATCAATTTATTACTTATTGCGAGTCAAATACTGTTTATTAATTGTATTAAAACTTATATTGAACTGTATCTAACTGTATCTAACTGTATCTAACTGAAAACTGAGGTTGAGGGAAAACTCAGCCTTTATATACATTATTAATTTAACTGTAAAGTTAACTTGTAATCTGACTAGTAATTATGCTGGTACCTTGACTAATATCCTAACTGGTACTTTCTCTAGTACTTTAACCGGTACTTTAACTAAAGTATTAACTCGTGTTATAACTAACACTCTAATTTGTGCTACAGATTTACAAGAATTTAATAATATACTTATTTTAGAAATAAAGGTTAATTTGTATTACATATTGAGAAATTGATCTACTGTAATACTATATAATATAAATAATAAGTAATGATAAGATAAATAATAATAATAAAATATTAATAAAATATGATAATAAGAAAATGATTAAAATAAGTCAACAACGGTAAGTATTTTTATTTTTTTTATTTTTTATTTTTTATTTTTATTTATTTTAAATTATTTTTTTTTAAAAAAAAATATACTTACCTTTCTCTTTCCCTCTCTAGAATTAGGTTTGTGGTCCGGGGGACGATACAGCAAGATAGAATTTTTTTTATTATTCTATCTGTTGCGCAACGGATAGAATTTTTTTATTATTCTATCTGTTACGCAACAGATAGAATTTTTTTATTATTTTTTTTATTATTCTATCTGTTGCGCAACGGATAGAATTTTTTTTATTATTCTATCCGTTGCGTAACGGATAGAATTTTTTTTATTATTCTATCCATTGCGCAACGGATAGAATTTTTTTTATTATTCTATCCGTTGCGCAACAGATAGAATTTTTATTATTATTCTATCTGTTGCGCAATGGATAGAATAATAAAAAAAATAATAAAAAAATTCTATTCGTTACACAACGGATAGAATTTTTATTATTATTCTATCCGTTGCGCAATAGATAGAATTTTTATTATTATTCTATCCGTTGCGCAACGGATAGAATTTTTATTATTATTCTATCCGTTGCGCAACAGATAGAATTTTTTTTATTATTCTATCCATTACGCAACAGATAGAATTTTTATTATTATTCTATCCGTTGCGCAACGGATAGAATTTTTTTTATTATTCTATCTGTTGCGCAATGGATAGAATTTTTTTATTATTCTATCCGTTATGCAACGGATAGAATTTTTATTATTATTTTATCCGTTGCGCAACGGATAGAATTTTTTTATTATTCTATCCGTTGCGCAATGGATAGAATTTTTATTATTATTCTATCCGTTGCGCAACAGATAAAATTTTTTTATTATTCTATTCGTTGCGCAACAGATAGAATTTTTATTATTATTCTATCCGTTACGCAACGGATAGAATTTTTATTATTATTCTATCCGTTGCGCAATGGATAGAATTTTTATTATTATTCTATTCGTTGCGCAACGGATAAAATTTTTTTATTATTTTATCCGTTGTGTAATGGATAGAATTTTTATTATTCTATCTGTTATGCAACGGATAGAATTTTATTATTATTCTATCCGTTACGCAACGGATAGAATTTTTTTTATTATTCTATCCGTTGCGCAACAGATAGAATTTTTATTATTATTCTATCCATTGCGCAACAGATAGAATTTTTATTATTATTCTATCTGTCATCAGGAAATTTTTTCGGGCGTAATATTCCGTAATTTTAACGTGATATTAAATTTCCGTAATTTTTCGCGTAATATTACGGAAATTTTCGAAAATTTTCGAAAGTTATTGAAACGTTAAAATTCCGTAATATTACGGATGCTATTTTCCGTAATTTTGACGTTTTAAAAAATTTTCGAAAATTTTCGTAATTATTACGAAAATATTTGCCTAAAAATTTTCGAAAGTTTATCGTTTTAAAAAATTTCGAAAAATTTTGTTTATTTATGATCTTGTTTATTTGTTTATTTATGATCTTGTTTATTTATTTTGTTTGAACTTTTTCACAAAATGATCTTGTTTATTTATTCTTTTTCCAGAAATTTTAAAAACTATATACTCTTTTTTCAAAAAACTTATTTTGTTTCGAACTTTTTCAAAAAACTATATACTCTTTTTCAAAAACTTATTTTGTTTCGAACTTTTTCAAAAAACTATATACTCTTTTTCCATTAATTTTCAAAAACTTATTTATTTTGTTTCGAACTTTTTCAAAAACTATACTCTTTTTCCAGAAATTTTCAAAAACTTATTTATTTCTCAAGTAAGTATGTTGGTTTTTGACGAGGTTGGACGCCAGTTGCTATCTGTAAAATCTTCATTTGATGTTGTGTTTCCGGGTCGTCTGAGACTCCAGTGAATCTTCTTGAGTCCCTTCGGTTGTGTTAAAGTGATGGGCGGGGTGGAGTTCTGATAGTAAAATGCTGTTAGTTCTCGACGTTCCTTTCTTTGATTAATACAGCCCTTATACTACGATTTTCCTGTAGTGACATTCCGCCATAATCGCGGTAACAGGTAGTCATTCAATGGGGGTTATTCATAAAGTAGGATACCCCCTGTTGTCTAGAAGTAGGATACTCTCAGACGCTAACATGCTTACTTAGAAAACAGCGCACAGAGATTGAATCAGTTTATTCAATACTGTTTCTAACATTTTTTTTTTTTCTTTTTTCCTTAGTATCAATAACAAATTTTCGGAATTTTTCAAAGATTTTCGAATTATTTTTGCGAATTTTATTTTCTATTTTTTAAAAAAATATTCAAAATTACATATTATTATAGTTTTTTTCGAACATTTTTATATTTTTTGTATTTTGATTTTTAAAAATTATTATTGTATTTTTCGCATATTTATTTAATAAAAAATAATGAAAAATAAAAAATTGTAATGTTCACTAATGTATTAATGAAAATATAAAAAATAATCTATTTTTTTTCGTTTATTTACGAAGTACTTGGACCTCCGCTAATTATTTCTATTAATTCCTCTTCTTCTTCTTCCCGCCTTTCTTCTCCTTCCTGCCTTTCTTCCCTTCCTCTTTCTTCTTCTAATACTCTTTCTTCCCCCAATCTTCTTTCTTCTCCTTCCCATCTTCTTTCTTCTTCCTCTTCTCTTTCTTCTCTTTCTTTACCTTTTTTTTCTTCTTCAGATGATTCCTCCTCCGATTCCTCCTCTGATTCCGATTCTTCATCTGATTTTTCTTCAAATTCGATTGTTTCGCCTTTTTCTAATTTTTTCTATAAATAAAAATAATAATTAGTATTTCGTATAATTCGTATAATTACAAATAAATTTAATAAATTTATACTTACGATATTTTTCTTCATTCTTTTTCGAATAGCTTCGTCATCGATTTTTATACTTTCGACTTTCGGGCTCAGCAAGTATTGTATTATTGAAATCGTAAAGGCGACTTTTTCTTTCGGCACCTTCTTCAATTTTTCCCAAATTTTTTCTATGATCTTTGTACACCAGGTCAAATTTTCATGACCATCGACGTCCTGGTTCAGTTTTCTTAGTACATCTTTGACCTTTTGGGATTTTTTCCAAGATAATACTTCATTTGCTGCGGATTTGGTATTGATTGTAGGCAAATCCGATTCCCCGAAAGTCGAAAAAAATGATGATCGAACTCTTGTAGCAATTGCTCCTCTTCTGCTCCGGTGTTTTGCGAGGAGCTTGAAAATTTTTAAAATTTTATTAAAAATTATTTATTATACTATAATTTATATAATTTATATAATTTAATACTTACTCTGCTGTGAATGTATTTACTATAGTAATAACTCCACTGATCATCCTTCCAATGTTCGAAATACTCCGGATAACTTTTTGCGGAAATGGCACCAGCAGATTTTTTTAATTCTTTTTTATTTGGATATATATATTTATTAATAGAATAAGAGACGATTTCCCCTACAAATTCCTATTATAAAGAATACCAAATAAGTAAAAAATATAATTCATTTTAAGAAAATCTCACATATAATACTTACTTTAATAAATGATTCTTCAGTTGTGTAGTCTCTGACACCACTCATTTCCAGAAGTTTTCGAACATCAGAGATTTCTTTTTTTAATTCGTTGAAAAAGATTTTTGCTTCCTTTCGGGTAAGTGGAGCATCGTCATCTAAATGTAAATACATTAGTTTGTATATTTAAAATATTTCGAAGGATTTCGAAGAAATTCAAAAATTTACCGTCATCACCAATTTCAGTAACTCCTGTTTTTGTCTTTCTTCGTTTTCTTGAAGTAGTTTGTGATGGCGATGGCGATGGCGATGGGTGACGACTTATTATTACATGTGGCGATGATGGTTGTGGTTGTGGTGATTCTTGTCGTGGTTGTGGTGATGCTTGTCTTGATGTTGTTCTTGATGCTTGTCTTGATGTTATTCTTGATGCTGGTCTTGTTGGTTCTGCTGTTGCTGAAGTAGATACTTCGCTTTTTTTCGATTTAACAAATCTCGAATGACCAGAAAAAATTCCGGCGATTGCTGTTCTATTTTTGTTTTGCTTTTTTTGGTGATAACTTAGTCTTGTTGACATGTTTAAAGAATTATTAAATATTTTATTATTTGTAATATTTGAAATATTTTTTGATTTTTGAAATAAAGCTGGAAGAATTTTGATATTTTTTATATATTTTTTATTTATATTTGTATTATGATTAAANATTTTGTTTCGAACTTTTTCAAAAAACTATATACTCTTTTTCAAAAACTTATTTTGTTTCGAACTTTTTCAAAAAACTATATACTCTTTTTCAAAAACTTATTTTGTTTCGAACTTTTTCAAAAAACTATATACTCTTTTTCCATTAATTTTCAAAAACTTATTTATTTTGTTTCGAACTTTTTCAAAAACTATACTCTTTTTCCAGAAATTTTCAAAAACTTATTTATTTCTCAAGTAAGTATGTTGGTTTTTGACGAGGTTGGACGCCAGTTGCTATCTGTAAAATCTTCATTTGATGTTGTGTTTCCGGGTCGTCTGAGACTCCAGTGAATCTTCTTGAGTCCCTTCGGTTGTGTTAAAGTGATGGGCGGGGTGGAGTTCTGATAGTAAAACGCTGTTAGTTCTCGACGTTCCTTTCTTTGATTAATACAGCCCTTATACTACGATTTTCCTGTAGTGACATTCCGCCATAATCGCGGTAACAGGTAGTCATTCAATGGGGGTTATTCATAAAGTAGGATACCCCCTGTTGTCTAGAAGTAGGATACTCTCAGACGCTAACATGCTTACTTAGAAAACAGCGCACAGAGATTGAATCAGTTTATTCAATACTGTTTCTAACATTTTTTTTTTCTTTTTTCCTTAGTATCAATAACAAATCTTCGGAATTTTTCAAAGATTTTCGAATTATTTTTGCGAATTTTATTTTCTATTTTTTAAAAAAATATTCAAAATTACATATTATTATAGTTTTTTTCGAACATTTTTATATTTTTTGTATTTTGATTTTTAAAAATTATTATTGTATTTTTCGCATATTTATTTAATAAAAAATAATGAAAAATAAAAAATTGTAATGTTCACTAATGTATTAATGAAAATATAAAAAATAATCTATTTTTTTTCGTTTATTTACGAAGTACTTGGACCTCCGCTAATTATTTCTATTAATTCCTCTTCTTCTTCTTCCCGCCTTTCTTCTCCTTCCTGCCTTTCTTCCCTTCCTCTTTCTTCTTCTAATACTCTTTCTTCCCCCAATCTTCTTTCTTCTCCTTCCCATCTTCTTTCTTCTTCCTCTTCTCTTTCTTCTCTTTCTTTACCTTTTTTTCTTCTTCAGATGATTCCTCCTCCGATTCCTCCTCTGATTCCGATTCTTCATCTGATTTTTCTTCAAATTCGATTGTTTCGCCTTTTTCTAATTTTTTCTATAAATAAAAATAATAATTAGTATTTCGTATAATTCGTATAATTACAAATAAATTTAATAAATTTATACTTACGATATTTTTCTTCATTCTTTTTCGAATAGCTTCGTCATCGATTTTTATACTTTCGACTTTCGGGCTCAGCAAGTATTGTATTATTGAAATCGTAAAGGCGACTTTTTCTTTCGGCACCTTCTTCAATTTTTCCCAAATTTTTTCTATGATCTTTGTACACCAGGTCAAATTTTCATGACCATCGACGTCCTGGTTCAGTTTTCTTAGTACATCTTTGACCTTTTGGGATTTTTTCCAAGATAATACTTCATTTGCTGCGGATTTGGTATTGATTGTAGGCAAATCCGATTCCCCGAAAGTCGAAAAAAATGATGATCGAACTCTTGTAGCAATTGCTCCTCTTCTGCTCCGGTGTTTTGCGAGGAGCTTGAAAATTTTTAAAATTTTATTAAAAATTATTTATTATACTATAATTTATATAATTTATATAATTTAATACTTACTCTGCTGTGAATGTATTTACTATAGTAATAACTCCACTGATCATCCTTCCAATGTTCGAAATACTCCGGATAACTTTTTGCGGAAATGGCACCAGCAGATTTTTTTAATTCTTTTTTATTTGGATATATATATTTATTAATAGAATAAGAGACGATTTCCCCTACAAATTCCTATTATAAAGAATACCAAATAAGTAAAAAATATAATTCATTTTAAGAAAATCTCACATATAATACTTACTTTAATAAATGATTCTTCAGTTGTGTAGTCTCTGACACCACTCATTTCCAGAAGTTTTCGAACATCAGAGATTTCTTTTTTTAATTCGTTGAAAAAGATTTTTGCTTCCTTTCGGGTAAGTGGAGCATCGTCATCTAAATGTAAATACATTAGTTTGTATATTTAAAATATTTCGAAGGATTTCGAAGAAATTCAAAAATTTACCGTCATCACCAATTTCAGTAACTCCTGTTTTTGTCTTTCTTCGTTTTCTTGAAGTAGTTTGTGATGGCGATGGCGATGGCGATGGGTGACGACTTATTATTACATGTGGCGATGATGGTTGTGGTTGTGGTGATTCTTGTCGTGGTTGTGGTGATGCTTGTCTTGATGTTGTTCTTGATGCTTGTCTTGATGTTATTCTTGATGCTGGTCTTGTTGGTTCTGCTGTTGCTGAAGTAGATACTTCGCTTTTTTTCGATTTAACAAATCTCGAATGACCAGAAAAAATTCCGGCGATTGCTGTTCTATTTTTGTTTTGCTTTTTTTGGTGATAACTTAGTCTTGTTGACATGTTTAAAGAATTATTAAATATTTTATTATTTGNGATTTTTGAAATCTGCGCATATCATAATTTAACATATTATACATACCTTTAATTATATTTCTGCAATTTTCGCATATTAAAAAGTTTTTTTTCTTGATTGATTATTATTTGTTCTAATTACAATACAATTTATTTTGAAATTTGTTATACATTTTCGAAACATATTATAATTTAATAGTATTGTACATACCTTTAATTATATTCTTGCATATTGAAAAATTTAATAGTATTATTTGAGATTATATATAAAAGCTCTCTCCCCAAATACAAAATATATAGTAATTAATGCAATAATTTCTTTTTATTTTTCATATTTAAATAAACAGAAAAGCGAAATATTCAATAATTTATAACTATATAATACAATACAATATATAATATAATAACTATATAATACAACTAGGAAATGGTAAAACCATGCAAGTCCGGAGCGTAAGCAATTTATATTATAATATTGTGACATGTGATTGTTATCTAGCAATCATTATCTAAAATCGGACAGACAACCCCGTGCATATTTACGTTTTTGATATTTTTAAATCAAAGCATCAAAAACAAAACTTTGGTATCACTTTACTTGTCCCTTATAGTGTCCTATGCTACGCTCCGGACAAATTATATTACAATATATAATATAATAACTATATAATACAATTATATAATAATACAATACAATTAAAATATAAATTTATTTATAAAATATTCATCTTTTGTATCAAAGCGTGGAACTATATGAACTATTTCTTCGATTGCTTCTATCTCTATAAAATTGTATATTTCTACTAATTTTAATAAAGGACAATCATAAACGAACGGAGTTTTTTTAGATTTAAAATCGTACCATTGCACAAGTGCGAGATGAAATGGTGATTTATTTGGTAGTATTACTTCCGTTATCAATAATGTCTAAATAAATAAAAAATCATGTTAAATCAACTTCTACAATAATTTAAAGTTATATTGTAATTAGCATATACCTGTGCATAACAAGTTCCATTGTCAGACTGATATTCGAAAAGTTCTGCATCATCCATAGCAATAGCTATATTACTAAACCATGGTCGATTTTGGAATTTGTTTGTTGCACGTAAAATATTTATATTTTTTAATGTAACGGAACCAAATATCTTTATTCGACAGTCTTCGGCTGAAATAATATCTAACATATCGAAAAATAAGTCCAAACACTCAAGAAATTTGGCAAAACTTTTTATCATATTTTCAGTTAAATCCGGATTCTTTTTTTGTTGTTCGAAAAATATGGAAGCTTCCAAAAGTTTAAATTCAAATAATTTTGAAGTGTAGATCAAAGCGGTTGGAGTTTTGTGTAATTCTTCCGTAACTCTTCGCTTAATTATTGCTTTACGCCGAATCTAAAACAAATAATTAGTATTTCGATATATTATGTAATAACAAAAATAATTATAATATTTTAAAGTATATTTACAGTTTTCATTATTTGCTCTTCTATGCCTTTCTTATTACTGAGACGATATGGAGTTTTTACGTAGGACTTGTGCAAACTTTCATATGTTTCAGTAGTATATCCATTAATTGCTCCGTATTCCCGAATTGTATCGACGATGTGGAAAATCCATGAGTGAAACTTTGGAAATTTCATTTTTGAATCCGATTTTTTTCGAAATAAAATGACAAACAGATCGGCCCATTCGTTAATCGCCTTCTGTATGATTATTAAAATAAGTTAGTATTATTGCTAAATATTTTAATATGATATATTAATATTACCTGAAATTTTTCTAGATCACTTTCTTTAAATATCTCTAATCTGCTCAATATATACATTTCGTTCCATTTTACATAGACTTCCGAAAGATCATCACTTAATAAACCATCAACCACAAATACCATCACCTTCATTAAATCTCTATGCTCACTTGCAGTTAATCGGGCTATTGATTGTAACCCTTTTGAAAATATTTTTAAACCTGGATACCTTGGAATAGCTCCAATTCTCTCGTTCATTTTATCTATTGATGATCTTCCAAGTATTCCTTTAGTGAATTCTATTTGATAGTGATATAGACCTAGATCCAAGTGATGCATTCTATCAGGTACAGTGGCTGCATAAATATTTAGATTTCTAGATTTAAATATATAAAGTTAGCATATATCCATAAAATATATAAATAAAAATATAAATAAAAATACAAATACTTACGGAATATTCCAGAAGTAATTTTCAACCGGTTCTAAACTTACCGAATGACCAGTATTATTGTTAAAATGTTCCATCATATTTTCATGGTTACGAAGTATTATTTGATCTTGCATTGTATCTATCAAATCATTCTTTTGAACTAAACAAAAATGGCAAGGAAAATTTGAACTGGCGGATTTATAAGTTAATGAATATGTGCATGCTTCCGGCCAATCGCCAATTATAGTAGATATTTTCGGAAAAAACCAGATAATTCTGTTATTAATTTTGTAATCGATTCCATTTTCATTTTCAAATAGAGGATCTAATAAGAATTTTAAAGATTTATGAAAAGTTTCACGAACTAATTTTTTAAATTCAGGAGATGTCTTTTCTTTCTCATTTTTAGCAAATAAAATCGGAAAATATCCTAATAATTGTTTAGCATCTTCCTTATTTCTTCTCCATGTAGGAATATTTCCAAGAGATATGTAAATAGGATGTAATGAACTTTTTCCTAATGTGTCTGTTGTAGTTGCATCTGAATAAAGAATAAGGGACAAAATACATGCCGAAGATGGAATTGAGGCTTCCGCATATTTCCACCAATTTCCAGAATTTTGTTCTGCATATGATTTTTCCCCTTGATGCTGATATAAATAAGAAGATTAATAAAACTCTATAAATATTTAAAATAAGACGGAATTTAATATATATTTACCTTTTTATTTTCATATTTAAATATAAAATGTTGAAGTATTTCGGAATTTGACAAAAGAATTTCAATACAATTTTTAATTGGACGATAATTAATGAAATACTCTCGATTATTATGCACGAGTATACAATGTTTAGAATAAGATAATTGTGATATGTTCATTTTGTCCATGAACTTTCGACCAGTTTCGATATTTTTTGGAAGAGGCGATTGAGATAAATCTGAATGTCTATTAAAGAATTTTATGATTGAATTTCCAGCTTTATTACTAAGATTGTGTTTTGTAACAAGAGTCATTAAATCTGCATATGCCTCGTTTGGAAATTCTTTAATTTCAACTTCGGATTCTTCTATATTATCTTGCAAAGTCAAACTTTTAGGTTCAAGTTCTTGCAGAGTATTACTCATATTGGTATCAGATTTTTCTGTATAATTTTGCAAACTTTCGGATAAAATTTCATCAAAGTTTTCAAATTCTTCCGAACGAAGAGAAACATCACCAGCATAATTTGAATCACTTTCATATTGGTAAGAAATTTCGGATACTGGCGGTAGGTTTTCTTCTCGAATACTTTGCAATTCTTCAATTTGACTAAAATCATCACTATCTAATGACATTTCATTAATACTCGAGACCGTATCTGAAATATCATTATTGGATTCCTCTGTACTGGTATTAAGTTCTTTAAGTTCATTACAATATTTTACATGTTGGGAGTATGCATTTCGGCTCGAAAGATAACGATCACAATATAGACATTTAAAATTTACAGACATTGTTTTTAAATTAAAGTTTAATATTTTAAAGTTTAATATTTTTACTGAAGTTTTTAGACATTTTTAACATATTTTTTTATAGTACTTATATATCTTTTCAAATTTTCAAATTTATCTTTTCAATAATAAAGAAAAACTTCCGAACATATTTGATTTGTTTTGCAATTTTCTATATTAATTGATAAATATACAATAAAAAGAACATAAGATTTTATAATAAATACTATATCTGTAAAATTTTGTTTTGCAATTTTTGATATACACGATAATTTTGATTTTATAATAAATGCTATATCTGTAAAATAAATATATATTTATACTTTCTAATATATTCATTTTGTTTTGCAATTTTATATAATTTTGTGATATAAAAGAATTTAAAAGTTTTCGTTTTTGTTTTACAATTATTATAAAATCATATATTCTTTTTATATCACAAAATTATTAAAAATGCTATATCTGTAAAATAAATATATATTTATACTTTCGAAAATATTCGTATTTTGATAAGTATTATCAAATTATCCAATAAGTTATAATATGTATAAATGTAGATCCTTTAATTATGTCACGTGGACCGTGTCACAAATGTTTGTTTATTTTAGACCCTTACGTTCAGTCGTCTATATTTTTATACTCCTAAGTTTCACATACTTTAGCCAGAACTAAAATGGACGTAAAATTGCGAAAGTGTATAGTCAATTTTTTTCGTCTTTATTTTTATACTCCTAAGTCTCATAGTCAATTTTTTTCGTCTATATTTTTATACTCCTAAGTCTCACATACTTTAGCCAGAACTAAAATGGACGTAAAATTGCGAAAGTGTATAATATTTTTAACATGTTTATATTCCTCTGTAAATATGATAGTTTTTATTCCAGTATAAGAAATACATATTTTCTTTACATATTTTTTCAATTTGAAATACATATTTTCTTTACATATTTTTTCAATTTGAAATACATATTTTCTTTACATATTTTTTCAATTTGAAATACATATTTTCTTTACATATTTTTTC
>PQFF01000398.1:41964-61362 GCA_003547095.1 Diversispora epigaea
AATGAAAGTGAAAATGAAAGTGAAAATGAAAGTAATGAAAGTGAAAATGAATCAAATAACGAAAGTAGCAATAATGATAATAATGAAGAATAATTTTTTTCTTTATTTGTATATAAATTTTTTTGTTTATTTATAATAAATAATAATAATAAATAATAATAAATAAAAATAAACGTTTATCGTGAAATATAAAATTTTGAAAAAATAAAATGAAATGAAACGAAAACAAGCAGATTATTTCGAAAAGCTTCGAAAATATTTTGAAATATCTAAATTACGGAAATTTATTATACCGAAAATTTTCGAAATTTTATTACACGATAAATTTTCGGAAATTTATATTAACGTCAGTATTCCGTCATATTTTCGAAAATTTCCGTAGGTCCCGTAATATGATGGAAATTTACGCCATGTTAAATTTCCGTAAATTTACGCCTATTAAAATTTCCTGATGGTTGTGCAACGGATAGAATTTTTATTATTATGTATTCTATCTGTTGCACAATGGATAGAATTTTTATTATATTCTATCCGTTGTACAACAGATAGAATTTTTTTTTATAGTTTTTTTTTTATCTTTTTTTTTTTTTAAATATATATTTTTTTAAAAAAAATAAATAAAATATACTTATCTTTCTCCTTTCCTCTCTAGATAGGCTCGTGGGTTCGTGAGGATGTCCGTGGAAGTCGAAATGGACTTCGCAAACCCGGAGGAACATAGGGTAAGTATTTTTTTTATTATTTTTTTATAATTATTTTTTAAAATATTTTTTTTTTTAAAAAATAAATAAAAATATACTTACCTTTCTCCTTCCCTTTTTATAATTAGGCTTGTGAGTTCGTGAGGATGTCCGTGGAAGCTGAAATGGGCTTCACGGACCCGGGGGGACGTAGGGTAAGTATTTTTTTATTTTTTTTTATAATTATTTTTTTAAAATATATTTTTTTTTTAAAAAAATAAATAAAATATACTTACCTTTCTCCTTCTCTCTCTAGATAAGCTCGTGGGTTCGTGAGGATGTCTGTGGAAGTCGAAATGGGCTTCGCGGACCGGGGGGACGTAGGGTAAGTATTTTTTTATTTTTTTTTTATAATTCTTTTTTAAAATATTTTTTTTTTAAAAAATAAATAAAAATATACTTACCTTTCTCTTTCTCTCTCTATAATTAGGCTCGTGGGTTCGTGAGGATGTCCGTGAAAGTTGAAATGGGCTTCGCGAACCCGCGGGAATGGTACAGTAAGTTTCACGAGCTCGCAGAAACATATATTAAGTATTTATTATTTTTATTATTATTATTATTATTGTTATTATTATTATTATTATTATTATTATTATTGTTATTATTATTATTATTATTATTATATTTTACTTATCTTTTTTTTCACTTTTAACATATAGGCTTGTATAATATAAGTTAGTTCCACATTGTTACTATTTTTTTATTTATTCTTTTTTTATTTATTATTATTTATTATTTATTATTCTTTTTCTTTATTCTTATTCTGTTATTATTATTTAAATTTGTATTATAGGTTAGTTTGCACAATGTGAGTAGTTTTGCAATATAACTTATATGCTAATAAATATATGAAAGTATATATATAAATATAACCATGAATATACATGTAAAAATTCGTACTATCAATATATTAAATAAATAAAATAATTTAATATTTATAATGTGTAACATCTAACAAGAGATAATCAATCTGTAATTTTTTTTTAATCCTGCTTCTTTAATCCATTTCTTTAATTCATTTCTTTAATCCATCCATCTTTTTAATCCATTTCTTTAACCTTTAATTTGTTTTTTAAATATGATTGATAGTGAGGATGAACTTTTGATTTCAACATCTAACAGAAAACGTCCCGGACGTCCTAAAAATGAAATCTGGCAGCACTTTAACACTATCCCAGCTGATTCAACAAATGGAAAAAAAGATTTACATTCTGGGGCAGCATGCAAATTTTGCAAACAAAAATGGTCTTGTGGAAAAACCTCTGAAATGATAGCACATCTTGCTCTACAATGTCCAAAACCATCACCACCAGAAGTTCGTGCTTTATATCTTGAAATATTAAATAATGGATCATTTAATGATAATGATGATGATAATTCTTCTAAACGATCAAAACCATATAAGCAATCAAAAATTACAAATCATGTAGAACGATTAACAGTTACAGATGATAAGCAAAGAAGATGTTCTAGAGCACTTACCAAATTTTTTGTTACTTGTGGGGTCCCTTTGTGGATTGTAGAAAATTCTTTTTTTATTGATTATTCAAAAGAATTATGTCCAGGTTTTCAAGTTCCTAAAAGAACAATTCTATCTACTACTATGATTAATGTAGAAACTGCTACTGTTATAGCTGAAATGAAAAAGAAACTTTCTAATGAGACAAATTTAACTTTAGGTATTATTTTATTTAATTTTTTAATTAATTAAATAATTAATAATAATTAATAATTTAAATTTTAATTATATAAATAACAATTCTAATATTTTAGGTTTAGATGGATAGACTTCTCCAGCTGGCCAATTTTTATATATTTTTTTAATTATAACAAGTGATGGAAAAGAATATATACATTCTTTAAAGAATTTTTCTAAAAATTCTCATACAGGAGAATTTTTAAAAAATGAAATTATTAAAGTTATTGAAGAAGTAGGTGCTGAGAAATTTTGTTCTTTAGTATCGGATCATGCTTCAAATGTAGTTCTAGCAAAGAATTTAGTGTCAACAAAATATCCACATATTTTTCCAATCTGATGTATTGCACATCATATTAATTTATTATCAAGTGACATCATAAAACTTAATTGGGCTACAAATATTATCACATGTTGTAAAAAAATTGTAACTTTTTTTAAACAATCTTATGCTGGTGGTGCTATTCTCCAACAAGAGATTGTTGAAAATATGATCAAAGGTGGTGGATTGAAAAAATATGTTATAACAAGATGGACTACAGCATATGATTGTACAGATTCAATTATAAGATGTAAAAATGCTTTAAAACAGGTAATAATATATTTCAAATTAAAATTTTAATTAAATTTAATTTATATTAATTTAATTTTATTATAATTAATTTTAATTTAACTTTTATTATAATNTTTATATATTTTTTTAATTATAACAAGTGATGGAAAAGAATATATACATTCTTTAAAGAATTTTTCTAAAAATTCTCATACAGGAGAATTTTTAAAAAATGAAATTATTAAAGTTATTGAAGAAGTAGGTGCTGAGAAATTTTGTTCTTTAGTATCGGATCATGCTTCAAATGTAGTTCTAGCAAAGAATTTAGTGTCAACAAAATATCCACATATTTTTCCAATCCGATGTATTGCACATCATATTAATTTATTATCAAGTGACATCATAAAACTTAATTGGGCTACAAATATTATCACATGTTGTAAAAAAATTGTAACCTTTTTTAAACAATCTTATGCTGGTGGTGCTATTCTCCAACAAGAGATTGTTGAAAATATGATCAAAGGTGGTGGATTGAAAAAATATGTTATAACAAGATGGACTACAGCATATGATTGTACAGATTCAATTATAAGATGTAAAAATGCTTTAAAACAGGTAATAATATATTTCAAATTAAAATTTTAATTAAATTTAATTTATATTAATTTAATTTTATTATAATTAATTTTAATTTAACTTTTATTATAATTAATTTTAAAGATTTTAGAAAATGAATCACAATTATTAAATCTTGAAATAATTTCAATTTTACGAAAGCAAAATTTTTTTAGAAATGTTAAAGATTTGAGAACAATATTATTACCTATTAAAAAGGCAATAATAAATCTTGAACATAAATCAACAACTTTAGCTGACTGTTTTATCAATCTTATAATTATGGCAACAGCTATTAAAGAATTGTCACAAACAAGTAATCAAAATTTTTCTAAAGAATGTCAAAATGTTTTTGATAAAAGATGGAAAGAGTTTAATTTTGACTATTATCTCTTGGCTTATTTTTTACATCCTAAATATAGAGGTATTTATATTATTTTTTTTAAATATTATTTTAAATTAAATAAATATTTACTTATTCATTAATAATTTAGATACTGGTTTACAAATAAATACTTTTCGTATTATATGTGAAAAAACTTTATCAATATGGAAATTATTAGGAGGAAGGGAAAAATCTGCTAATGAATTAATTGCACAAATTTCAAACTATTCTTTAAAAAGTAAACCATATGATTTTGAATTTGTAACTGGAATTCATACAGTAAAAAATTGGTGGCTTATGTGCAAACAATAAAATAATCATATTCAAAAACTTGCTCTTTTAATGGCATCAATTATACCAAGTAATGCAAGTTGTAAAAGATATTTTTCAATATTGGGTTGGTATATGAATAAACAACGAACAAGGTAATTTTATTTGAAATTATTTTATAATTTTATAATATTTAATTATTTAATTAATATTAATAAATTTTTTAATTTTAGTTTAAATTGTTCACTTTTACAAAATATGTTACAAATACATGCATATTATATTTCAAATATTTCAAATGAAATTAAACATGCATACAAGAAGTTAAGTGATGAAGGATTTGAAGATGCAGTTACCAAAACAACTTTTCCATTTGATGATGAAATTTTTGATGAAAATGATGATGAATTAGAAAATAATCAATTTGAAAATGATGATGAATTAGAGAATAATCAATTTGAAAATAATGAAGGTGAAAATCAAATATCAAATTCTCAAAATTTTGATTCATTTTTTAATGTTACTGATATTGAACTTCGACGAGTTCTTGAAATTGAAGTAACTGTTGAGATACCTTTATCAACAGAATATACAGATTCTGGTGAACAGGATTTTAATATTGAATCAATAATAAATAAATTATTAGAAAGACGTGAATCTGGTATAAATAATATTACAGAATAATAATAATAATTATTATAATATAATAATAATAATAATAATACTATAATAATAATAATAATAATAATAATAATTATAATATAATAATAATAATAACATCAGTAAATTTTTTTAAACGTAAGCCTTCGAAGTCCTTCACTCCGATAACCTTCGAATACCTTCAACATAAACGTAATATTTACGAAGGTTATTGGTACCGAAAACCTTCATTTTTATTAATAAAACGTAATACTCCGGAGGTTATTGATATCGATAACCTTCAATAACCTTCACTTTATCATAATAAACGTAATATTTGCGAAGGTTATTGGTCCGATAACCTTCAATAACCTTTGAAAACGAAATTATTACAATAACCTCCGACATAAAAAATTTCCTGATGAATAATAATAATAATTATAATATAATAATAATTATTATTATAATATAATAATAATAATTATAATTAATAATAATAATAATAATTATAATATAATAATAATAATTATTATTATAATATAATAATAATAATTATAATTAATAATAATAATAATTATAATATAATAATAATATACTTGGAATTTAATTACAATACAAATAAAAAAAATAAAATAAAATATAAAATTATTTTTTGTTTTTCTATTGTTATAGTGTCAAGATAATCAAGTTTAAAAGTTATGAGATGCACCTCGTGATATGATCAATTTGTTTCTTTAACAATTACTATTTATTGTGTAACTTTATAAAATATTTTATAAATTATAAATCAGAAATAACTTATCACGATTTATATAAATATAATATTTTATTTTAATAAGTAAATGTTAAAAATAGTACTAAGTAACTTTAAAGCTGGGAATAATGTACATCTTCTGCAAAAATTTAGACCTATATCTTTGAAATTGAGTATATTGTTAACGGTTAAAGTTTGAACAGCAAAAAAAATTTAAATAATAATTATTTGCTCAATTTTTAAAATATAGATCTGAAATGTTTACAGAAGATGCGTATTATTCTCATCTTTAAGGTTACTTAGTACTATTTTTGACATTTGCTTATTAAAATAAAAAGTTTTATTTGTATAAACAATAATGAATTATTTTTAAGTTGTAATAAATATTTTTATAGTAATTATTAAAAAACAAATTGATTGTACCATGTAGGGATGGTAGGCGCAATACGAATTGAGCCAGGAATTTAGCCAGATTTAATTTAGCCAATTGAGCCTGGAATTTAGCCACGGCGCAATCAGGCGCAATGGCTAAATTCTGGTGCAAAGGCTAAATAATGGTGCAATTCTGATTGGCTGGCGCAATTATAAAATTTATTAAATAATTATTTTTAAATTTTTAAAAATAATTAATTTTAGCTTTAATTTCAAATCAATTTTACGTAACTAGGAGCGATTTTCTACTATGATATTCTTATGACAGATCGAAAGATCTGGTTCTTAGCTACAAGATGATATATATTTCATTTCTGTAACATTAAAATTGACTAAATTATAGCTATTTTAAAACAATATATTAAAATGTTAATATCGGTAAAATTAATTAATAATTTTATCTGATCAACCTTTTGTCACGTGACCAAATTGCGCCAGCCAATCAGAAATTGCGCCTGAATTTAGCCAGAAAAAAATTAATTAGCCTTTGAGCCAGAATTTAGCCGGCGCAATTTAATTAGCCTTTGAGCCATAATTTAGCCAGAATTTAGCTGGCGTAAAATTAATTAGCCAAAAGCACAATTATTGAGCCAGCCTTCATATCAATTGAGCCTTCCATCCTTAGTACCATGTGTATCTCTTAACTTTTAAACTTGATATAGCATCTTGGCATTATGAAAATAGTCTCTTTACTAATTGAAAAAATAAAAAATAATATTTTAAAAATTTTTATTATCTTTTACATTAACTTTTTTTAATTCTATTACATTAATTTAAATATTTTTTTTCATCCTCAAATATTTGGAATGTTAAAAATAATTTGGGATGCCAAAATTAATTTGGGATGTCAAAAATAATTTGAGATGCCAAAATTAATTTGGGATGCCAAAAATAATTTGGGATGCCAAAAATAATTTGGGATGCCAAAATTAATTTGAGATGCCAAAAATAATTTGGGATGCCAAAATTAATTTGGGATGCCAAAAATAATTTGGGATGCCAAAATTAATTTGGGATGCCAAAATTAATTTGGGATGCCAAAAATAATTTGGGATGCCAAAATTAATTTGGGATGCCAAAATTAATTTGGGATGCCAAAAATAATTTGGGGTGCCAAAAATAATTTGGATTTGGGATTTGGGATTTCGACATTTGGATTTTGAATTTGGGTGGCAGGTATAAGGTAATATCATGTGAAAACATAGGATAAAATTCTGAACCTTGGGGTCTAGGTTAAGATTATCTTACCTATAATAATAAAGCATTGATCTATCCCAGTATCACCAACAGATTTTCACCCCTACGCAGGGGTTAGGGTTAGGGTTTATCAGGGGTAGTATATTTATCACCATGTGTCACACCTATACTTGCACGCAAAATTATTTTGGAGCCCCGAAATTACAATTTCGGGGAAAAAAGTCGAAATAGTTTTTCATAAAAGACGAAATTATTTTACTTAAAACCCAAAATTTTTTAACCACCCAAATTTATTCTTTGATTGAAGATACACATAACTGGGTACTTTTTTTACTTTCATATATAGAATAAATTTTGTATAAATCTCAAAAAGTCGAAATACCTCAAAAATCCAAAATTAATTTTAGAAACATGTATAGTCACACCTATACTTGCACGCAAAATCATTTTGGGGCCCCGAAATTGGTATTTTGGAGAAAAAAGTCGAAATTGTTTTTCATAGAAGACGAAATTATTTTACTTAAAACCCGAAATTTTTTGACCACCTAGATTATTCTTTGATTGAAGATATATATAACTGGATACTTTTTTTACTTTCATATATAGAATAGATTCTGCATAAATCTCAAAAAGTCGAAATACCTCAAAAATCTAAAATCAATTTTGGGAACATGTATAGTCACACCTATACTTGCACGCAAAATTATTTTGGGGTCCCGAAATTGCAATTTTGGGGAAAAAAGTCGAAATAGTTTTTCATAGAAGACGAAATTATTTTACTTAAAACCCGAAATTTTTTGACCACCTAGATTATTCTTTGATTGAAGATATATATAACTGGATACTTTTTTTACTTTCATATATAGAATAGATTCTGCATAAATCTCAAAAAGTCGAAATACCTCAAAAATCTAAAATCAATTTTGGGAACATGTATAGTCACACCTATACTTGCACGCAAAATTATTTTGGGGTCCCGAAATTGCAATTTTGGGAAAAAAAGTCGAAATAGTTTTTCATAGAAGACGAAATTATTTTACTTAAAACCCGAAATTTTTTGACCACCCAGATTTATTCTTTGATTGAAGATACACATAACTGGGTACTTTTTTTATTTCCATATATAGAATGGATTCTTCATAAATCTCAAAAAGTCGAAATACCTCAAAAATCCAAAATCAATTTTGGGAACATGTATAGTCACACCTTTCGAATATTAATTTTTATTAAATATCCTATGGACTTAGAATTTTTTTATGTGTGGAAAACATATTCGTCACTCAACATTCATTACCCCCGTAGAGACAACACGTGAAATATTTCTGATCACTTGCCAACTTATGGTCCAATTAAATTCAGCAAAATTAGAAATATCACGTGGGGGTGAAAAATCTGTTGGTGATGCAAAAGTTTCATTTTTGATAGATCAGGGGTTATTTTTTTGATATATTAAATTTTCATGTTATCTTTTTGATGCATCTATAAATAAACAATTATAGGCATATCAAAAAAATAACCACTTTTTTTCACGCGTATCTTGATATATCAAAAAAATAACCCCTGATCTATCAAAAATGAACCTTTTGTGTTGGTGATACTGGGGTAGACAAAGCATTGTGCGTACCACGTGACTAATACTACAAAATTTTTTTGGTTTAAATACTACAAATTTTTTTGGAGATTTACAGCATAACGTTTACGCGTTTACGGCAGAAGGTACTAACAGCAAAGTTAAGTTATTATTACTCTCTATCGGTCACGCACAGCCCTACTGGCGTATTGGCTATCTACTACGTATTTGCTCCTGCGTTAGGTGTTTGGGATCCTCCTCTTGGGTCCCCCTTGGTGCATGCGTGTCCAAGGGCTGATCTGACATGTTGCTTTCCAGCGCTGTGTCATGTATACCTACTGGCGTATTGGCCATCTACTACGTATTTGCTCCTGCGTCAGGTGTTTGGGAGCCTCCTCTTGGGTCCCCCTTGGTGCATGCGTGTCCAAGGGCTAATCTGACATGTTGCTTTCCAGTATACTGTTGACTGTGTTTCTTTCTCTCCGACAAGTTGATCTTGTTACTTATCATACACACAACAAATTAATTACTGGCTCGTTTCTTTTCAGGATGTTTGATTCCATTATCGATGAATATTTTAACACAACACAATCCAGCAATTGGTCAATTCCATCTGTCTTGAAATATGTGGAATCCAAGCGCTATCTATATGTTGATGATATCAGTATCCTTAAGAGTGAGGTCTACGCAGTGCTACGACGCCACCAAAATCGAATGAATATGCAACAAAGGGCCGTTAGCAAACTGGAGAAACTTTTGAACAATTACGATAGGCTTTTCAGTGTAAAAGAGATCGAACAATTTATCAATGACCTTAAAAAAAAAGAGGAGGAGAAGGATCTCCACACATCGATACGTCGAAACGTGACTGTTGTCTACAACGTGGAAGCAGAAAAAGATCATCACCAGAATAAGGCGATGTTAAGGAAATTGCATGATAATGAAGATCAGGTCAGTAAGGCGAGTAGCTCGTGCTTCATAAATTTTCTGGTTGTCATCTGCATACATTTTTTATTAATAAATTAAAATTTTTATATCATATAGGAACGACCAGGAAAGCGACACAGAAAGGCAAGTGGATTTCTATATCATTCTAACAAAATATTATAATATATAATGAGTAATGATGTTGAATGCAATATAGGATGAAATAACAAGTGATGTTGTATCAGATGCCTCTGACCTTTGTGATGATCAAATGCGTGAGTTGGTAATTTCAGTATGATATTTAGTTATTTGTTTATGTTGTCATTCTTGATATCTTACTGTTTTGAAATAGGATGATATAGAAGAACTTGAAGCATCTGGAAATAAAATAAAGGATGGCTCTGAGGAGAAGTGGACTCTTTCTACGGGGAAAGATGTTTATATGGTTTTAAATGAGTTCAAATCAAAAATCTGACCAACAAAGGCTCATCTATAGTAAATATTTCAAATTGTGCTGTTCCTTAAGCTATACAATTACTTATATATTGGATTTTCTTTATCAGTCCTGCGTACTTTGGGATTCTTGATCTGTCTGGTGAAGAACCTGAAGTCAAGGAATTGTTTACCATTGAAGAATGGGCCGAAATGCAGGAAGACTTCAGCAAGACAGTGGTGCTTAAGAAAATGGACTCAAAGGAAGAGGAGTTACTCTATAACTTGTTTGACAAAATCGAAGAGGTGTATTAATATGTTCCACGTTTGGGATTTGTTCTTTATGTGATATGGTTGGTTGATGTTTTATCTTATCCAGGTGCTTAAGAGAAAATCAGATGATATCATCACAGATATAGAAGAATGCATCATTAAGGTATATTTCATTTGAATATAATCTATTAAAATCATTCTGAATTTTGAAACATGAATTTTTGAAACATGCATTTTGACTTTAGGGATATCCAAAAATAAATGTAATACGGAGACTGATACAAACATAGTAAGGTTTCCCCTCAATGTTTGTTTTTACATTGCTGTTACTATTTATTTATCTCATTATTATTTATCAAATATTTCACAATACAATATGCAGTTCCTACAACCTGGATCAATTAAAAGTATCTATGTCAGAAGGTTCTTTCTCAAATAACTTCACTAATATGATGACAAAAGGCATTATTACTTACAATCGGAAATTTGCCTATGATGAGTAAGTGTATTTTCTTATTTCTTTTTTTTCTGAACGTATGAAAATATTTTTCGCCACTCATCATTCTTAGAGGGGAAATTCAGAGTCTATCATCAGCGATGATTGCAAACCTGAATAAAAAACCAGTTGACAGATCATTAATTGGGCAACGTTGTGACTTCAGAATCACATGTGATGGCTTTGAGGCAGTCATTGGACTGCGATCAGGAGGGTTACCAGAAGCCTGTCATTCAAAAAAATGGAATGATAAGGTTGATCTTATGGTTGCCATGCGAGATGTCCTGCTCAAGGAAGCAATAGAGGATAATGGTGTAGAATGTAAAGACTTTAGGAACTTGTATACACTTGGTGTACATTCTTATGGTAAGGCTTGTATTATGGACTTTGTATATATGAAAACATTGGTGTCTGAGCAATTTTATGGGATATTAGGTTTCTATTACAACTTGTACGCACTGGACTGGAAAGCGAAAGGTCTATGGCGTTTAGGCCTCTTGAAAAAAATAAAACTACCTCAGTCAAATGACCAATTACTAATGATTGAAAAGTTGACAACATTGCTGTTGCGGGTTGAGGTTTGCCTTTTACCATTCTACTGGTTGCTTCAATGAAAACTTTATCTAATTTTTTTTTATAGTCAACATTAGACTATATTATGCCTATTCGAAATGAACTAGCAGTCAAAGCATCACGGTTGCATCGAGACCGACGAAGCTCATTTTGTCTCAAACCATATACATTTGCTGAGCAAGGACGTATACGGCGCACACGTGTTCAAAGAGATAGCTAAGTTTTTCTCTATCTATTAACTGTTATTATGTTTACTTTTTCTGGTTTGGTTGTCTAGAATGCAATTGCATTCTTCACACTGACATTCATGAAAAAAAACCTTCTAGTTGATACAATAAAATAAAAACTAAGATCTAAATTTGGGTGAATGGGTGATGGTGAATATTTTAGCGAAAAAACTTATCGTTTAAAATTTTGGGTATTTTATCATCGTGGAATTCCAGTAGTAACTTTAAACGCATATATAAAATAGAAATTTAATATGTAAATTACATAAAATAAAACCTAGAATTCATGCAAAAATTACAACTTTATTGATATATATCTTTTGCACTATTACAAATAGCCCATAAGGCCTGCTGCGCAGAGAAAATTCTCGATCATATGCGGGTTAATATACATCGATATCAATACAACGTAATAAATACATGCAAAAGTAAACGCTTTATTGATATAAAATAAATACATAAATTCCACACCAATCAACGGTGGGATCCTTTCCCGAGATTGATGTAGTAAAGAAAGTGAGCTTATTAATTTTTTGCGCAAACAAAAGTTAATGCTTGCGGAGCGTCATTTCCAGGTCCTCCGTGATGAAGAAATTATTGGTCTTGCTTTTCTCTTGATGGACGAACGAAAATTTAGAGATTGTGGGTTTAAAATGGGATCCGCAGTAGTTCTTATGGATATTGTCAATAGAATTAATGACGACTGAGGAAAATTATTTGAAATTATTTTATTATTATCACATGATAACTGTAATAAGACAGCGAAAATAATAATAATGCTCAGTAGTACAAATGATAATAATGCTCAGTAGTACAAATAATAATTTTATCAATTATGTTTGTTAGAATCAAAACTGATGATGTATGATAATTTTAATAAATCTTATAAGATTAATATACTATTCTAGTCAATATATTTGATTTGGTAGAACTAATAGATGCGTAAATTTTACTAATATCGTTCTCGTCAACATCAGAAACATCGGCCATCATATATGCAATTTCGCCTCTTGAATCAGAATATTGCTTTTCGACATTATGATTAGAAAGAATTTCATTGATTTCCTATTTTTTTTTATTCAGAAAATTTTAATATAATTTTAATATATAATAATAATAATAATAATAATAAGAATAATTTACCTTAAGAACACCGGGAACATTATGATGAGCAAAAAGAATACGAATTTTCCTTTCCTCCGTAATTTGAATGGCTCGAAGATCAATTTCAGGGAAATTAACTGCTCCAATTGACGTTCCATAATTAATGTATTTATAAAGTGCTGTAGAAACTTCGATGCCGATACTTTTCTGAGCCTCTTCAGTAGATCCACCTATGGAAAAAAAAAATGAATAAAATGAATTGAAAAAATTTAAATTTTTAAAATTTATATAAAAAATGGAATACATAAATACACTTACCAATATGTGGTGTCAATATTACATTCTTGCATTTCAAGAGTTCTGATGTCCACGTATTTAATTGATCATCAAAATGAGGTCCATTTGAGCCAGGTTCACGTGGATATACGTCTAATGCTGCGCCTATTGTAATTATCATAATATTAATTATTAAATATTATTATATTTATTATATAATAAAATATAATAACTATATAAACATATGATAGATTTGACAAACCTGCCAAATGTCCACTTTTCAAGCTCTTAACTAAAGCCGGAATGTGAACTACAGTACCGCGTGATGCATTTATTAAATAACTTTCTTTTTTCATTTTATTAATTTCATTTTCACCAATCATATTTTTTGTTTCCTCAGTTTCAGGAACGTGTATGGTAATAAAATCAGATAATTCTAAAAGTTCTTCAAGAGAACCAACTTGCTTTGCAGAACCTAAAGGCATAAGTTGAAGTATATCATGAAAATATACCGTCAATCCCATGGCTTCGGCAAGAACCGATAATTGTGATCCGATATGACCATATCCAATTATTCCTAGAAAAAAAAAAGTGGGTCAGAAAAGAAAATTATGTTAGAAATAGAATAATTCAATTAAAAAAAAAAAAATAATATCAACCAAGGCTTTTTCCACGAATCTCATAGCAATTTGCTGATACTTTATTCCATATTCCCGAATGCAATTCTATATTACGATCCCCTAATTGCCTTGATAATGCGATGATTTCAGAAATCACCAATTCTGCTACACTTCGACTATTACTGAAGGGAGAATTAAATACGGCAATAGCTTGTTTCGCGGAGAATTCCAAATTGACTTGATTCGTACCGATACAGAAACAACCAATCACTAAGAGTTTTTTCGCTTCTTGGAGGACTTTTTGAGTAAGTTTTGTTTTAGACCGAATTCCAATACAATGCACATTGCGAATTTTTTCAATGAGGACATCTTCAGGAAGAGCTTTGGGATGCGTTTCTACCTTTTTTTTAGGTTATAAAAATCCGGAGTCAATAATTGTATCATAATAATTAATGAATAAACACGCCAACGAATAAGTTGGTTCAACAGTTACCTGTATTCACAAATTAATAAAGTTGAGTTGGTCAAAAATCTTGAGAGGGGTTTAGTTCAATACTGAAATTTTCCCTCATTTGACTCAACTAGATCAATTTGTAAATACGTAATATTATAAAAAAGGAATTCGTACTTGATACCCTTCTTTGGTCAGAATTTCAACGGCAGACTGGTTCACATTTTCCAACAGCAATACTTTTATATCTCCAGAATTAAAAGGTTTAAGCTGTTTCGGGTGAGAATTTACAGAAGAAATTCTTAAGGAGGAATTACTGTTTTTTCGTGGTTGATTCATATCTGCTGAAATTCTGAAAAGAAAAAAATTTCACTCGAGAAAGGAGTCTGATTTTGTGTAATTTATCTTAGATGATCTGGAAATTTTTTTCAAATCAGTAATTTTTAATATAATTCAATGTTTTACAAAAAAAAAAAAATAATAAAGAGAACTCAATTTAGTAGTCTTCTTTGATATATGATTGTCCGGAGCATAGCGGAGGACTATATAAGGGGAAGTATAGTGGAGATTTTGGTTTCCGCTCATCTGACGAGTCGACACAAAATCCTGATCTCATGTGACATATCACCAATAATAAATACAAGATAAAATTTAAAAATTTTTTTTAATAAAAATAATTTATTATAATTTTATAGTATGTTAAATTCAAATAAAATCTAAATTTCAAAAAGAATAATAAATTTTTAATTAAATAAAATATTTGTCCAAATAGGTAATATAAATAATTAATTAATAAAATTTGCTCCGGACGCACAACGGCTCCCGTTTTCCTAGTATTAGTCCGAAATATAGATAAACATCGCCTCAACTATATCTCATGTATATACGAAGATTGTATGAATTGTATGAAACACTTTTATTTATTTAATAAAGTTCAGTCATGANTGAAAAGAAAAAAATTTCACTCGAGAAAGGAGTCTGATTTTGTGTAATTTATCTTAGATGATCTGGAAATTTTTTTCAAATCAGTAATTTTTAATATAATTCAATGTTTTACAAAAAAAAAAAAATAATAAAGAGAACTCAATTTAGTAGTCTTCTTTGATATATGATTGTCCGGAGCATAGCGGAGGACTATATAAGGGGAAGTATAGTGGAGATTTTGGTTTCCGCTCATCTGACGAGTCGACACAAAATCCTGATCTCATGTGACATATCACCAATAATAAATACAAGATAAAATTTAAAAATTTTTTTTAATAAAAATAATTTATTATAATTTTATAGTATGTTAAATTCAAATAAAATCTAAATTTCAAAAAGAATAATAAATTTTTAATTAAATAAAATATTTGTCCAAATAGGTAATATAAATAATTAATTAATAAAATTTGCTCCGGACGCACAACGGCTCCCGTTTTCCTAGTATTAGTCCGAAATATAGATAAACATCGCCTCAACTATATCTCATGTATATACGAAGATTGTATGAATTGTATGAAACACTTTTATTTATTTAATAAAGTTCAGTCATGAAACATATTGAAATTTATGTTAAAGATGTTATATAAAATTATTATAAATTATTATAAATTATTATAAAATTATTATAAAAATTATATACCAGAAAAAAGTGATAAATTATTTAAATAATAAATATTATTAATTAAAAACATTGTTCTTCCAATTAATTTTCTTATGTGCCATCTCAACTGCGCAATGACCCCAATCAATTCCATGATTATGTTTTTTTTGTGTATCTCCCAATCCAGCTCTTTCTAAAGCTTGATCATCATTTAAACATGTCAAAACTCCAAAAATTACTGGTACACCAGTATCCAAACCAACTCTCATTATTCCTTGACTTACAGCTTCTGATATATATTCAAAATGCATTGTTGAACCTTTAATCAATACTCCAATACAAATTACTGCATCAAATAATGTTGAAGATTGAATGACCGATTGAGCTGCAAATGGAAGTTCAAAGGAACCAGAAACTGATTGAACGATAATATTTTCTGGTTTAACATTATAATGAGAAATCATAGTTTCTTTTGCACCACGGACCAAGTTTTCGACGATTTCATAATTCCAACGAGTGTGTATTATCGCAATTCGTAACATTGAACCATCAATATTTTCTGTTGGGAGAGCAACACCTTTGACAAAAGATGACATTTTTAAAATTTTGATAATTTAACAAAATTTTTTTTTCAGTATTTATGTGCATAACAAGATTAGTCATGTGATTCTTGATGTAGTGTACATGAAAATTTTATATACATAAGCTCGGAGAGGAAAAAACAAATACTCCTTTCATTTCTTTTCATAAACTAATTCAGTTTTTTTTTTACCAGTCTAATTCTATTGTGTTTTTCCCTTTTGGTTTACTTTGATCATTGTATAAATTAATTCCTCTATCGAACCATTGAGGAAAGAATATGCAAGTTGTTGGTGAAATTTCTCCGTCTTCCGAACATTCATCTTTAAAGTACTTTTAATAAAATCAATAAAATCAATAAAATTAGAAATATGTAAATTTTAATAATAATAATTTTCTAATAATTGATAATAATTGATAATAATAATTTTGAATACATACTGGACACCTTCCACAAGGTATTGGAGTCCAAGCATTTGTCATCGATTTCGGTTTTTTAGCAATATAAACTATTAAAGATTCATTACGTCCATTCGTATTTTGATCTATTAATCTACCAGTAAATCGTTTTAATATTTTTCCTTCATAAATAAGTACTTCTAGAATTTGACGTATATCTGTTTCCTCGATTTCCATTTCTGTTATTTTAGTTTCTTGTACACATTGAACAACTTTCGTTAAAGTTGGATATCCAGTATATCCGGGATAAAATATAGCGTCTTCATCCATATCTTTGGGAAAGCTCTATAAAATGGAATCTAAAATATTAATATTTAAATTCTTTCCCACAGATTAATTTAAAAGAATCAAATTAACAATTCTACTTTACACATACTCTGTGATATATAAAATTATAACATAAAGATTTTAAAGCTTCCACAACTACGGTATCTGGTTCTCCGTTAGTATATAATAATCTACTAAGTGACTCATCAGCTGGTTTAATGTCAAACAACATATATAATTTTTTACTCTAAAATAAAATAAAAAAAAGGAAACGATTGAATTGGATATCTTTTTTAATAGGAATAAAAAAACATCTGATGGAATTTGATGGAACGCGAATTTACTTTTGGTTTAACCTCTTTAACCAACTTTTGTTCTTGCATTGACTTTAAACAATTTTCAACTACTGATTGAACAATTTTGGTTTGTTTCTGAATATCCGATTTCGCTATACCTACAATTTCGTATTTAAATTAAATTAAATTGAATTTAATTAATCAATTGACTTAATTTCTAAAAATAAAAATTTCTATACCTTTACGTTCTGAATTTTCAATAAGTTCATATATTTCATATTCTTGATTATCAAGATATTGTAACCTAAAAATAAATTTGAATTAATGAATTAATAATAATTACATAAAAAAAAATATAAAGAAAATGTAAAAGATTTGCATACGCTTACTTATTTGCTATTTCCTTTGTGCGGGCTTGATATAAAAATCTTTCATCATGTGTTTGCCGTTTTCTTACTAATCCCTTGAATAGACACAAAACTTAATAATCAAAAAATATGAATTTAGAATAATACTAAAATGAATAATAATAAATTATCTTTTGAATACTCACAAAAGAATGTAGACTAGATAATATCTCTTGTAATTGAGTCCATGTAATATCTACTATAACCTCTTCTACTAATTCATGGATCTTCAATTCATCTATGAATCCCTATTTTAAACATATTAGGACGGTTGTTGGAAAAAAAATACTTCAAAGTATTAAATACACGAAGGGAATTTCTTACTGGTCCATGTCCTATGATAATATCGTGTACAGTCCATTCTTCTTCAGTGACTTCCATTTTTTTATGTATTTTTTTTTGGTGCTATCTCTGAGTGTAGTGGTGATGTGAAAAACTTAAATTTATTCTTAAAAATTTTGGGATTTACAATATCATATTGTCACGTTCGTACAGAATTAGAAATGAATTACGGATTAAAGTTAAGTGATAATCTCTAAAAGTAGTAGTCTGACAAAAAGGTTTTAAATAACCAAATTTTTTTTTTATTGTAACCAAATTTGGCTTTCGAATTTATTGTATTTTGCTTGAAATACTTTTTTTTTTTTTTTAATTTAAGAATAACTTTCAAATTTACAGTACTATTTTCATAGAAAATGAAATATTTGTTGTGGTGGTAATGTAGTTATATATTTCGGATTTTGGGCTAAGTAAATTAATTGGAAAAAGATCTCCATATGTAGCTCCAGGTACGAATTCTCGGATTTCAGATCAGACCGCGAAAAAAAAAATACAAAAATAATTAGTAGAAAAGGATGACAAAAGAATATTAAAGAATAAAATAGATGGAATGAATACAATGGAACTTTTCCTTTCATCAAAAGAAATTGTTGAAAGGGATTTTGAAGAAATATTTCCGAATGGAAAAGATCAAAAAGAAATTGATAATTATGCGCAAGTAACCTTATATGATAAAGACGTAACATATTAAAAATAATTATGTATAATGCATATATTGGCTTGAATCATTCCTGAACCAGTATTGTAATTATAGACAATTTAAATAAAGTGAATGAATGAGTATTATGGTTTTTCTTTTTCTTTTTATTTATATTTCAATAATTTTCATTTTTAACAATCCTTGAACATTTATTATCGAGTCGAGTAAAGTTGGTAAAGTTGGAAGAATTGTATATTTTTATGAAAAACATTAAATAATTAACTTCAAAAACTTGTAACAAAAAATGGAGCCGACCATTTTTTTTTGAAGTTAATAATAATATAATAAAAATTTCAATTTAATCAATTTAATTTAATTATGGTATGGAAATAAAACTTTTTTACTGTATAAACTCAAAATATTAATTCAATATCAACACGATATCACGAAATTAAAGATAATGCTCAATTTGCATATCATTTAACCTAATTTAGATATATTGTAATCATATGATATTAGAATTATTAACGAAAAAAAAGTATAAATAAATCTGACATTATCTACTCTTTATATCAAAAAAAAAAAAAAAAAAAAAA
>PQFF01000398.1:61528-179078 GCA_003547095.1 Diversispora epigaea
AAAAAAAAAAAAAAAAAAACAATGATTTCTTTATTTCCTATCGAAATTTTACAAAAGATTTTTTCTCAATTAAATATAAATGTTTTACATAATTGTTTATTAGTCAATCGATATTGGTGTGCTACAGTTGTTCCTTTACTTTGGCAAAAACCTTTTGATTTTTTCGATTATCATAAAGTTCAAATATGGAATAAGGGTTCTAATTTAACACAAGTTTACGTTTCTTGTTTATCCAATGAATCAAAAAATACTTTAATACAAGCGAGAGTAATTTTACCACCCCAAATTTTTATAAAACCGACTTTTGATTATGCTTCGTTTTTACAATGTTTAGATTATATTTTATTATTTCAAGCTACTGGAGTTTGGATTGATGAAAATGAAAAAATTTCTCATCGAAAAATGACTTATCGTCATTATTGTGTGGTAGAAGAATTATGCAAATTATTTCTTCATCATTCTTCAAATCTCAAATATCTTAAATATGATAAATCACATGCTTTACCTATTGCATCAGATATAGGTTATATTCAATTAAAATATTTACCAGGAGCTGAAATTTGTTTATCAAAACTTGAAGGTTTTTGTATGATGGACTTTATTCCCAATGAAATTATATTTACTATTGCTCAAGTTGCTCATAATCTTAAAGAAATAAAGATAGAAATTTCTTGTGATAATGATGATGCTTTGGCTACTTTATTTGGATCTCAACAAAATTTAAAATCACTTATAATTTATGCTGAAGATTATTTACCAACTATTGCTGAAGCTCTCAGAAATCGAATCTCAAAATTAAAAAGGATTGAACTTAATTGGGAATTCTCTTTACCTTTGGATTTATTTGCAGAATCAACAGAACTTGAACGATTTTCAGCTTATCAATATTCTAGTATTGCCACCAGAAAAATTTTTGAAGTATTCTCTAATACTAAATTTAAAAAACTTCAAAAATTACATTTAATAACACCCAAATTATTTTTAGATCAAATTTCAACATTAATTAGTAATACAGAAGGTAGTTTAATAGATCTTAATATTGATTATGAAAGAGCCAAAGGTATAAAATATTGTAAGGAGTTCATTATTACAATTGGAAAAACTTGTCCTAATATTAGAAAACTTCGGATATTTGTTCCTGATGAAGTGGTTCCCCTTTTACCTTCTTTATTAGTATCATGTACTAAACTTCAAAATTTAGAATTTTTAACTGGGGATTCACGAGAAGAATCAGATATAATAATAACATTTAATGTTTCAAAATATTTACCAGAAATGGGTAAAGTTTTACCACCTAAATTAAGTAACTTTTTCATGAGTTATAATTGGGTTTTAACAGCCGAATCATTTAGAGAATTTTTAGAATATAGTGAAATGAGATTAGAACCAGGAAGAAAGATTGATTTTAATTTTGGAAAAGAATTAACAATTGAGCATGTTGAAATAGTTGAAGAATATGGAATTAAAGGAATATTGAATATACATCCTAGTACTACACTGGGAAAACATTTAAAATTCTTTCGAAATCAAATTGAATGGAGAAATATTATTAATAATAATCAAAATAATAATTACAATCGAGCGTAAGTATAAAAGAAAAGGTTTGTTTTCTTAATATTTAGAATTTATTGATGGTTTTTTTTTCTTTCTTTTTTTTTTTTTTTTTACTAAAATCTGAAGTTTTTTTTCTTAATTTTAATTGGTGAAAAATAAATAAAAAGATATGCCCAAGGTATGCAGTATAACTTTTGAGTATCTTTTTTTTTTCATATTTTATATTTTATATTTTATGTATCATTTTTAATTAGTTGAGAAACTGACGGGAGTTTCGCATGAAGAAAGTTTTATGGTGGAAAGATGATGATGAAAATGACGAATTAGAAAATTCTATGTAAATTTTTATTGTAAATTTAAAGAAATATATACCGGACATCTATATATTTTTAAGGTGATCATTGGTAAGAATAAGAAATTATAATAATTTTTCAAGAGAATGTTTTTGCGTTTTTCTGATATGAATAATATAAATTAATCAATGAATTTTTTTTTATATCTATTTATTTTTATATGTTTATTTATATTTATTTATAAAGAAAAAAAAATCATTATAGACTTAAAAAAAAAATAATAAAGATCTCTTTTTTAAAATGTAACAAAGTGAAAAATAGAGTTTATGTAAATTAAAACTTTTTTTATTTTTTAAATCCAAGTGATGCCGATCACTTTAATATTTTTTTTCAAGAATAATAAAAAAAAAAATTATAAATAGGTAAAGAAAATTATTGTAAAATTCAAATAGAAATTCATTATTAATATTAATAGTGTTTACAATAAAACTTGAAAATCAAAAAAAAAAAATTAAATCTTTTTTAATTAAAAAAAATAAAACTTCAAATTATCTTTTCAATAACTTCACTATAAATAAATATTAACTCTTTTAAAAAAAAAAAAAAAACTAACAAAAATGGTTACTTTCACAACTGGTTTACTTTGGTCTATACTTTTTCCAAAGGCTCTAGTCTTTTTTATTATTATTATTTTTTTTTATAATCAAGAAAAGTCTAATTAATAAGCCACAGATAAAATTTAATGGTGAAAAGAAATACCTGAAGCAATTATTTGATAAAAAGACTGGATTGAATCATGAAAGGTGGGAAAAGCATTTAAAAATTACTTGTATAAAATAATATTTTATTTTATATTAAATAATTTGTGAATAAATTTCATATGATACCAAATTCAAGTGTGATAGTAATTTTGGATTTATTAAAAAAACCCCAGAAAAAAAACAAGTGTAGATTGGGTTGAAGTTGTAAAGAGGTCTAGTGTTGCAGGATTGAATAAACCTCAATTTTATAACGGGTAAAGGTTTCCAATACTTGGATATCCATTTTGGAAATTTATTTTTTAAGAATATCAACGTTTCCTTTTTTGAAGCATCTAATCCTTATCGTGTCAAGGATCTTTTGTTTATTAAAAACTAGATATTTATAAAAGAAATTAAAGCTTTATTTAGCACCTCCTCTGAATTGCAAGACAAGAATACCTTTATAATAACATTCGTCCATTTGTTAAAGGTGAACATAAAGACAAAGTGTTGACAATTAATTCAAATTGGTCAGAAATTATTTTTTTTCTATTTTTTTTTTTTGTTTTTTTTCCAGTTTCTTCAAGTTAAAGTTTTTGCTGGCTATTATTTTTCTTTCTTGGTAAATTTCATAGTTAATCCTTTATCTAAATATTCTTCAATAGTTTTGGCATCATTTATCTTGAAAATGTAAAATGCAATTTTCTCCTTGTTCTTTCCTCAAAATACTTCTCAGATCAGCCCAAAATCAGGTCTGGAATTGTTTTTGGCGTTATTTCTTTTGCCTTTCTTATCTATATTTTCCGACACTAAGCAAGTAAAAAGAAAAAGTAGTTGTTGGACTAACCATTTATGACTTTCGACATGATGAATTTATTCTATAATTCCTTTAATTTTGAGTATGGGACTTTATACTTTTACTTAAGGGTTCTTTCATCTACTCCTGGAATAGCAGATATTAATCATATAGCAAAGGGACAGGTCAAATTTAGTGTAGTTTTACTTTAATATTCTATATTGTAACAAAGCTTATCATCAGTTTTTAAAAAATAAAAAATAAAAAAAACAAGTAGTAGAGGAAAAGTTAAAAATCTTCCATTTCCAGAAAATCATTTTGGCTACATTTTTTTTTGAAAAGGTCAAAATTAGTTGAAAAACAAAGGCAAAATAAGAGGAAAATCCACAAATTGTTAGTTCTTATAGGGAAGACTTGAGGGAAAGCTATAGGAAAAAAGCTATGAAAGCATAGGAAAAATCAATCCTTAGATTTAAAGTAGCAAAGAAACAAAGAACCTTATTGGGGAAGATTTGGAACTGAGATAATTTATTTGATTTATTAATTGTTGATTGATTAAGTAAAGTATTTCCCAAACCTTAGTACAAGTCGGCAAAAAAAAAAAAAAAACCTTCCAATTATCATTTATTATGATTAATTATGTACTTATGGCTACAGCTAGGTCAATTTTAATTGTGATGAATTCAGGATATGCCTGATAATCTTTATTAATAAACGGAGTAACTAAAACTGCAGGCATTTCTCTTATCTTCTTCTATATTTGTCTAGGGTATTGAACTTTTATTTGTAAGTGTTATTCCGACTTTGTTTTCTATTCTTTTTAAATGCTTGAAATGTATGGTTTCTTTTAATTAGCAAACTTTTTAGCTAGTGCAATTTCAGCAATAACATTTTTGCTTTCTTTGGAAAAAAGTAATTAAAANAAAATTAGTTGAAAAACAAAGGCAAAATAAGAGGAAAATCCACAAATTGTTAGTTCTTATAGGGAAGACTTGAGGGAAAGCTATAGGAAAAAAGCTATGAAAGCATAGGAAAAATCAATCCTTAGATTTAAAGTAGCAAAGAAACAAAGAACCTTATTGGGGAAGATTTGGAACTGAGATAATTTATTTGATTTATTAATTGTTGATTGATTAAGTAAAGTATTTCCCAAACCTTAGTACAAGTCGGCAAAAAAAAAAAAAAAACCTTCCAATTATCATTTATTATGATTAATTATGTACTTATGGCTACAGCTAGGTCAATTTTAATTGTGATGAATTCAGGATATGCCTGATAATCTTTATTAATAAACGGAGTAACTAAAACTGCAGGCATTTCTCTTATCTTCTTCTATATTTGTCTAGGGTATTGAACTTTTATTTGTAAGTGTTATTCCGACTTTGTTTTCTATTCTTTTTAAATGCTTGAAATGTATGGTTTCTTTTAATTAGCAAACTTTTTAGCTAGTGCAATTTCAGCAATAACATTTTTGCTTTCTTTGGAAAAAAGTAATTAAAAATTTCACGGAAGAATTAAAATCAAATTTATCACGTGTAAATATATTCTTTTATAAAAAATTGTGATATTAATGATTTAATTAATTATTATTTATTGTTATTAATATATTAATATAAAATTAATATAAAATTAATATAAAATTAATATAAAATTAATATAATTAGAATGATTTAAATGTATAATAAATAAGAAGTTATAAATTTCTAATTCATATATTATCAATTATTAATGTTACATTTATACAATTATAGATTTTTCTATTTTTCAAGAAATATCAATTGCGCAAGAAATAAAATAAATTAAAAAAAAAGACATTTTAGCTAATTTTAGTTGTTAATTTTAGTTGTTAATATTAGTTAATTTTAGTTAATTTTAGTTTGAATTTTAAATTACAGTTTAGTTTAGTTGAGTTTGATTTTAATTATTAATTTTTACTTTATGATTTTAATTTATAAATTTTTAATTAATTAATTAATTCTAGTTAGTATTATTATTAAAAAAAAAAAAATTATGGTTAACTAATTTTTTTTTAAAAATAGTTTAAAAAAAATGTTTGTTTTAAATTTATATAAATAAATAAATGTATATAAGGTTTATATATTCTAAATCACCATAGCACCAACATAAATATGGTAACAACCAATGCTACATATCCAACATTTCCTTTTTCTGATCTAACAGCACTTCCATGTACTCCATGATGAGGTGAAAAGGATGATATATTATTCTTTATGTCTTCCTCAATATCATCATTATATATATAATGGTTTAAGTCATTGTTTATGTCATGATTCGTGCCATTATTGGTGGTTGTTGTAGTTGTGGTGGTGGAGGTGATGAGTATATTATTATTATTATTATTATTATTATTATTATTATTATTATTATTATTATTATTATTATTATTATTATTATTATTATTATTATTGTTATTATTATTATTATTATTAATGACAAGTGATTCTTCAGTAAAATTATTAGAATTGGGAGAATAGGAAGAAAGAATAGAAGAAGGAATAGAAGATTGTTCTAGAATCACGATTTGTTGTCGTTGTTCGGAAATAATATTATTAGCAATAATAGGTGAAGTAAAAGTATAATCTCTTCTTTTGTTATTGTTGTTGTTATTATGTCGTTTATCATTATTATTATTGTCGTTATTGTTATTACTATGTAGTTGTGGAGAGAAATTTCTTTTAGAGTCACGAATTTTATGATAATTATAATAATTTAAATTATCCGAATATGAAAAATATTTGTATATTTCTTTAAAATTTAAAATTTTTATCATGATCATTCCTTTCTTATAAATAATATCATGCATTATTATTCGGTGGGGAGAATTACCATTAACAAAGTTGTCATTGTCGATGTTTTTTAAACTTATAGTCAGCACATTACATATATAGAATGTACTGAATGTAAGTAAAAGCATTAGGGAAGATGTTAAAATACGCATAATGGAAAAAATGTTCTCGGTAAATAAAAAGCAAGGGAAGGAATTATTAAATTTTTAAAAGGTAAAAATATTAAAAGTCTCGTTCTAATTTTTTTTTAGTAAGATTATGTTATGAGATCAATATATACTTAAGGAGAAGAAGGGGGAGTAGCATACAAAATAATGAAATAATAATGGATATAAGAATGGAAATGAGAATGGAATAATGAAATAAGAATGGAAATATAAATAAGATAAAATAGAATACCAATAAATCAAATAAAGAAATTAAAAAACAACAATAAATTTCTTTACGAAAAAAATTGTTGAAATCTTTACCTTGAAAAAAGAAATCCCTTTTTATTACCTTTTATTATTATTATTTTTTTTTATTTATATTGATTTTTTTTTTTTTTATATATATATTTATTAATATATATTTTTTATTATTATTAATATATCATTTGTTATTTCCATTTATTATTAAATTCTAAATTGTCCAATTATTTTGTCAAATTATTTTATCCGACAGGTTAATTTCTTTCTTTCTTTTTACTCGTCAAAATATAATAAACGTTAAACGAATAAATAATGATTGACTATTAAATTATAATATATAATAAATATATATTGAACGTTATATTGAAAATAATATGTTGTTTTAAGTGATCTAAATCAAATATAATAAACTTAAATAACTTAAATAACTTAAATAACTTAAATNTTTTAAAAGGTAAAAATATTAAAAGTCTCGTTCTAATTTTTTTTTAGTAAGATTATGTTATGAGATCAATATATACTTAAGGAGAAGAAGGGGGAGTAGCATACAAAATAATGAAATAATAATGGATATAAGAATGGAAATGAGAATGGAATAATGAAATAAGAATGGAAATATAAATAAGATAAAATAGAATACCAATAAATCAAATAAAGAAATTAAAAAACAACAATAAATTTCTTTACGAAAAAAATTGTTGAAATCTTTACCTTGAAAAAAGAAATCCCTTTTTATTACCTTTTATTATTATTATTTTTTTTTATTTATATTGATTTTTTTTTTTTTTATATATATATTTATTAATATATATTTTTTATTATTATTAATATATCATTTGTTATTTCCATTTATTATTAAATTCTAAATTGTCCAATTATTTTGTCAAATTATTTTATCCGACAGGTTAATTTCTTTCTTTCTTTTTACTCGTCAAAATATAATAAACGTTAAACGAATAAATAATGATTGACTATTAAATTATAATATATAATAAATATATATTGAACGTTATATTGAAAATAATATGTTGTTTTAAGTGATCTAAATCAAATATAATAAACTTAAATAACTTAAATAACTTAAATAACTTAAATAACTTAAATCCAATTTAATAATTTTTTTAAAAAAAATCAAAATAAAGTGGAAAAAAATAGAAATAAAAAAAAGTGTGAAGGAGCTAAAATATAAATTTTCCCGCTAAAAAAAAAAAAATCAAAAATAATCGACTGTTTGATATTTATATATATTTATTTTTAATGTACATAATTGATGAGAATATCAATAATCAATAATGAAAGTTAGATGTGTAATGCGGTGTGCTAATTACTGATTATATTAATTAAATATGTTGTACGTGCTGTGTGTTTTGTTTTTTAAGTTCATTTGAGGAAATTTCGGGTGTCGTCGTCGTTGTCTAAGTGTATCTTATATGTCGTGTGTGTAAAGTTGTTTTTTTTTAATGTTTCCAAATGTTTCGCAATAATAAGATGCCAAGTTTGATAGCTTGATATAAATAGATAGATAAAGTAGATTAAAAAAGCTTGTAAAGAGTTATCTTGGTTATTATAAAAAATTGATAGATTATAAATTTAGATTATAAATAGATTATAAATAGTATATCTTATACTATACTATAGTATAGTATAGTTTATTTAGTATATTACAATACATATATTGTATATATATTATAGTACATTCCCCCACATACACACGCGTAATTTTTTTTTTTATCATTGTTTAGTGGTTCTAGTGTAACGTCTATCACTTTATTTCTTTAGAGAGTACAATTATATTAGTACGACCCATTATTGAGTTCTAATTATATTAAATTATTAATTATATTTCGTGCTTCGTATCTCATGTGTGAATGTGTGCTGTCTTTTACTGTTGTATTCTTTTTAGTGCATCCTTTTAAAGTATTCTATTTAACGTTGTCTTCTTTTTTTTATTTAAAAAATAAAAATAAAATAAATGGTAATTTATTTCATATACTATAAACAGTAATTAAATAGCAAATGTAGTAAATGATATAATAAATAAATAAAAAAATAATTAATTACATGTGCAGGAGGAGATGGCACAAAAACATAACATAAAACACATAAGACTGATTGACTGATTGTCACTACCGATAAACAGATCTTTATAATAAAATTAATTTATTAATTTATTCCACTAATGAAAAAAAAAAAAAAAATCAATAAACGTAATAAATGAAATAAATGAAAAAATAAATGAAATAAATGAGATATTTGAATTTGGTTTATCCTCTTCTTTCCCTTCTTTCCCTTCTTTCTCTTCTTTTCTCGTTCTTCATTCTCTTCACACACTACTCTCCGTTCCTCTTCCCCATCATCTATTCATCATCTTATTCTTCCTCATCATTTATTTCACCTTACTTTCCTATTATCGCACATTTTACATTAGTAACACAAATAAAATCTATAAATAACATAAAATCCAAAATATTATCCATAAATGTAATCCTGAATGTAAAATAGAAATTTCTGTATACAAGATAGTATCCGAGACTTTAGCCAAGAGAGTATACAAGAGAAACGCTAGAATGGGATATGGGGAANTTAAAGTATTCTATTTAACGTTGTCTTCTTTTTTTTATTTAAAAAATAAAAATAAAATAAATGGTAATTTATTTCATATACTATAAACAGTAATTAAATAGCAAATGTAGTAAATGATATAATAAATAAATAAAAAAATAATTAATTACATGTGCAGGAGGAGATGGCACAAAAACATAACATAAAACACATAAGACTGATTGACTGATTGTCACTACCGATAAACAGATCTTTATAATAAAATTAATTTATTAATTTATTCCACTAATGAAAAAAAAAAAAAAAATCAATAAACGTAATAAATGAAATAAATGAAAAAATAAATGAAATAAATGAGATATTTGAATTTGGTTTATCCTCTTCTTTCCCTTCTTTCCCTTCTTTCTCTTCTTTTCTCGTTCTTCATTCTCTTCACACACTACTCTCCGTTCCTCTTCCCCATCATCTATTCATCATCTTATTCTTCCTCATCATTTATTTCACCTTACTTTCCTATTATCGCACATTTTACATTAGTAACACAAATAAAATCTATAAATAACATAAAATCCAAAATATTATCCATAAATGTAATCCTGAATGTAAAATAGAAATTTCTGTATACAAGATAGTATCCGAGACTTTAGCCAAGAGAGTATACAAGAGAAACGCTAGAATGGGATATGGGGAATTGATAATAGGAAATAAAATAATGGTGATAAATAAGGAATAGAATAATTGTTACAAAGGTAATTGATTTTTTTTATTTTTATTTTTATTATTTTTATCACATGCCTCTGATTTCTTTATATGGTACTAGTCTAATACTAGTTTATTTTTTTAACCAGGTTTTTTTTTCCCATTATTTAAAATGAAAATATATATATATATAAACATGACGTTTTTATCTAACCTTTTCAGCGTGATTAAAAATAATATATAATTTTTTTTTTGATGATTATAATGATAATAATGGTGATGATAAAAATACAGGACAATAGAAAGTTTGGTCAATGACTAAAATATATATTTCCGTTCAGTTTGCCAATGCCACAAATATGGCGACACGACATATGAAATTAGAGTAGTGGCTTAATAAAATAATAATTAACGTGGCATTGCAAAAAAAATATATACAAATATTACCATACTACATTGTGTATAAATTATTTTTTAATTAATCAATTAAAGATTGAATTAATAATTAATAAAAAAAATAGATTTGTAAAATTTTTATCTAAAATAATGATATGTGACATTTTATTTATATATGTCTTCTCTTTCTTAGTACATAATTAATAAAGTTTCACTAGTTTAATTTAAAAATTCACCTAAAATCGTTTAATCAAAAGAGCGAGTTGTTCATCATCCGTTAAATTCTCACAATGACTCAATTCAGTCTTAAATATTAAAAAATTATTAAAAAAATAAATAAATAAATGAGTATAAAGAATTGAAAAAGAAAAAAAAAAATTAAATCTTTTTTTTTTTTTACCTCTTTTACGCCAATGTAGCATTTCACAAGTTCTTCTCCCATAGCTTTAATAATTTCAGTATCTTGTTTTAATGCGTCTAAAGTCTGACGAAGACTTGAGGGCATACGTTCAGTGATACCAAGTTTTATGCGTTCTTCGTCAGTTAATCCAGCAGGATCATCTGAACAACAACAATAACAACAATAACAACAACAACAACAACAACAACAACAACAACAACAGCAACAATAATAATAATAAACACAAAAAAATAAAATAAAATAAATAAATGAATTAAATTAAATTAATTTTAATTAGTTAATACAAAATGTCATAATTATAAATTTGTAATTATATTAATTATATTCATACCTAAGCAAGGAGGAGTTTTAAGTTCCATTTTTTTTTTGATTCCATCTAGACCGGCGGCCAAAATTGCTGATGTAGCCAAATAAGGATTCGAAATAGCATCAACACATTTATGTTCAAAATTCACTTCAAATGATGTACTTAATTTTCCAGCAACAGCATTTTTCTTAGGTCGATAACAAATTCTGACTGGTGCTTCCCTATATATATATATATATATAAATAAAAGAATAAGTAGTAATTTTTTTTAAAGTGAAATATTTCAAATATTTTCTATAATATTATATATGAATGTGTATTGGGCTTTATTATTTACCGATTTTCTACACCCCAACAAATCCATGAACCAGCCCAACAATGATCAACGTTTCGGGAATAAGAATTACTTGTTGCCAATGAGAAAGCACAAATTGATTTAATATGATGAAGTACACCAGCAATAAATGATCTTTCATAGGAAGTTAGTCCCGTTTCATGTACATCCCTATCATCTCCTTTTCTTTCGATTTGGTTAATTTCATGAACTGAGATATGTAAATGTGCTCCACTTCCCGCTTTAAAAATGTTATATTATGTTAAAATTATTCTTAAATATTTATAGATTTATGTATGAATATCTAATTTTTTTTTTTTTTAAAAAAAAAGAATAACCAACCTTGATCTTTAAAAGGTTTGGCAACAAAAGTTGCTCTTAAACCTTCTTTTGCCGCGATATCATAAATAGTGTTACGAGTAGTCACACAATTATCAATAGCAATCAAAGGTGTGGAAGGTCCTGTAACAATTTCAAATTGTCCCGTTGTGCACTCAGAGTGACATTGTTCAACAGGTACATTTAATTTTAATAAAGAATCAATAATTTTATCTATTACATCCACTGAATTATTGTGTCGAAAAGATTCTGCTGCACAATATACCGATTCATCCACAGGTGTTGTCGAATCTTTAGAAGTAAGTAATGCAAATTCTGATTCCACGCCTGCCAAAAAACCAAGCCCAAAATCTTGTCTTGCTATATCAATAATTTTACGAAGACAATTTCGTGGACATAATAAAGAATATTTATCATCTTCAGTAAGATCAAGTTTTCCATATTTAGGATCTCCCGGAGTCCATTTATTTTCCAAAAATGCATGAACGAGAGCATGTTCAGGATAATAAGGTAATTGAGCTAAAGTATTTAAATCCGGTTTCATGAGACATTCTCCTGAGGGAGTAATTCCAATTCCTTCGGGAATATGATCTCCAAAAAATGGAAAAGCGTTAATTGATCGTGAGGCAGTTAATCCCGATTTTGCAATATAATTTTGGAATCGATCGATTGGAATAAGTCGAATTCGAAATTGGTTGGTGAGATCTAAGTGACCTAATCGTACTATTTTTACACCGTTTTCTTTCAACATTAACATTTTCTTTTCGTCTGATATACCACGTGCAAAATAATCTGCAAAAAAAAAAAAAAAGAATTTTATATTATTCATTATTCATCATTTGAGCATACGAGACGATTTTTTTTTTTAATCCTTTTGAGTAATAAAAAGAAATAAAAAAAATTTTTTTTTGACGTACCTGTTTCAGATAAAATCTTTGGTTCCAAATTTAATTTATATAACTTATTAGAACTTTCAAACATAATTTGTTTTGCAATATTTACAGCTTCGTCAATTGTGAAGTCACCATTTTCTACCAAATTCGACAAAACCTTTTTATTTTTAATATATTATAATAATTATAATAATAGGACAAAAAAAAAAAGAAAAAAAAAAGAAGATATAGTAGTGGTTAGTCAAGTAAGAACTTTAATTATTGGAAATATAACTACAAACTAAATAAAGGTTATATTAAATTGTTGCCTTGCTTAATGTTTCTCTTGTTTGAATTGTCGCGACATAAAATGATTCAGGATGAATGTGACCATCTAGATTTATAAATATATTTATATAAAATGTTTATATAAAATGTTTATAAAATATTTAAGATATTTAAAATGTGTAAACATTAAAAATAAGAAAAAATGATGATTTACCTGAACTAAATAATATTTTGTTGCTTGGACAAATTTCCAACTTTTTATAAATTTAAAAAAGATGTGAGCGAAAAAACAATGAATTAAGCCAAAAAAAAAAAAAGAAAAAAAAAAGAAGATATAGTAGTGGTTAGTCAAGTAAGAACTTTAATTATTGGAAATATAACTACAAACTAAATAAAGGTTATATTAAATTGTTGCCTTGCTTAATGTTTCTCTTGTTTGAATTGTCGCGACATAAAATGATTCAGGATGAATGTGACCATCTAGATTTATAAATATATTTATATAAAATGTTTATATAAAATGTTTATAAAATATTTAAGATATTTAAAATGTGTAAACATTAAAAATAAGAAAAAATGATGATTTACCTGAACTAAATAATATTTTGTTGCTTGGACAAATTTCCAACTTTTTATAAATTTAAAAAAGATGTGAGCGAAAAAACAATGAATTAAGCCAAAAAAAAAAAAAGGCATGATTATAACAATTATTTTAATTACCAATTCACGTAAGATTGCTTGTTGACCTGAAACAGAAATTAAGGGAGCAACAAGACCAATATCAACATATACATTTACATAAACCGAAGCGAGATATGCCGCTTGACGAGAATAAGGATAAGCCGCATGCAATAAAACAAATTTCGCGTTCGGATACTTTTCGATTAGTGAACGAAGGTAAAGTGGATTTGCGTATAATAAATCAAGATCATTATCACCAAATCCTAAATAAATTAAATAAATAAATAAAATAAAACCCCAAATTTTTTTTTGGATTCATGAATAAAAGAAAGAAAAAAAAAATATGTAAATATAATAAAATAAAAAAACGTAACATTAAATATATAACAATAATAATAATAATGATAATAATAATAACCTGTATGAAATTGAATTGGAATATCGGTTTCAATTGCAATTTCAATAGCAACAGTTAAAATATAATCGATAAGAATTTTATCGAAAAGTTTAGAAATAATATTCTTAACAGGAGATGCTGCAGAGGCCTTTATGTGTTCGGTTAAAGCGGTTGCAACTTTTTCATTATGAATATCACAATCAACATTTAATCCTGATCGATAAGCAACAATACTCTTGAAAGCCACCACCAATTCAGAATTGGCCAAGGATCGTAATTCATTTCTTAATAAAGTGGAAAAATTTATTTTAACCTCTTCATCAGTATGAGTTACGGATTCTACTAAATCATTTAAAATTTTTTCGGCCACACTTTCAATCCTCACAATCCTTCGAGCTTCATCCACCAAACCCACGTGACTTTTGATATCTCGGAGGTGTTCCGAAATTCCGAATCCGTCATCCAGGAGTACACATTGGATACCAATCTTTTCAAAGCAAATTTTACATAATTCATCATACGATAAAGTATTTCTCGCATGTTTAACTGTTTCCCAAATAGGTGCACATTTATAAAGTTTAGCGAGTTGTTGGACTCCGCATTTCAAAGCACTGGTTTGAGTCACATCTTTTAATGCATCACCGCGTGCTTCTGAGAAGCAACCTTCCAATGGATAAGCCAAAAGTGCATCAGAGGTTGATAAGTTATGAGCGTGATTATCAATCAAAGGAAAAGAAGCGACCGTTTTAAATAATTTTTCATAACTGTCCATAATTGGAATTGATTGAATTCTCGATTTTTTAAAAAAATTCTTTAATTAGCTATGTAAGCTCTGCTATGTAGTCTTTCTATATAATCTTTTTTTCTATCTTTTAACTTTGCTATGTAATCTTTTGGGAAAAAAATTAATACAGTAATTAAAAAAAATAAATAATAATCCATTTAATTAAACCGAGAAAAAAAAAATTATTTCTTACATATTATAAAAAAAGAAAAAAAAAAGAAAAGGAAATAAATAAAAAAATTAAAAATTAGATTAAAAATGAGTTTAAATACTTTTTCTGAAAAAGGTAATAATTGAATATCTTCGTTATCTTTTATTCATTGATATATCGCGTGGGAAACTCGTTTTTTTTAAAGATATTATTATCATTGAGATTGTTTATTTATTATTATTTATTATTATTTATAATTATTTATAATTTATTTGAATCTTTTTAAAAAAAAAACGTAATCATTCGTTAATTCTATTATTTTTGAATGAATTCCTTATCTTCGATTAAGATTTCCAAATAAGGAATATAATACCCATTTCAATTTATTCCAAAAAAAAAAAATTTATTGGCTGGCATTAACGAGGACCCTTCAAGCAATTCTTAGGTAGTTATAATTTGAATCAATGAAATTAATGGTAACTTAAAATAAATTAAATGATGGGAAAAAATCATTTAATAAAGAACCTATGGAAATAATAATAAAATTTCAAATTAGTAAATTTTTATAATACAGAAAAATTTGGAGTTTTTTTCTGAGTACAGAGCACAATATTATTATTTATTCTATACAAAGGTTGTGAAAGTTAAAAGAAGCTCTTTATCAATTATCCAATAATATTAGAATAAAAATATATTAATAATGAGGTAAAATAATAATGAAGTAAACAGAATGACAATGTTATAAAAAAAAAAAAGTCTTTTTAAAAGAAAAATACCTTAAAATATATTTATACTTCCAATAAATTTATGATTTCCCTACTTTCTTTCTTTTTCCAGTTTTTCTAGAAATGGATTTCTTTTTTATGTTATGTTTTTTTTCATTATCATTATCAATAACTATCACATCTTTAGTATCCTTAGTATCATTCTTACTATCATTATCAATAACCATCATATCATTAACATCATTGGTATCCTTAATACTTTTAGTATCGTTTTTACTAACATTATCAATAATCATCATACTCTTAGTATCCTTATCAGCAGCAGCATCAGGATTTACTATACTTAATCCAGGTATGAACGGATTTATCAATCCAAGTTTTAATTTTTGTCTCATACCACCTTCTCCTACTAAATCTTCTTCTACACTAATCTGAACTATCACTCGATCAAATAATTTTATACTTATTTTTTGTCCATCTTCTAAAGTTGATTCTAAACAATTGGTGAGAACATTATAAGTTATAGGTGCAGGAGGAAAATTTTGTAAAGTAGGTGATGATAATGAAGAAGCGGCAGCAGCAGCAGCAGATTTTTTGGTGGATGAATATACAATTCCTTCAATACCATATCTATATATACGAATATGAATATATATTAAATTTTTGTAGTTACAAGTTGAAAAATATATAAAATATATAAAATATTAGCAATTACCTAGGAACCAAAACAATGAATCCATTTTTAAGTATTTTCACAACATATGCTTCTTCTTTTTCTAATTTTCCTTTAAAGTAGAGAAATGTATGTAATTCAACTGAACTAGATGCTGCCATTTGTGCCATTTTGTGACGATAGTTAAGATCTAAAAATTGATTTATAGATTATTATTTACATTTCTTTAAAGAAATGCCAATTCAAAAAAAAAAAAAAATAATAATAATAAAATAATAATAATAATAATAATAATAATAATAATAATAATAATAATAATNATAAATCAATTATATATATTATATAATGTTTTCATATTAAGAACCTGAATATGCCAATAATCCTTCCGCTATGGTTTTTTTTTTATTCGCCACATCATCTGTTAATAAAACTACATCAATCTTTTTGTTCCCATTTGGTGCTCTCTTGAGATGCGATGAATACCACCCTACTGCTGATCTTATCGCTAATTTTAGTCCAAAATATTATTTAAATTAAATGATTAAGATTAATTATAATTAAAATTAATGAGATAATCATTAAATTGAGGAAGAATTCTACCTCGATCATTCCTGTCATTGGGAGATTCTCCTTTCAAACGTTCAATATATGTTAATCTTTAAAAATATGAAATCAATTATTTTATTAAAAAATAAAAAATTTAAATAATAGTAATAATAATAGTAATAATAATAGTAATAGTAATAATAATAATAATAATAATAATAATAAACAAAAGAAAGAAGAAACTTACTATCACAAATTTTTTGCATCTTGTACATATCCATTAATTCACTACTATATGATTTATCAAAATCGATTGCTACAGCCAACATTCTATGTACAATTATATCTAAAGACAAATTCATATTTTAATAAATGATAATTTAATTTAACGATGATTATCAAATTTTTTCTTACCAGAATATCTACGAATAGGTGAAGTAAAATGGGTATAAAAATCCGCTGCAAGACCATAATGTTTATATTCTTGGGCCGTAGTATAACCAGCACTAAAATAAACAGCTGATGTCATGCATCTAGTGGTCAAGATTCTTAATAACTTGTTGAAGTACGGATCCTCAGGTAACTAAAATATAAGTTAATAAATAAAAAATATATATTATATTATATTATATTATATTATGTTATATTATATTTCCAAGTAAAATTATAATTTCTTGTTATTTACAACAGCTTTTTCCAATGAATCTGACAATGATTTAGAAGAATCAAAAGTTAATGTCATTCCATATGGTGTTAGTGCTTTTATAAGTTCTTCCAATTTAGATATTATTGGTGGAGGATGACGTCTATAATCACGATTTAAAAATTAATATATATTAAAATATTAAATATATAATTATTAATATATTAATTCAAAATACCTTAATAATGCCGACTGAGAAAATTTAGAATAAATCTTTTTGGCTACAGATATATTAGCCAACAACATAAATTCTTCTACCAAAGCATTGGTTTCTCGTAATTCCTTCATTTCTGAATTATTTTATCATCAATAATAATAATAATAATAATAATAATAATAATAATAAATTATTTAATCAAATATATTAAAACATATACAATAATATTATTCGTTCAATATGTTCAATATTCAAATATATATTTCTTTTCATTTAAAAAAACATACCAACATCAACAGGATCTTGAGAATCATTTTCTAAGTTAAATTTCACTTCGGGACTAGCTAAAGTCAATGCTCCCCGTTCTAAACGTCGTTGACGAAGTTTTTTGGCCAATTCATTAAGAATTCTAATTCCTTTTGTTAAACTATCTCGCGTTCGCCTGTTTATAGTAATAATAATTTAGTCATTTTAGTCATTACTGATACAACAATATTATTATTATTATTTAATTTAACAAACATACTTGTCATCTATACGAAGTTGTGCTTCCTCGTAGGTTAAAGATGCCTTTGAAGAGATAACACTTTTAACGAATTTAACATTTAAAATTTCTGCTTCAGAATTAAGTTCCTAAACAAAACAAAAACAACAAAGTTTAATATGTGAATTCTAATATTTATATAATTAACACTAAATTTACTAAATAAATAAATAAATAAATAAAAAAAAACTAATAATCAAATACCCATATACAAGAAAATGCTAATCTATCAACTTTTTCTCGAAGTGAACAAAGATCTTTAATAAAAATAAAAATATAATTACAAGAAATCAGTACTCTCAACTTCATACAAATAAATTTGAAAATATATTACTCACTTGTTCCTAATAATTCAGGTAACATATCAATACGTTTATCAACTAAATAAACTGTTGTTCCTCGACTTTCGGCTTCCTCATTCAATGGGGTGTTTGGTTTAACAAAATGAGTGACATCTGCAATATCTAGAGAAATGAATAGAAATAGAAATATAAACAATATAATAAAGTAGAAATAAATATAAATAAATATAAATAAGTATAAATAAATATAAATAAATATAAATAAAATTATATATTAAATAGACCAAATGAGATGACATTAAATAATACTTACGAACACCAACTTCATAATTTCCATTTGGAAGTGATCGAACGTGTAACGCATCATCAATATCAGTACAACCTTTTTGGAATAAAGAATAATAAAATATTTTAATAGAAATATATTTATCAAATCAATTTATATATATAAAAATATGTTATTGTAATTACCAGGTGGATCAATACTGCAAACATTCAAATGTCTTAAATCCATTCGTCCACGTAAACGTTCATCTGTAACTTTCCAATTTTCACCTTCTTCCGGTAAATCATTTAAAACTCGAGGAGAAAATTCTTGATGTGGTATATCATGCTCTAATAATAAAACTTCAGTTTCGGTTGATTTATCTCCTGCTGGACCTAAAGCTCGTACAAAATGTCCTAATGGATATTTTAGATGTTTGGGCCAAGAATCTATAGCAATTAAAGTACGTTGATTCATTAACTTATGCGCTTGTCTAGTACGGATAGTTAATTTAGGTATGCGTCGATCTAACGGAGAAATTGAAACATTTTCCGCCATATTGGAAGTAGCAGGTCCTTTAACTGATTTTGGATTGATGAATCCACAATGACTTTTGTATTGAGAAAAATACAAGTTAAGGAGAAAATAAAATATTAATTGCACAACACACTCACACATTAATAAGACAAAGGATACTATTTACGATTCCTCTTGATAATTCCAACAACTTTTCCTGTTGGCTGTAATTTCTTGACGGATTCAGAAGATTGACTATATTGACTCATTGTTTCATCATTGAGTTCAGTAGTTTCCTCCTCTTTGTAATTAAGAAAATAAATAATAAGATAAATTATAAATAAATCAAAAAAATAAATCAAAAAAATAAATCAAAAAATAAATCAAAAAAAAAAGATATAATAGTTACCTTCTTCCAATATAACAGCAGTAGGAGATTTTGTCCATTCGGATTTCGGTAATAACTCAACAGCAATTATATCACCTTGAATTGCTCTATTTAAACGTGACCTTCCTAAAATCATAATTTGTGTCTCAACTCCATCCACAAAACTTTGAATAGAACCCTAAAATTAAATTATTAAAATTATTAAAATCATTAAAATCATTAAAATCATTAAAATCATTAAAATCATTAAATAATAATGACAATTAATAATATAATTAATAATAATATAATATGGTATAAAATTCTTACTAACCTCTAAATAATTATGCATACTGATGTTTAATGTCCCTTGAAGTAATTTACCACTTTTGATGCCACTTTCTATTTTATTAGCAGTTAAATGCTTATTAAAAAAAATGATTAAATGTAAAAATTGTGAAAATTGAGATATTGATTTTTTTTTTTTTAAAAAAAAATTGGTTTATTGTATAAAACATTTTTTGATATAATCAAAAAATTTTCAAAATTAAAAATACACACATCATCAAAAGGAACTTTTCTATCCTTTCCAAATCTCCCCTCGTTTCCTAGCATCTCAACTAATTCCGGATAATCAGTCATTCCTTTGACATATTCTTTAACTATTGTTATTATTTAAATATAAATTCAATTATAAATTAAATTATAAATCGATTATAAATCAAAATATAAATATAAATCAATTATATATATTATATAATGTTTTCATATTAAGAACCTGAATATGCCAATAATCCTTCCGCTATGGTTTTTTTTTTATTCGCCACATCATCTGTTAATAAAACTACATCAATCTTTTTGTTCCCATTTGGTGCTCTCTTGAGATGCGATGAATACCACCCTACTGCTGATCTTATCGCTAATTTTAGTCCAAAATATTATTTAAATTAAATGATTAAGATTAATTATAATTAAAATTAATGAGATAATCATTAAATTGAGGAAGAATTCTACCTCGATCATTCCTGTCATTGGGAGATTCTCCTTTCAAACGTTCAATATATGTTAATCTTTAAAAATATGAAATCAATTATTTTATTAAAAAATAAAAAATTTAAATAATAGTAATAATAATAGTAATAATAATAGTAATAGTAATAATAATAATAATAATAATAATAATAATAACAATAATAATAATAATAATAATAATAATAATAATAATAATAATAATNTGAAAATGATGATGAATTAGAAAATAATCAATTTGAAAATAATGAAGGTGAAAATCAAATATCAAATTCTCAAAATTTTGATTCATTTTTTAATGTTACTGATATTGAACTTCGACGAGTTCTTGAAATTGAAGTAACTGTTGAGATACCTTTATCAACAGAATATACAGATTCTGGTGAACAGGATTTTAATATTGAATCAATAATAAATAAATTATTAGAAAGACGTGAATCTGGTATAAATAATATTACAGAATAATAATAATAATTATTATAATATAATAATAATAATAATAATAATATAATAATAATAATAATAATAATAATAATACCGATGATGTTCATTAGAAAATACAAAAAAATGTCGATTGCTTTCATTGATAAGTGTACGTAATTGATGATAAATAGACAAATTTAAATGTCTCAATTCTTCATAAACTGTTTGCATGATTATAACATTATGTATAGCAGGATGTTTGATGATATCCATCTAAAGTGATCAAAAGAGATCAAAAGAGATCAAAAGAGGATCAAAAGAGATTAAAGATTTATAATTTACGGAAGATGCAAAAAAATAATAATTCTTTTTTATCCGAGAACCAAAAAATACCTGATTTAATAATACATTGGTATCGGGTACTATGTAATGGGGAAATTTTAATAGTTCCGTGCATCGAGCTTCCTCACTCAATACAGGTTCAGTGTGTTCACAAAAAGTACAATTTTCTACATAACACCATATATCTTCTCTTAGATAATGTTCTTTAACCACTTTCACTGCATTCCCTTTCTTAGTTCGTTTAAGATACGTTTTTGAATAAAGCATTATTCGAAGATAACATAAAATTGTTTATTTGTTATTAGGTTTAATTTATTTATTTATAAATTTATAAATGATCGAATTTGAACTAGAATCTAGTTACTAGATGAGATGTAATCAAATATGGTAATAAAATGATAATCATTATTTACGTGATCATGTTTAAAGAAATTATTAAAGGATTTTATAAATTCCAGGCAAATTTAAATACTTTTTGAAATTGAATATTTTGTTACTTTATTATTTCGAAAAATTGTGATGGACTCAGATTTTCGAAAGTTATCATAAAAAAATTTTGATTACTGATATTGTAATTAATAAATCGAGGTATAATGTGAAAAATCATGTGAAAGTTTTTTTCGGAAATAAAAATTCTTCAATACATTAAATACATTAATTGATATTTTTGTTTTCTCTCCGGTGATATTTTCAAATGGTTTTATTAATATAATTATTTTTGTTTGCTTTTTGTGAATTTGATTTAAAGAGAAGCAGTATGGATATTCTTAATCTTATTAGAAATAGGTGACTTAACAGACAGGTATTCTCTACCAGAAAATGGTCCAAAATAATATTTAAAATTTTTTTATCTACAATTCCAGACAATTTTGAATGTTTAATGTGCGATAATGTAACTTCTTCAGAAGGAATAAAATATGATTGGTATACTAAGGACTTTTCATGCCTTATCTGTTAGCATTTTTTAACTTTAATAACGTTAATAATATACAATTTACATTCTCACGAACCCGATGTAAAAAATCATTTATTATACAATTATGAATTACAATCTGATGTGATTTAAAATTACTACATTCCTAATCTATGTAGGTATCTTTATTGGTGAAAAAAAAAAGACTCCATTAGTTAAGCGTTTATGATCTTCTTTCAATGTTTCATAAAAAATCATCGTTGTTCCTTCTTGTTCGTGCCTTCCAAGATAGTATTGTTTTGACACCAACTATTAATTTTGAAAAATCCTTGGAATTTCAACACGTGCAAGATCCATAGTAACAAATGTATCTTCAAAGAGAAATTTTGATATTGATATTTTGAGCTGAAATTCATTTGATTCAGACTATAAACTTATTATGTTTGTCACGTGAGAAGGTATCGCAAAAAATAATGTTGTAAGAATGATTTTAGAGCAGAACTCTGATTTACAAAGATCTCCTGTCCTTTTGTTGTGTTTATTGTTCCATCTTCCTGTGCCAAAATTTCGGTACCTAATGACTTCAGAAAACTTCTCCTATCTAGTCTGGGATAACTGCGAGTAACTATATTTAAAATTTCTTTCAATATGACCAGACGCTACCCCCACATTTCAATCTCGGATCATTCTTCCCAAAGAATAGCATTGGGGTACAAACATATTTTGATTATTTAATAATTTCGGATGTTCTATTACAAACTCGGCCTGTAAACCAAAACAAAAAAAATAACAGAATTAGCAAGGCTTCTACAAAATTTGGTATTCGATGTACCATATAATACATGTTTTGGATAATTTTATATCCACTTTCTTTTGACTTAGTTCCGCTTCAGAATATTATTCGTCTTTTCCAGGTCAATTTTAAGTCAGAATGTTTTGATATCTTCTGCATGTGCTTGATGCTTATCGGAAATATGAGGAGTTGTTTAGTAAACGTAAAATATTCGTTGTTTGGCTGAAGTATGAAGCCCACCGAAGACGTATTCCATAAATAACCCGAGGCGTACTCAGGTTGCTTAGGTGGTTGCATTCAACGCGTAGTCCGACTTCTAAATCTTTCCCATTTCTTTTGGCACAATAATAAATCCTTACTTACTTTACTTACTTTTACTGAAATATTTTTGGCCATTGCTGATCAGTATCGGATTTAATAAGTTTTTCCAGAAATTTTGATATCGCAAAATGTTCTTTACAGCTATCATAAATAAAGTCATCCTTTGTCCGACGAAACTTTAGGGGATAATTTGTCCGGACATTGAACTACGCGTCAAAGTCACATGATTTGATATTACGTAAAAATTCTAAAGAACCTGGTGTTCCATTCGAAGAAATAATCAGAATAAACCCTGAAGATTTAGCTTCAAAACAGCTAGACTCTTTATTTAAAAAAAATATTAATCGATGATTATTTCAAATGACAGATTAAATACATTAGATCGCGTGGTCTATCAAGACCATTAAAAGATGAATATCGTGATATTTATATGAAATTTATAAAGAAGAAATTTTTAAGTTTAAACAGAATTAAGAATAATAATTCGAGAGAATGGTTTTTGAAACTTATGTTACTTATGTCAGTAAGTTTTATTGGTTTATCCCGAGCTCCCCCCCCCCCAAAAAAATAATATAATAAAACGAATAAATTACAATGATATTTTCTTCTCTTTACACATTTCAACAGCTTGCTTCTGTTTATTGTAAGCCGCTAATTTTAAATATTTTTCTCCTTCACTAATATCTTGTTTAACTCCCATCCCATAATAATAAATCTTTCCCATATTAAACATTGCAGTAGCATTCCCATTTTCCGCTGATTTCTTAAAATATATTGCTGCTTCTGTTAAATTCTTTTTCACTCCTTCACCTTTAAATAAACAATTTCCATATCTTAATTGTGCTTCGGGCATATCACTTTCATCTGCTACTTCTTGAAATAATTTCGCTGCCTCAGTTGCTCGTTCTNCGTGATATTTATATGAAATTTATAAAGAAGAAATTTTTAAGTTTAAACAGAATTAAGAATAATAATTCGAGAGAATGGTTTTTGAAACTTATGTTACTTATGTCAGTAAGTTTTATTGGTTTATCCCGAGCTCCCCCCCCCCCAAAAAAATAATATAATAAAACGAATAAATTACAATGATATTTTCTTCTCTTTACACATTTCAACAGCTTGCTTCTGTTTATTGTAAGCCGCTAATTTTAAATATTTTTCTCCTTCACTAATATCTTGTTTAACTCCCATCCCATAATAATAAATCTTTCCCATATTAAACATTGCAGTAGCATTCCCATTTTCCGCTGATTTCTTAAAATATATTGCTGCTTCTGTTAAATTCTTTTTCACTCCTTCACCTTTAAATAAACAATTTCCATATCTTAATTGTGCTTCGGGCATATCACTTTCATCTGCTACTTCTTGAAATAATTTCGCTGCCTCAGTTGCTCGTTCTTGTTCTGATTCTTTAGGTCCATCAATAAGATTATAATATAAATAATAACCTTTCCAATATTTAGCGGAAATATCACCTACTGCCGCGTGTGCTTCAAAACATTTCCAGGCATTTTTTTTATTACCATCTTTTTTCTTATGTTCCATAATTGCTTCTTCCACTGAAATATCTCCAAATGCTGAAAAATCAATTGTGATTAAACAATCTCCTTCAAATGATGATGATGACGATGATGATTGAACAGGTATAAGATTTGGTGAATTCCTGGGAGATTTGGGTTGACATTCTTTATATATTTTTTCAAGTGTTAAAAACATTTCAGTAAAAGTTGGTCGGAAACTTGGATCTGGATGCCAGGCTCCTATAATTATTTTTAGTAAGTAAGAATTAAATTAAATTATATAAATTTCACATTTTAATTCAAATTTCGAACATTAATAATTTACCATTTTTAGGGTTGGAAACTAAAATTTTCCATTCCGGGTGTGGTACTCCTAATGACCAACTCTCACGATAATTCTTTTTTACTCTATCTCGAATGCTGGAAATATCTTTCTCTTTTGCATATGGAACTTTTAATTCTGCTATTTCCCAAAGTAACATACCAAAACTGAATTAAAGATAAATTATTAATACAATAATAAATTTTTTTACTCCGCGATTAATGATAATAAATTTCTGTTTTACCTGTAAACTTCACATTTAATATCATATTTATAATTTTTATCAATTAATTTTTCGGGTGCCATATATCTAACATTATGAATATTTGCTTTAATCTTTCGTGTTGCATCTGTAAATCCACGACTTAATCCAAAATTAGTGATCTTTGCACGTTTCTCTAATGTAATTAAAATATTCTCTGTACTAATATCACGATGTAAAATCTGTACTGATGCTAAAAAATTAAGTCCTCGAGAAATTTCAAGCGCAATTGATACTTTCATTGCATTATCCATTCCATAAGTCTCATAATATTGTCTTAAACTACCATATTCTACCCATTCCATAACCAAATATAGGTTATCATTATTTTTATGTAATCCAATAAATTTAATAATCTCATCTGATTGTTGAATTTTTTTTAAGATTGTTACTTGTACAGAAATACTATTTTTCGTGTATTCCGGAAGATCCTTTACCGGTACTTCCTTAAAAGCAACTTCACACCCATCATGATTTCGAATTTGTTTGTGAACTTTTTTACCACGATTTGAATTAGGAACAATTTGAAAATCTTCAATATTAAGTGGATCATCGGTAACTATTTCATCAAGTCTCAAAGGTTTTTGATTATGAATTGATGATTTAGATTGTTTGTCAAAATTATTTTTTAGAGCTGAAACTTCTTCGACTATTATACTAATCTTATTACCAAAATCTGTTACTCCACCTTTTATTGCATCAAGGTACTATTCACCAAGAAATTAATAATATATTAATTAGAATCATTGCAAAGATTAATCTCAAAAAAAAAAAAAAAAGATTAGTTTTCTTTTCTTACTTTTTTTAACATATCGGTATCTTCTTTAAGAACCTTTTTATCTTTCTCTGCTTGAATATGATTCTCAATAGTTATAGAAAAATGTAATGAATTCATGTATCCATCAAATTCATTGGTTAAATTTTGAAAAGTCTCACTAATCGAAGCCGAACGTAGATATTTTCCTAATCGAGAAAGTTGTGATATTTCATGTATAAAATTTTTAATTTTATTCATGGTTTGTAAGAATTTTCGAAATAATAAATAATTTTGTTCAGTGAAAAATGATTGATTATCATCTCTACGGATCTTTAGATTTCGAACAGCAGCTTCGGCAGCCGCGACCTAATATACATTATTTTTATTATTCTAAAAAGTTATTCTCTAGATTAATTAAGAAATATTTCTTGAAAAAATATTCAATTCAAACAAAATTTATAATAAACGGACCAACCCTATCTAATAAAGACCCACAAATCCTTTTGTTATGTTCAGCTTGTTGATAAAAAGTAATTATTTCTTCAAGAATATTTGTTACTTCACCAATAAGGGGAGAAAATTTTGTGAATGGAATTAAGGCCGTGCAACCAAATGAAATACCCAATTCCATAGTATCTATTATTACCGTTGAACTTGGTTGATACAAGTCATTAATACTTTCAACATTATCAAGTAAGGTTGTAGTGTTATCATTAACANTTATTTTTCTTTTCTTACTTTTTTTAACATATCGGTATCTTCTTTAAGAACCTTTTTATCTTTCTCTGCTTGAATATGATTCTCAATAGTTATAGAAAAATGTAATGAATTCATGTATCCATCAAATTCATTGGTTAAATTTTGAAAAGTCTCACTAATCGAAGCCGAACGTAGATATTTTCCTAATCGAGAAAGTTGTGATATTTCATGTATAAAATTTTTAATTTTATTCATGGTTTGTAAGAATTTTCGAAATAATAAATAATTTTGTTCAGTGAAAAATGATTGATTATCATCTCTACGGATCTTTAGATTTCGAACAGCAGCTTCGGCAGCCGCGACCTAATATACATTATTTTTATTATTCTAAAAAGTTATTCTCTAGATTAATTAAGAAATATTTCTTGAAAAAATATTCAATTCAAACAAAATTTATAATAAACGGACCAACCCTATCTAATAAAGACCCACAAATCCTTTTGTTATGTTCAGCTTGTTGATAAAAAGTAATTATTTCTTCAAGAATATTTGTTACTTCACCAATAAGGGGAGAAAATTTTGTGAATGGAATTAAGGCCGTGCAACCAAATGAAATACCCAATTCCATAGTATCTATTATTACCGTTGAACTTGGTTGATACAAGTCATTAATACTTTCAACATTATCAAGTAAGGTTGTAGTGTTATCATTAACATCATCATATAATTCCGAAACATCATCCAATAATTCCGTATTATGAAGAGAATTCTCATACTCTCTGTTATCAGAAGTTGGTATTTCTAATGTTGTTGAAGAAGTAGGTATATTGGAATTATCTTCGCTTTTAGTACCAATTAATTCTTTAAGATTACTGGCAGATTTTCTGATAAGTTTTTTCACGGAACGGAGAGACATTATCGCGAAATATCACTTAAATATATCACTCAAAAGTAAATATTTAAATAAAATATTGTGAAACGTCACGTCCTATTGGTAATGTTACATTTTTGAAAAGAAGTTGTTGTTTTTTAAGCCAGCCATTTTGTACCCAGTACAGAGGCTTTTATCAAAAAAAAAAATCTGCTTAGAATAAAAATTAAAAAGTCGTGCTACGAATTTTCCTTTTTTTGCAAAGCTTTTTTAAAAAAAAATCGATACTTTATAGTTAGTTCACCCTACCCAATATCGTATTTGTACATTTGATATTGCTTTCGTTAACCAAAATATTTTATCGCGTTCATTCTTCTTTTTTTCAAAAAGAAAAAAAATGGCTACAATTTTTAGAATGATTGATGAATATTTGGGCGAAGCCATAGTTTGCTTTATATATTTAATGGATTTGTCAACAAATAAACCAAAATCATCTTATATAAATAGTAACCGATACTCGCCACAATTAACTTTTTCTTTATATTCTTTACGTTAAAGAAATAACTCAAAAATTCAAAAAAAAAAAAAATTCGAAATAATGGCTCGGAATTTACTCAAATTTTTAAACGTATTTGCTTATTTTTTACTTACAGGAGCAAATTTATATTTCTATCTTTTTGATGAAGACACGGTACAGTATTGGTGATCCTCTTCCTCTACGAATTAAAGTAATTAAAGTATTTATGAAATTAACACTTTATTTTTTTTTTTTTTTTGATGAATAGAAAAAATTTCCTTCATTTAGGATAATCCATCAAACTTATATTTCTCCCGCACCATATGTATATGGTGTTTGGGGTTTAATTCATCTCCTGTTATTAGGATTTGGTAAATTATTATTATTATTTAAAATTGAAAATATATAAATTTATTCTTAACAAATTGTTTTTACCTTTAGTTATTTACCAATTCTTTGCTAAAAAAGAAGAAATTATTCTTAAAGGCGTTGGTTGGAATTTTATCTTTATTGCAATATTAAATGGTGTTAGTGATAAACTTTATGTTAGTTAAAACCATTTTTAATTTATTCTTTAAATTATACTTTTTTTTTTTCGTAAAATTAATATTTTTTAATATGTATGCATTGTAGCTATCGGATCATCTCCTTTTCTCTTGGATTGGTATTTTAACTATATCTTCTCTAGTTTCTCAAATTTACTATCGTCTTAGGAACTATCCTGTCCATACATGTTCATGGGGTGAAACTTTATTTATTCATGCACCATTTTCAATATTTCATGGTTGGATTGTAGTTTTAGCTGTAATTGGGCTTTTCGCCGCCTTCTCAGAAAAAGAATCAGGAGAATCGCCTAACGTTCTCATGAAAATCTTGGTTGTGTTGGCTATGTTATTCCTTGAAATTATAGCAGTTGGTTACATTGAAAAGTTCAAGGGTGACATTGTGGGAGCCATCGTAATCGCTTGGGCATTGTATGGTATCGCAGTTGAACAAGATGATCCGGTAATTCGTTGGGTTGCCATTTTCTTCGCTATTTTCACAACATTTCACATCGTAAAACCTCTTTATCAAGGATACACAAAGAAATCACATTTAAAACAGCCTCCTTTGCTAGGATAATGTTATTTATATTTGATAAACCACGCGAAAAAAAAGAGACAAGGTTTTAATAATAAATAAATAATTTCCGAATCTATTTTTTTTACTCAAAACAATTTATTCTTCATAATAACATCGGAGTCATTCTCCCAAATGTAAAAATGGTTCGTTGTGTCACAACAAAACAACAGAAAATAGATAGAAAAGATTTCGTTGAAAGAAAAAGACAGTAAATAAAAGGAAAAAAGAACTATCATCTATTGAATAAAAATATTTTTTTCCACCTAACAGAATAAGAAATTTATATATTTTTACGATATACAAACATTATCAGACTTTGTAAATGAATCACGGATTTTGTCCCGCCCAATATTGACTACCGTGAAATTAAAAAAAAAAAAACATTCACCAGCACGGGATTTATAGCCGTCCGATCGTGCTTCTGTTCATCCTCAATCCAAACAAAGCACCTTTCAATTTAGACGAGATAGTAATTTCAGCTTTACAATATTTATATTAACCCATTAGAGAAGTCTTTAGGACCGAAAATAATCGAGTTCAAAACTTACTTCCGATAACTCTACCGACCATCAATATAAACATAAAAGTGATAATGTAATGTTAAGGAGTTTATATGTCATGGAAATTGATAAATTGATTATTTGTGGTCTTGGTTTTTATCTTCTCGAGATGTAATTTTGATAATTAATCGAGAGAGATATAAATACATATATATATAACTTTTGAAACTTAGAGTTATCGGACTCGGATATTGCGGAAGTAAAGTCTTTGAACATATATAGTAAAAAACACTCGATTATTTTCGGTTTCTCTAACGGTTAATATAAATATTGTATAGAACCTTTTCTTTTGTCAGGTCTACTTTGGCTTGGATTACGGATGATATGGGTACAGGTGACTATAAGCTCTGTAGTAGTTGTAGGTTATTAAAATTTAAAGTCCAAGTTCTAATGATACTTCTTTCATGTTTCATGGTAATGTTGTGTTGTTACTTGGAAATTACAGCAGCTTTCGAAGGCTCGGATTTTACACGAGACGAGATCAGTTTAGAATTACCTGTACTAATAATTAATATTCTATAATGAAATTTAAAATTGAAAAATATACAAAATTGCTACATATTCTATAATCAACTGCACACATCAATATCGATTGCTTATTTTTATATTATCTGTTATCTTATTACATAACATGTTAATATTGGGTCAAAGAAATATCCACCCATGCGATAATCTTTTAATTTTCTTCTGAAAAATATATTTTAGTGTATAAAAGTTAGAAATTTAATGCTATGCTTGATGGATTTTATTTTCTAGCATTAAATCCAATTCATGACTCGGAGGTTATGACAAATATATTACATTCAAAATGTACTTTGGATCAGATATCATCCAAAGAAAAAAAAACCGAACACAATATAACTACATGAGATTTGTTAATATTTTGAGAAGGTAAGATCTGATGACACTGGTGTATCAAGATAACCCAAATCTTCTGATATTAGTAAATACTAATATGATTATTTTTTCCCGAGATATACTTTTAATAATATTTAGTGCAAATATTTTGAGGCATGAGATATTGGTCGTATAAAAATAAGTTTTGAATCGCCCACCTTTCCACATATTCGTTCGCACTTATATAGTCTATTTTCGTTTCTTCACCACTAACTACTCATATATTTTATACATGGTATTATGGTAGAACACATCTCCAAAAATGGTATTCATTCCGAAATTTCACAAGAGATAGCTAGGTTCATTTATTGAAATTTTCAATGGTTTAGGTTAAGAATGCTCATATAAAAAAATTTGCGTTGTGAAAAAATTAGGTCACACGAAAAATGGATTAATTTTTTGGCTTCAACTTCCATTACTGTTTGAGCTTTGTATTCTCAGCTATAACCTTGAAATATTCAACTTCAAGCCATTTTTTAATAAATTATCGTGATTGATGATACCTTTTTTATATTATGCATAATGGCGAAATAAAAAAATACTTTGTCTGTAATGAAGACAATTTATTAAAATACTCGAGGTTGCAAGCAAGTTCATGAGCCCATATGTTAGGAAATTTTTTTCAATATTTTATTATTATTATTATTATTTGTAACTAGGAATCTCATTATAATCTTATATATTAGTTATATTAGTTACAATATTATATATTAGTTATATTATTTACAATATATTAGTTATATTAGTTATTTACATGTTGACCTAAATATAATATATATCCTACCCAATTGGTTTTGACCTTTTGAACCTAGATACTACCTGGAGATAAACGCACATTCTTTTTATCCTAACAACTCACATTTACTATGGATCAATTTTAAAGATTTATGTTTTGTAAACCTATATCTAATCATATTAATCTCGATAATCTCGCGTAACATTACGCCATAGCAACGTTACGCAAATTATTTATATTTTTTTGTATTAAATTTGTAATTTATCAATATTGACGCGAATAATATCACGTGTGACAAATTATCGTGGGAATAATACTTCGAAAAGCCTTTAAAAAGAATTTCAGGACATTCACATGAAAGGATGATTGTATCTAATGTTCACGTAATGCAACTTCATATTTTAGAGTGAGAAATCCATGAAATGAACTTTTGTATTTCAGAAATTTCTTGTTCTTTTAATTATTTATCCGTTATAAAACATAAATTATAAAAGGGAATATCATCACACCATTATCATTAATTATGAGTGTAGAAAAATAATTACAAAGAAATGCTGATACAACGTATTTATTTGTTTTATTTTATGCAAAAATATTATACACATTATTTATTAAATTCCCCTATTGAAAAATTTTTTCTTTAAAAAGATAATAATGATTTAATCTATTATTTTTAAATGCAAGGATAGTTATAAATTTTTATTGTGACAAATATTGGATTCTTTGATAATACGCTTTATAATAATAAAATAAATCAAATGATCATTCTAAAAAGTCGAAGAGGGGCAGTGGCGTTTTAAAGTTATCGAAAAAAATTAATAAACCAATATTAATATTAATTATTTAATCATATCTGAACAAGATAAAAACGTCTCTTTATTAATTCTTTCAGTGATATCAAGCAGAAAATATCAACGAATTCTAAGAAAATACCCCATAAAGGAATTTAATCTAAAGAATTAAAATACTTTATATGTCACGGATATTCTTTTGTAAGAAGAATATCCTTTTCACGCTTTATCTTGCTTTGAATCATATTTTACACAAAAAAAAAACAAGAAAACAACAAAACGCCTCGATCTACCGGCGTTACATTTGATTAGTAAAAATGGATTTTTTTATGAGCGAGATAAGTAAATTTTCTTATATATATAATACTATATTTAACACTCCTTCCCCCTTTTTTTTTAGGAAATTTACAACCTCACACTCAACTTCTCGCCTTCCTTTTCTTTCGTAATTTTTAATTTTTTTTTTAAAAAAAAAAAATAACCATGTCTCTTTTTTCGTTCTTAAGCATTTTTTTTGCACGCAATTATTATCGTGAATGTTAATAAAACAGATTACAACGACGCGTTTCTTTTACGTTAAACATATCTAGAATTAATTCTTTTGAAATTATCCGCTTATAAAATAATCTCTCATAAATCGCATACAAATTTAACTGTTAACGACTTTAAATATCTAACCAAAATCCCAACCAAAATCCCTACCCAAAGCGAGGGAAACTTCCTGCTTAAATGTTTTCGACTAAATATCATTACTTAAAACGATCTTCCCAATAACGAGCGAAGAGCGCTATAAATACTTTACGACTCCAACCTAAAACGAATCCTACCCAAAAAATAATACGCGAGAAACGATTTCTATTATATTTATCTTATTTCTCTGTCAAAAATTCGAGATGGTCGAGAAATTTTTTGTAAAATTCCCTGTAAATACTGGAATATTTTATTATAAAATATGTATATAATGTAAATATTTTTATGTAAAAAGTATTCTTTTAGTTAATAATAATTTATCTCCGAATCTTCTCTCCATATTTTTTCTCCCTATTTTTTCTCCCATTTTTTTCTCCACGTTTTTTCTCCACATTCACGATTCTTCTAAAATTTATCTATTCATTTTAGAGAAATTCTTTTATATGCTTTATGATGTATATAACTTTTTATTGAGATTGGAATCTTTTAATTATAAAATATTTTTTTTATGAGTTTTATGTACAATAATAATAATTTTATAATAAATTTTTTTCAAAAAATCAAAAAAAAATATTATTACAACAGAAAATGTCTATTAAATATACATGCTAACAATTCTTTTACATGCATTATTAGGATGATGAATTTAAAAATTATTTATTCACTTGATTTAAATCATAAAAAATAGATAAATAATACAGTAATAATAAAGAAAATATCAATTAATGCTACTAAATATTTTATCTGTTATATAAATATAAAGTAAATTCATTTTGTTTAATATTTTCTTCTTCCTTTAACCCTCAAAAATTCAAAAACATATTCACATTTATCTTTTTCGTCCCATTTATGATACTCGAAAGCTACATCTATATTTATATCTTCAAGTAACTCAGTACTCTTTAATGCATGTTCTAATTCTGTTGGATTAAATCCACCTTTGTGAGATATAATATTATCAATATTATGATCATGCTCATGATTATGTTCAGATAATTGTCCAAAAAATTTATGAGCCAATTTTGGATCGTGTTTTAAATCGAATACAAACAATTGACCACCTGGTTTTAGATAATTAGCTAATACTTTGGTAGTTGAATTGATATCTTCTAGGTGATGATATGATGATGCACACTTTAAAAAAAATTATTCCCCCCGAAAAAAATAATAAAATAACAAATTAATAAATTTCATTACACAGAAATTATTATGAAATAGTTATAAAAATTAAAAAAAATATTTACCACGACAAAATCAAATTTTCTTCCATTTAGTTGATCACCTTCGGATTCTTTTAATTCTAAACAAATAGCTTGCATTTCTTCTTTATCAATTCCTTGTTGCCACACCTTTTTATTATATAAATCTACCATGCCTTTTGTTGCATCTACTCCTAAGATTGTTTTAACGTGTGCGCAAATTTCTTGAGATATTAATCCTTTATTATTATTTTATTTTTTAGAAAAAATTTAATTAATTTATAAATTTAAATTTAATTAATTTATAAATTTAAATTTAATATAATAAGATAATAATAAAAAATAAAATTTATAAATTTATACCAGTTCCACACGCAAAGTCTAAAACCTCGCTTTTTTCTGGATCAAATTCTGCTTCATTTAATAAAGCTTTTGTACATTTTTGTGCGATGGTCACACAAACTGGGTTAGCATCATATGTTGAAGCTATGCTCTCAAAATATTGTTTATTACCATTAATTAAATTATTGTCAGGAATCTCATTAATCTGAGAAGAAGACGACATGATTTAATAAAAAGAAAAAAAGAAAGATGATTTTTGTTGTTGATGAAAATTTTAGTAATCATTTTAAATCTTTTTTGGTAATACAAAAAAAACATTTGGCGTAGAATGCTTTTCATTGTCAAAGGATCAACATTGATTACAAATTTATTTAAAAAAAATTTTTTATGAATTAGGAAATCATCTTCAAAAAAAAAATTGCAAGAGAAAAAAAAAAGTCTATTTTAAACAACTATTTACATTAAATGTCCTCGTAAGCACAGCACATTGTGAGAAACGCTTATCTGTATAAAATTATTGTTATAATATAATCTTTGACTTTGCTCTCAATTTAAACTTGATCAAATTGATCACCCTGCATCATCATAACGGAAGTGGGTAAAAGTCTCACCGTAGACCCAACGCCAAACTTTTCGATTTGGCTCATATTGAGGAGTTTGTATCAAATAAGGATATTTCTTGCCGCATTAATGTCTCTATCCATTTGACACCGAGGGCATTTGAAAGTTTTGCTTGATCCCAATTTTCGATGAAGATATTCACAATTTTCTTTGAAATGTAATGTTTATCACAGATTACAACTTTACACCAAGGGTATTCTCTTGTCTTGTTGATTAAACATTGTTTAAAATGATAATGAGACCATCCAAGCATTACTCTTGCTGTCTTACTTTTCTATTGATTCATTTTACCATCGTTTGTCTTGAATTCAGGAAGTAAGACAGTTCAATAATCCACTTAGTGAGTTTCTTGTATACTTTTTCAACAAGATTTTAAATTTTTTTTTTTTGAAATTCTTTTTGCTGTTGCTTTCTTCATCTTGTATCTTTCTTTGGACCATTTACTTTGTAACTTGTCAAGGGCATTACAAAGATGATAACTTCTTCCAATATGATTCTTTCCCCATTCAACTGCCAATCCTGAAGGTAAATAGCCGGTTGAAAATGTCCTAACTCCCGGATCTAATGCAAGTATTCCTTCTTCGATTCTTGTCCATTTAGTTCACTCCTAATTTCAAGAATATAGCACTGGTCAAATGGAAAAAAATAGAACGGTTTTATCATGAATAGGATTCCAATTAATGGCTAAATTTGCTAAGATTTATTAAGTATAGGCAGTCGATTTAGAACTGGTCAAATGGAAAAAAAAATAGGACGGTTTTATCGTGAATAGGAATTAATGGCTAAATTTTCTAAGATTTATTAAGTATAGGCGGTCGATTTAGCACTGATCAAATAGAAAAAATTAGGACGGTTTTATCATGCAATTTTGCTAAGATTTATTAAGTATAGGCAGTCGATTTAGCACTGGTCAAATGTAAAAAAATAGGACGGTTTATCATGAATAGGATTCCGGTTAATAGCTAAATTTGCTAAGATTTATTAAGTATGGGCAGTCGATTTTTTTCCGATTTATGAATAGGAGATGACAATCTCAATTTAATTTATCTGGTAATGGCTCTGCCCTCAGTACCAATCCAATGTTTAAAATGAATGACAATTGATTTAGTTTTTTTTTTTTTTGCTTTGATAATTAATCTTGAATCTTTCCTTTGCACAGCACAGTTTGTTTTATAAGCTTTAAGTACATCATTCATTCTTCATTTCTAATATCATAAGGTGTCTCCAAAACCCATTTGTTTTCATTTTGAAAATTTCCAGAATTTAAACACTTAGTTGTGTTGTCAAGGCTTTTTTGTTTTGAGGAATTCCATCATTTTTTATAATACTTGGTTATAGGTCCGCCTTGTTGTTCCAAACCACTTCATCAAAGTTTTTGAGTTGGAAAGGGTTTTATTTTTTTTTTTTTGTTTTTCCCACAGGTTCTTTTCCTCCTTTTTTTGTTTGATTCTTTTCTTTGGTTTTGCTTTCATTTTCTTCTGTTTTTTGCTGAATGCAATCTGTTATTCTTTGCCAAAAGTAGTTACAAACTGTGAAGAGATCTCTCATTGTGTCTTATCCTTCAATGCTTTGACTGAAAACCCTGAGTTTTGTGTTAATCTTCTTGAAATGAATTTAATAAGTTCAAATCTACACTGACAGAGCTTGTTTTTGTGGGTAAAAACAATCTCTGAGACATTTCCTTTGTAAACTCATTCCAATAAGGTTTGAAATCCCTTGCTGAGGCCTGAACTANAATTTAAACACTTAGTTGTGTTGTCAAGGCTTTTTTGTTTTGAGGAATTCCATCATTTTTTATAATACTTGGTTATAGGTCCGCCTTGTTGTTCCAAACCACTTCATCAAAGTTTTTGAGTTGGAAAGGGTTTTATTTTTTTTTTTTTGTTTTTCCCACAGGTTCTTTTCCTCCTTTTTTTGTTTGATTCTTTTCTTTGGTTTTGCTTTCATTTTCTTCTGTTTTTTGCTGAATGCAATCTGTTATTCTTTGCCAAAAGTAGTTACAAACTGTGAAGAGATCTCTCATTGTGTCTTATCCTTCAATGCTTTGACTGAAAACCCTGAGTTTTGTGTTAATCTTCTTGAAATGAATTTAATAAGTTCAAATCTACACTGACAGAGCTTGTTTTTGTGGGTAAAAACAATCTCTGAGACATTTCCTTTGTAAACTCATTCCAATAAGGTTTGAAATCCCTTGCTGAGGCCTGAACTAATGTCTTTGATGATTTCATGGTTTGGGTACTTGTCTTTAAGAACTTTAATTTGTCGTTTGAGACTCTTGCATAGTATATTTTCGCTTTTTGATGTTTTGTTCTTCTCAGGAAAAGAGTTGTTTGAGTTGCTTGACATGTGGAGTTGATAATTTCAAATTGTTCTTGTATTTTAGAGGAGACTTGCTCATACTTGACAATAAAAAAACGGAATTTAAAAAGTACTGCTCTTGTTTGAACTATGAAATATTTATTTAACCGCAAATTCTATTTACACAATTTTGAACAATTATGACAAAAAATTACGTCAAACAAAAGTACGTTGAAAAATAAAATTATTTGGTAGAATTTAAAATACTTTCGTACAGATTAATACCGATTCAATTTGGTGTATTATTCTCCTAAATATGAATTCATGACGTTTGATGGAGGAGATTTTGAATTTTAATTAATCATTTTTGAAAAACATGTTCATTTATTTCCATTATTTTCCAATTTAATGTTTTAGTTAACAAGGTTTTTTTACTCTTAGTATGAACAAAGTTGTAAACATATTTATTTAGAATGGTAGAATTATCAAGAACTATATTGCATATTTGAACATAAGAAGCACTATTGTTGACTTGAATTGTAAAAAAATATGGAAATAGATATGCCTAATTATACATAGTTCTTATTAAAAGAATAAATACGTTTTCTTCCTTTTCCTTCTAATGATCGGTCTTAGTATCGGGAGCGGTAGTGGTGGTGGTATCTAAATTCAATATAAAAATCAACGAGATTAAGAGATTAAGAAATTATATTTACAATTTATAAAAATTTCAAGTTATTTAGAATAATTGATACCTTTTGCATTTTCACTACACTTGCATTTTTCATTTTCAGGAACATTTTTCATCACTAAATAATAAATTCAAAATTATTATTTAATTATTTAATTGATATTTAAACGATAATTAGACGACATATGTTTAAACAGTATTTAAAGTATAACAGATAATATATTCCACCTGAATCAGCGTGACGACCACATCCTGCCCAAGTGAATTTTTGACAAGTTTGACAAGTTATTTTCTAAAATTATAGAAACAACAAATAAGCAACAGTGATTAAGAAATAAAATTAATGATAACATTTTTTTTAAACTTACATAACACATTTTTTTTTGTTGTAAATATTAACACTGTAAAAAAGAATCAAACCCCAAATATTTATAAATTAATTATTTAATACTAAATTAAATTTATTCTTTTTTTAAAAGGAGAATGATTGTATTATAAAAGTATTGGTCTGGGTCATGTGGATTTTTAAATTATTGAATGTAACAACCGGATAAATTTAACCGTAAATCTTAATAGAAAATGGCATTTTTATTTCTATACTCATCATAAGTAAAAATATCAAAAATAGATGTAAGAATAAGTTAATGGCACCAAGCCTAACACATTATGTGGAATATATATTGATAATATGGTGAAATATAAAAAAAAATTAAATTTAAATTTAATGCTATAATATGATTATAATAGCGAAATAAAAAAAAAATTTTGCACATTAACGTCTGTAAACGAATTAAAAAAAAGTTGACACAATTGTATATGATCATATAAAAAAAATACATGATGATAATGTTAAATTTAATGATTTATTATATTAAGAAACCATCATGAAGGAATTGCTCGGTCGGATGACAGATTATCCAGATCACGATCACGCAATTTATAAATACGATTAAAAATAACCTGCAACTCGGAGTAATATTTACGTATATTCTTGACCAATGTTGTCAAAGAACATCTTTGAACAATGCAGGGACAAAAATTACTTTTCTAAAAAGTAAATTTTATTATTAATTTATTTTTAAGAGTAGACGCGGACATAGGGACAGTAAAAAAATCCAGAGACATGTAAAATGTTCTTGATTATAACTCTCAGATCATACATACCTGTTAAATAAAATAGAATCCAGATATATCAAATAAAGCTCATATAATTATCTTGATCATTGTCTTGATTGTCACCATATATGCACTGTCCATTTCTCTGACTGTTCCATTGGGATAAATAATATACCCACATCCACAATCTAATTTATATTATTATCTTTGTGGATAAAAATTTTAAACACACAATATTTGCATATATAAATATAATCCTACAGTTATTTTCGTGGTGTTGTAGGGAATGGACCTTTATAACCAGATACCGCAGAAGACACCAAAGAAAAGATTATTATCCACGATATTAATAAAAGCTATCATTATGAAGAAATAAAATAATGGAAATATAATTTTTAATTTATTTATTCCTAATTTGGATAATAAAATAATTCAAAATTCCATTGTTTCTTTTATGCAATTATATGCATCTTCGCGAGAATTTACAAATGTCTGTTCTCTTTTTTTTCTAAAAATAGAGGATCATCAAACCCCTGAACCGTATTACAAAAAAATAATTGAAAAAACGCCGAATCGATCATTTTATCAATTTTCATCAATTTCAATTTCATCATTTTTAGATAAACAAATAAATTAAATTATTTTACATTGTTTTTTATATTGTTCTTTATCTTCTACAATGAAAGTAATTCAATCAATTAAAATTTTTCATCGAAATTCAATTCAAAGATATCCATCATCATTATTGCTATTGTCATCATCAATTACTATAACTCATAATTTTCATAATTTTCATAATAATAATTTTTCAACTTTTACTATTAATTTAACTTCACAAACTTCAACAAATTCACAATCATCTTCTTCCTCCTCTTCTTCTTCACAAATAATTCCAACTCGACTTCGAACTCTTTCTGATCAAATCGCTGCTATCGAAAATATTTCTCCAAATTTTGGTAAAAATCAGCATATACCAATTGATAATGAATCAAATGAAAAATTAAAGAAAATATTACATAATTTTAATGCACCTATAAGATATGCTTTCGCTTATGGAAGTGGAGTTTTTTTCCAAAAAGGATATGATGAAAAAGTAAGTTAAAGTTATCGTCTACTATTACTATTGTTGTGATATTTTATTATTATTATATTATTATTATTATTTTATTATTTTATTATTGTAATGTTATTGTTAACTTGCATTTTCTAAATGATCTTAATGAATAATATCTTTTCAAAAGTCTAAGCCAATGATAGATTTCATATTTGCAGTTAGTTATCCTCAACATTGGCATTCTTTAAATTTAAAACAAAATAAAAATCATTACTCTTTCATAAGAAATTTGGGAAGCGGAGCGATATCTTCATTACAAGAAAATGTTGGTGCTGGCATTTATTTTAATCCTTATGTACAAATGGATGATATGGTAAATATTTAATTATTTTATTTAATTGATTATTTTATTATGGATTATTTTATTTTATTATAAATTATTGATTATTTAATTTCTTTGAAATATAGGTTATCAAATATGGTGTGATATCAATCAATAAAATGTGTCAAGATCTTTTGGATTGGGAAAATCTTTATATTTCAGGAAGAATGCAAAAACCTGTAAATTATTCACACTTTTCATATTATGTTTTTATACCACTCTCTTCTTACATCGCATTGCATTTTTTCTTATATCACGTTCTTATTATATCATTCACATCACCTAGATTAAAATATTAAGAGATGATGCACGAGTACGTTTGGCACAACAAGTGAATTTATCTGGTTCCTTAAGGACAGCTTTACTTTTGCTTCCGAAAGATTTCACCGAAGAACAACTTTATTTAACAATTGCGGCAATATCTTTTAAAGGTAATAATTATTTATATTACCTTTATATGATATTATTTCTCTACATTACGCTATTTATATTAAATTAAAATTTTTTTTATGACAATAGGAGATTTTCGTAGATTTATTGGAGAAAATCCCAATAAAATAAAAAATGTTGTTTCTACCCAAATTAATAATTTTAATTTATTATACTCCAGTCTTATTCATGCATTACCAAATGTAACATTTATCGATGATAATAATTTACAGGTAATTAAAATATATTTAATTTATTTTTTTTTGATTTATCCTTAATTTATTAATAATTCATGTGATATATGTAATAATAATAATAAATGCATCCATAAATAAATGTATTAATAAATAAATGTATTAATAATAATAGCAAGATGATAGTCCAAAAGCTAGAGCTCAAATGATTCAAAAATTACCTCGAATATTGAAAAATAAAGTTCAAGAAGAATATAAAATGGCAATGATTAGAAAAGGAATAACTTTGCCTTCAGGTGAGAAAATCATTATTATTTTGCAATTTATAAATTCTTTCAAAAAAATATTTTTTTTTTGTTTCTAATATTTATTTTTTTTAATAGATGAAAAAGAAATATTTAAAAACATTGCATCTTCTGAAGATTATCCAAAGTATATTGAAACGGGTAAAAAAATAAAAATAAAAAAATTAAATTAAATTCAAATTATTTTATTATTATTTTATTAAAATTTTTTCAATAATAGGATTGAGACAAATAATATTTTGGCCTGCAATAACTCAAAGTCTGAAAGGTATCTTAACTGCAGGAATGTTTAAAAGTGGAAAATATATTTCAAATAAACTTGGAAAATGGATGTTTAGACAATGAATAATGATGGTAATAAAGGGAATAAAATAGAAATAAAATTTGTAGATAAAATGGAATATAATATTGGGGATAAATTGGATATATAAATGAAACAAAAGAATTAATGGATATAAAGTAATGGATGGATAAAAAAATAATTTTATTAATTTTACTATTTTTTACTATATTATATTATTAATCATGATGTTGATTTGCTATATTTGCTATTTAGAATTTAATCTTTTTTTTAAAAAATAGAACTATGTACAAATTATTTTAACAGTTGTTTAGTATGTACATTTAGTTTATATTAAATCAAATATTTCCGGAATACTCTATAAAATTAGTTATTTTCATTTCAATTCCATGAAAATGCAACATGTATGGATAATAATTAAATTGAAAATGATTTTTTTTATGGGAATATACCACATGATTGAAAATTTTAATATGTTCTCAAACAAAATATTTCCTTAACCAATAATGACCTGATTTAATTAATTTGTGTTTTAAAGTGATGTAATAAATAAAAGAAATGTTATTGGGAATTTGTTTCTGAATGTTGTGAATGGAGAGAAGAGAGAGGTTTGGATAATGATGAATGGGAATAATAGAAGATCTTTTGAATAAGATCAAAGAATAAGACAGTATATATGGATTTTAGATATAGCAATTATGGAATCATTTCTTCATGGTTTTATAAATTCAAATTTGGTCACTTGATAAAATTAAGGGATATTATTTAGGAAACTTGGGCAGATTGATGTAGAAAATAATATTGCACTTTAAAGGTTAGTTTGTACGTGCAGGCTGGCTGGCAATAATTTTTTCGTTAAAAATAAATATACAAAATAATTACAGTTTTTTGTTTGCAATGTATATACCTGCACTAGCATAAAAGTTTAATACTGAGTAAACTTTATTTACAAGTTGCATAAGAGGAAAATAATTAAACTAAAATTTTTGATAATTATTCTCTATTCTTACTAAGCATACTATTTCTATTTCTTTGATTTTGTTAAAGTAAAACTACCTACCAGAATATTTCAATTTTAGAAAAATGTTGATTCCGTAAAATTGTTTCTTTGAATTTGAACTTATTTCACAATGCATTAGTATGTATATACCAACATGAAAAATGCTAAAGATAAAATTTGTATTTATTATTGTTTTAGATTTCTCCTGGTTTAGAACTTCTGATAGAAACCATGCCGTCCAATATGGCCGAGAACCTTTCTAACCCTATAACCTATATTTTCATCATAGTAGTCAATTAATTCTGGCTTTGATAACTTAAAATGAGAATTTCTTAAATATCTAGTCATCATCATCATCATAATCATTCATTTGACAAAATTTTTTTCGTATTTTAATAAAACTTCTCTGCATGTAAAGCAATAACAAAATCAAGAAGGCCATACCCGACCCGTTCTTGCTTTATCTCTATTCTTGAAACTTACCTCTGAAAATATCCACTACATATGCTAGAAATGGAAATATAAATATAGATTCTATCTTTTCACTATGACTTATCACGAGGGATAGGACTAAAACTCAACTTTATTTCAGAGATGAGATGTTTTAGATGATTTGTTATTCAATTCCAAGCAATCACAATAACACAAAACAATGACCAGGTGAAGCTTGGCAATAAATAATACATTAACACACACATCTGCACAACAAAATAACCGGGAATCCACAGACTTGAAATGCTGGCTACATATCGACATATCAATTATAATACAAAAAAAAGAAAAAGGCACCATTTCACTGTATATATATTCTGTGTAGTTTTGATAATCTGCTCCATTAGTTACACAAGCAAGAAACCAATTTTTAGAACTGTATTTATTATTAAATCAATATTCAGAATATAGTTTATTTTAATTACCTTCAATCCATTATCATAAATATATAAGCATATGTCATTTACTGGATTAAGAAGATATTACCAAAGAAAACGAATCCCGATTAACAATTTTCAATTTTCAAAAGTAAAAGAAATCAAAAAATAGAAAAAATAGGGTATTTTTGTTCAGTGTAAACACATTATCATTACGCTATGCCTGTTTTTATATACAAAAGAAAATATATTACATATTGATATTATCTCAGAAGAAAAAAAAATACTTTACATATTCTGTATACTGTAATTATTTAATATATTATTTGAATATATATTGTGTTCTAGTCTAATAATAGAAAAATATTTAATAATCTAATTTACAACTTTTCATTTGTTTTATTTAACCAGTACATAGCTTTTACAATATCTTTTTCAATTCATAAAAATATTTTCCAACTAAAAGTATAGCAAGCTGCTTTGAATGTTTTCACTTGATTCCTTTGCCTGTTGCATAACAAACTCCTAAATCGTATACTGTGCCCTTTTTCAGGAGCCTTCAAAGTCCTCTTTTCATTTTCAGCTTTACCCATACTTATACTTTTGGTATAACAATAATAATAACCAGTATTACGTATTGTAACAATATTTCCAGCAGATTTTATATACGATTGAAATCCTTTAGCTTCATCTTTTGTTGTTCCTATTCCATTGTTATAATATCAACTAACATTAAATTAAAACAATTCAAATTCTTTTTCTACATTAAAATATCAAATCTACTTCCATAACAATCTGCTACGTAATTAAAAGCTATATGGGACAGATTTTTTGTTGATATCAGAGCAGCTAAACTAATGCCATTTGGTCATCAATACAGGTAAAAAAAAAATCCTATTAAAGAAGTAAACAATGAATGAGATGGATGACTAATTATTTCATATAGAACTTTAAATGGATTCCTCATTTACTAAGATTAAGCATTTTTAGAAAAGATATTATCAAAGAAAATGAAGATAGTTGATATTATAATATTCAATTTTTAAACTGACATTATTTATTATTGCAACTTTTTAAACTTACATTATTTATTATTGCAACTTTTTAAATATATTATACATTCAGCAGAAAAAGAAAATACTGTAATTATTTATTTAGAAATTATTTAATAGATTATTTTGAATACAAATTATATGATGATGATGATGATTATTATTATTATTATCTATTATTATTATTTATTTATTGGGTATTATCATTATTGTTTGTTTATCTAACATTTTATTATTATTTAATAGGTAAAAATATAATAACCACATAAATTAAAATATTTGGCCAATACAAACAACAAATGAAAGGAAGTAAATAACTACCAAATAATTCATATTCCATTATAATCCAACTTAAAAATTCTTCTAAATTTGTACCTGATATAATTAATATTCCAGGAGGTGAAATAATTATTAATATTAATAATTGTAAAAAATTAAGTAATAATAAAGATGATTTTTTAGATAATATTTGTTGACTTATTGATGGTGAAACTATTACTATTTTATTATTATTAGTAGTAGTAGTATTATTATTATTCTCATTATCTTCAACTATTTTTTCTTTTTCTTTCTTCTCTATTCCATCCAAAAAAGTATCTTTTACTACTGAATGTTCTATAGATGATGATGGTGATGATGATGATAATGATGATGAGTTTATGAATTTAGAATTAATAGTAGAAACTTTTGAATTTATGAAATGATGTTGTTCTGTGTGACAATTATTATTAAAATTATAATAATTATTATTGTTGTTGTTGATAGGTTGAAATAATGAAAATGGTATTATCACCATTAATGATACAAACACAGCCAAACTAAAATTCAATACTGATAAACAAGATATTATCATTGCAGTAAATGCCAAAGTAAATGATTTCAATATTATCCAATCTGGAGCTGCATCAGGTTGTAATAGTCTTTTTTGTTCCTGTTGTTGTTGCCTGTATTTTTCATTATCATGAGTTCTATTATGAAATGCTTTTATTAAACCTATTGTTATTATTGCTGAGATATTTATTGTTATCGTTAATGTGAATAAATAGCCCTACAGAGAAAAAAGAAAGAAAAAAAGATAATAATAATAATTAATAATCAAAAAAAAAAAGAATGAAAGTGTCGATGCAATTAAATTATTATTTTACCTCAATTCCAAAGAAATTTGATATTTTACTCAAGATAAAATGATTTTTGACTACAAAGAAAATAAGAAATCCAGCAAAATGTGCCATAATCAATGCAATAACAGGAAATAAAATTTCTCTAGGTCGTCTAAGATACGCTGTTGATGATGAAGAAATAACACCAACAGTCATTTTATTATCGTCTGTTATCACTGCATAATTGACTACATCTCCAACTACATCTTCGACCGCATCGGCGGCATTATCTCCGGTGGCTGCCCATAACTCTAAAGCGTGAAAATAATATCATTAAGGATCTCATAAAAATACCATAAAAAATATATATCATTAAAAAAAAACCAAATTTCTTAAATTATCAAATTCAAATTCAAGGATATATGAAAAATAAGGCCAACAGTAAGTAACATAGCAGGTGGTAAATATGATCCAATAGATATGTATTTTTCTGGCGATGGTAACAGATAAAAGAAGAAAGATTGATGAAGATGTTCCAATAAATTATTTAAACTTCTAAATGTTGGTTCCACAATACTGCTCAAAATATAAGAATAAAAAAAATTAAATAAAAAAATTAAAAATCAACAAAAAATGATGATCATAAGTAAAAGATAAAAGAAGACTTACGATCCAATTTCCAAAAAACTATAAGGATGTTTACTATTAGATGAATCAGTGCGACCATATAAAGTGATTGCATCAATTTTATATCTATACATTAAAATTTTTGATAATTAATTAATTATATTTAATATATAAAATAAAATAAAAATAAAAATTAATATTATTATTATTCTCTAACCTAAAAAATAATCCATGGCTTCCAGTTGGATGACCTAAAGCTTGATATTTCATTGTTGTCAATAAATTATCAAATGAAGAATAATAATCACCTGAATCATTTGGTATATAAGGATAACCGGAATCATGTAAAGAAATTGGAATATGATGAAGATAACTTGATCCTCGACAAATACGAATGACAGTATTTATTAAATCCAAATTAGGAAGTTGACCATTTAAACCCTCTATAAAATATTATAAAATATTATAAAATATTGTAAAAATATTGTAAAAATATTGTAAAAACATATTTATTATAGTATTATAATTTACCAAAAAATATTCCCAAAGTTTTATAATCATCAACTCCTGGAAAGTCAAGATTTATTGCTGCTTGAATTACACCTGCCCTTAATAATAGGGGATCAGCCATTATATCTAATACAATATGATAATCACATTAATAATATAAAATATAATTTAATAAATTAATGATATAATACAAAAATATATATATATATATATATGTATATATAAAATAAATATAATATAAAGACATGAAAATACCTGATAATTTATGGTCATGATATGATTCCAACCATGCTTGAACACCTGCCTCACCTCCATCTGTTATTAGAATTATAATATCCTTTGACCAATATGTGTGATCTAATATATTCATGTATATTAATTATATAGATCAATATCCACACATATATTATTATATTTATATATTATTATCAAATCTCACCTATATCAATATCAATAAAATATTATTTATATTAATTATATTATTTTTTTCGACGTTAAAAAATTTGATTCATATGTGTTTATTTAAAATTACCAGTGCTTTTAAAAAATTTTCCTATGGATAAAATTGCTGAGATCCCATTGACATTGACTAATTTTATTAATAATTGAAAATATGGTAAATATTATAAATATATCAAATATAGTAAATATTTATATAAAAATATAAATTATTATTATATATTATAATTAATATCAATTTACCGGTCATTCCATCTTTTGATATCCAAGGTGCACTAAGAACCAATGCTTCGGTCCCATCTACTCGAGGTGCATTTAAAATTCCAAACACATTAACTCCGGAAATAATCTATTAAATCATAAAATAAATAAATAAATAAATAAATAATTTAGTTATTTATTTATTTATAAAATTAATTTAATATATTACTGACCTTCCCCGAAGAAAATACTGTAAAATTTTGTTTAGCTGTTTTTAATCCAAATTTTCTTAATTGATTTTCTATATATTCTGCTTTCCTATACTCATGAAAGAAAAATATTTTTTTTATAAATAAATCATAATAAATTCATAAATTCGTAATATTTATAATATTATTATTTATAAAATATTGTACTTACTCAATACTGGAAGAATTTTTTATTGATATGATTTCATTTCTATATGTTACCGCTTCATGAACTTGCGGCCAATTATAATATGTATTTACCTAATAATTATATTATTAAATTAATTGTTGAATTATTGTATTTAATTATATTATTTAAATTAATTAATAAATATTAAATTATTTTAAATTAATTAATAAATATTAAATTATTTAAATTAATTAATAAATATTAAAATATTAATTAATTAATAAATAACAAACCTGACCAGGAAGAAGAGCATTTTCCGATATATAAGTATTCTTACTATATTGCTCTGAGGGAAAAACAAATAACCAACCCACTCCAATTACAAATAAAAGGTAACTACGATAAAATAATTTTTTTTAATAATTTATTAAATAATTATATTATTATTAGACAAAGCACACAACACACCGAAGTTTAGGAATCCACTTTTTTAACAAGCGAAATATTCGTCGACGTCTCTGAAGCCTCTTGGCGAGAGTACGATTGTGCATGATTCTATTTTTTTTGTATTTTGACAATGAAAAGTTTTTGAAGAAATTGAAAAAACTGATCAATTCTTGGTCCTACATATAAAGTTGGGACGTGCAAAATTTTAAACTATATCGGGGAGACAGCTGTTTAAAGTTTTTTTTAAACGGTTTAAACTTTTTTGGGATAATTAAAAATTCTATCATTGTAATATGTTTTATTATTTAAAGTATTCAAAATGCAGATGATATGAATAATTTTATAATATAATCAATCAAGAAATAATCAAAAATAATCAAAAATGATCAAAAATGATCAAAAGTTCTAATTAAATTAAATCAAATGTCAACATAATCATCATCTTGTTTAAGATAATGGAAGTAAACACCCCAACATACAATAATACAACTCCATCTCCAAAATGGATTTTCGGCCTCCAGATAATAATAATGACAAAGTAATAGATGAGTATAAACAGAAATAATTACAGGTGTGGTTAAAGAAGTAATAAAATTCAAAATTTGTAGACTCTAAATAATTTAAATTTAGATTGTAATTTATAGATATATATTAACGATTAATAGAAAATGTTTAGTAAAAATTCAAAAAAAAAAATTCTTACTTTTTCTTCCTCTTCTTCTCTATTTCGAAATTCTGCCGATTTATATAATACTATCGATATCACGGTAGTTTTATAAACAAGTGAAATGAAAATTTGTAACGAAAGTGCTTTTTGAATTGCTTCTATTAATCGAATATTTCCCACAAAATATAATATCCCTTTTATAAAAACTTTACTATCGATGCTAAAGTATTCAACAACGTTATAACCCAATAATAATTATTATTGGTTATTATTAGTTATTATAATCTTATAAGTTATATTATTTTTTTCTTACTTTAATAAAGATTCTACCAAAGACAAATCACTAAAATTTCCGAAAATATTCAATGGAACAGGTGACACGTTCTCTTTATCCATCGTAATACCACCATTATTTTCTTTGATATTTTTGTTGTTATCTTGATTCCAATTCAATGATAGCATATATATACAATAAACAGTGTAGGCAAACTAAAAATAAATAAAAAATAATTAATTAAAAATTAAATAAAAATTAAATAACATAATTCTTACCAATAATGCACCATCTGTTATTATTTCATTATTATCAATTATTATGGATTTATAAGTTAATACCAATGATAAAGTTATAATAGAACCGATCAATGTTGCAGTCAGGGAATCCATTCCTGGTATTTGATATGTGAAATATAAAAAATAACATGATATAACGTATGTAAAAATTGTTCCTAAAAGAAAATAGATCTATCGTGAAAAATGAAATAAATTTATTATAATTATTTAAAAATTATATTTATTTATTTATTTTATTAAATTTAATAAATAATAATTCATTGATCCAAATAAAGATTTCTCACATCATTTTCTTCAGGAAGTTCTCTTACTGATAATCTACCAATTAAAATCACACGTGCAGTGGCGATTGCTTCCACTAATGAAAATATTGGTGAGGAATAAGCTAATAATTTTTCATAAAAACTTAAAATGAATGGTATTTCATCATTTTCGGCGGTTTCTTTCATCATCGCAGTATATGTAATTCGAAGTGAATGAAAAAGAAAATATGGAATTATGAATGGTTGAGATAACGTTAGAATTCGGGGCTATTGGTATTATTAAAAATATATATTATTATGTTATTATTATTATCAATTATTATCAATTATTATATTATTAGTTATTATCAATTTTTTATCAATTATCATCATTTTATTTACTTACCACTATCCAACCTAAACCCTCCCTTTTCCACCATATCACTTTTGTAAAACCTAACAAGAAATAGTAAATAAATAACGCGAAAGATAGGGATAAACCTGTCGCACGTCCACCAAGGTCAAATGCTATAGGTAGTAAAAAGAATAGTAATATGTAGTTTGCATTGTTGAAAAGGTTTAGTATTCGCATATTTATCGAAGTGATAGACAAGTCCAATGCGATAACAAGGAAAACAAGACAAATGGATTGACATCTGTGTTGATCCGTATGTTTCACAAATCTTTATTAATTCACGTGATTTCTTATGTATTTGTATTAATACAATTTTGATAATAATCACTTTGCGCGGCCAAAGTAAAAATTAAAGCTCATTTTTGTTATCTTTCTGTATAAATCTAAATAAAAAATTTTTAAATGCTTTTATTGAAGTAATTAAAAAAGTGTAATACAACCGACTGAAAGAGTTAATTCTTCAGATTATACGTGGAAAATTTATTGGAATTGTCCACGCAATTGGCGTAATTGGTTGATGCAATTAAAAATTGAAGTTTCGGGAATGGTAAATCTAGAAAAAGATTAAAGATTAAAGGATATTATTTATTTACAAACAAAATATAACGTGATCTTTACACGATTTCGAATTTATCACATATCCCAAACATATAATATAAAAAATTCCCTTTTATAGTATCATTCTTTTTTTCCTTGAAAAGTACCTCGGGTATATCCTCAAATCTTCAAAATTTGTAAAAGACCCACCCAGGGTACTATGACCTGCAATACACGGTAGTTTCTAATAAGTAGTGAAAATTTTTAATTGCCGAATTTAACTACATCGCCATTCTTTTCTTTATGACCTTTTTTTCATTTCTTCAATTTCTGCAAAACATTTATTCTTCTACTTAAAGTTCATCACTCAACATTAAATATTGATACTTTATTATTTTCCAATACAATTTAACCAGTCCAGTTTTGTGCGACTTGATTTTATTAATTATATTTTGTAATCAATTACTCGTACCTTTTTGGAAACTTTCAAATCAAGTGGTAAAGCTATAATTATGATTTTAATTTATTTATTATTTCTTAAACAGAAAAATTCTCTCTTTCCAACTTGAGGATGGAATCTGAAAGAATTATTTTAAACGTTGGTGGCATTAAGGTAACTTTTGAATGATCTCAAAAATTTATTAGTCTAAATTCATGAATTCACGATTTCCCTAATAAACGAAAATCTTGTTTTTTTATAGTATCAAACATATCGTTCAACATTAACATTATATCCCGACACATTACTTGGTACAATGTTCCAAGATAGGAACAAATCGTTAATACATTCAATAAACAATAAAGGCAATGAATATTTTATCGATCGTAACGGATACGCATTTCGTCATGTCCTTGAATATTATAGAACAGGTCAAATATTTTGGCCAGATGAAAATGTAAATAATACTTCATTACTAAATTGTTGTTGTAATCATTATTACAATAGTAATAAACAACAACCGCAACCAATAGTTTTGGTATCAAGGAAAGAATTAATGATAGAATTAGATTACTTTCAAATTCCCTTCACGATTCCAAAGGAAGAGAAACCAAGATTGGCCACAACTGATGAGATGGCCGAAAAACTTGATACTTTCGTTAAAGCATTAAACTTAGTGATTTATTTCATGAGTGAAAATTACAAAACACATCTTTCACTAAAATTTTATGCATTTCATGTATCCCTTGAGAAATATCAATTACCCACATCTCTTCAAGTTGAACCTTTCGTACCAACGGTAATAAATATACTGAAACCTTTTGGTGATTGTGGATATCCAATATTAAATATATTTGGATCAGAGATACAGAGAAAGTTAAAGAGACAATTTCCCCAAATAGTTTGTAAATTTTATAAAGATGTAAGCTCTAATTGTTATGGACTTTCTATCAGTCTAAATATTAAGACTAATCCTAAAGAAATTTTGCAAAAATCTTCTCTTCTTAAATAATTATAATTGAATAAATTATAATTACATAATCTTTTTTTTTTCATGTAGCTTTTATTAATATTAATCAATGATCGTTCTTATCCAAAGTTATCTAAAGATAGAAAGTTTCCTTATTAGTATTCTCGATATCTTTGTTTTTTCTTGTATTTTTCCTGCACACGTTGCATTTTTAATAAATTTTTAATAAATTTTTAATAAATTTAAATATTGTACAAAAAAGAGCCTGCTGTAACTGATAATATAGTATAGTTAAATCAATTAAAGTCCATAGAATACTTCGTTTCTCCTAAATGCATATATATTTATATATATTTATATTCTTTCGAACATTCCTAAGTTCATTATTTTGTCTACTCATATCTACTTTTACTTTATTTCTCTGCTTGCAGTAAAATATGGGTTTCCAAGATTGAATCAATCAGATTCATGTAACATCAATATTGCATGAATAAATGCTTTCCAAGTTATTACATATGTGCATTGGTAAAACTTTAAGATAAAAAACTCCAGGATATAAACAGAATATAAAGATTTTATTTTTCTCTATTTACAAAGAAAATTTTCAACAAACTTGGAATTTAAAAACACACGTAAAAGTTTGCAATTCAGTACAGTATTATTTATAAAATACAGTATTTAATATTGCATTTTTCATTGTCATCATGAAAAATTTAATTTTATGCATTTGTATTGGTGCAAGACTTTTAATTTAAAAAAGTTAAATATCAAAAAAAATTTGAAGAATAATTTTACAAAAAAAAAAGAAAGAAAAAAAGTGGTTGACACCTTTACAAACGTGTGTAAAAAAGAAAAAGAAAAATATTTATTACAAAGAGATATAAAAAAATGAAATAATGTATAAAAAAAAAAAAAAAATCTTATCTATAATTCCGTAATAAAAAAAACTTGTCCTATTTTACTTGTTTAAAAATGTCCTATGTACTTAGTAAGCCATAATTACAACGTGGTGATGATGAAAAAAATGAAAAAAAAAAATAAAATAAAAATAAAAATAATAATATTAATATTCTGCTTAAAAATCTTTACTGATTGGGAAACTCTTCCCCAAAAAAAACATAAAAAAAAAAAAATAAAGAGTATTCCACAAAATTGGAAAAAAAAAAAAAGAAATATATTTATAACCCAACAATTCTTTTGTCTTAAAAAAAAAAAAGTCGGATAAAGAAGGTAAAGAATAAAATACAAAATAAAAGGGGGGGGGGGTTTGCAAGATAATTTTGCAAGTCAAAGAAAATATTGGTTTTTCTTATCACCAGTATAAACCAAATAAAAATGTAAATATAAATACAATATTACTAGAAGGGTAAAATGGTATGTTATCATGTTTCTCACGGTGAATTGGCGAAGAAAGAAGCCAATGATAGTGACGAAGAAAGTCGGTTTTCGGGTTTAGGTTTCACTAATTGATATTGTGCATTGACAGGTGCTTCTTCAGGATCAAATGGTGCAATTTCCGAAATATCAGCAAATCCATTTATCAAATGATTTAATTCTTCCAATTGTGTGCTCATAGAATTTCGAGCATTCTCACTTTCTAATAACATTGATTGTACTTGTTTAAGATTTTCTTCCGCACTTTCTACACGTTTAAATGCGACACAATCCTTTGAACATGTCATACGTTTGTCTTGATCATTTGAAGGATTGAAAAAATTCAAAAATGATGTACGTCGAGGGTTTATGGGCATAGAGATAGTATTGGAGATGGGTTTATCACATGCTTCATCTACTTCTCCTTGTTGCCATGATAATTTCGCTTTTAAAATTTCTATTTCTTTCTTATATCTTTCATTCTCTTTGGACAATTTTACATTATCAAACCTTAAAACCTTTACATCTTTAACATCACTTTCCATAGTACTTTGTTCATATAATGCTTGTGTTGCTTCAATATCAAGTCGTTCAATTTCTGTTTGTAAAAAGATATTTTTATCGAGTAATGCTTTGTGTGATTGTGTGGTGTTAGTGAGAACCGTTTCCAATTCTTCAACATGTTTAATTAATTCAATATTATCATGCAAGAGATCATCCTTTCCTCGTTTGACCTTATTTAATTCTTCGGTAAGCTCTGCTTCTCGTTGTAAAGATTTCTTTAATTCACCCGCCCAATCTTCAAGATTATACATTCCGAACTTTTGATCTTCGGGATTTAAAGAATTTATCATTGTAATATAAGTGGGAACCGATGAACGTCGAGTCATACGTGGAGATTCTGCCAAATAGGAAATTTGTTGTTTAATAAATTGATCAACTGTTGGTTCGAATGATGATGATGCAAATTTGGAAGAATTTCGCCCAGCGTTTTCATCATTTAAAGTCGCCGTTGAATCAATTGAAAGCACGGAAGCTGAAGACATTCGCTTATTTTCTTTCTCCAAACCTCGAAGTTTTGATTTCAATTCTTCAGCTTCGGTAACCAAATCCATTTTTTCCATTTTCATATTGACCAATTGATCAGTTACATCCGCATGTTCCTTTTGTAACTGTGAAAGCGCAGTAACTAAATCTTCAATTTGTTGATGTAAAACTCCCATAGTAGCACTATTTGAAAAGAATGATGATGTGGTGGGAGTAGTTGATGGAATTGCTTCACTTTCTGAAGAATTTGAAGATTGATCACTTGCGGTGGTATTCACGTTTTCGCTTGAAGACGATTCTACATCGTGTATCGTGTTTACGGAACTTCTTGACCTTGAACTGGGAATAACATTAAGTGTCCACCGTTTCTTTTCCTTCTTCTTTTCCTTCTTGTTTTCCTTTTTGTTTTCTTTCTTGTTTTTGTTTCTGCCAAATTTATTGTTAAATCTTAAGGCCAATTCCTCGGTATGTTTCTTTTGATCTTCTAAATCTTTTACATATACATCAGCAAGATGATCTAAATTTGCCTTGGTAATTACTGAACTTAATGCCATAGCATCCTTAATTAATCCTGTTGGTTCATTATTATAAGATTCATAAAGTTTGGATGTCAAGAATTCCAATAAATCTTCGAATTCTTCAAAACTCAATAATTTAGCTTCATTGTTTTTCAATAGAGCAATAGCCACACGCATAATAGTTTCTGGTGCACCTTCGGCAAATACAACATCATAAATTCGATATACCAAAGGTAATGGATATGTATAGGCGAATAATGACAAAAACCATTGAGAAGCATACATAGCGGGATGGACTCCATGTTTTTGAAAATGAGCATGAAGTTCAGGGCTTATTTGTGCGAGAAGTGCGGAGAATTGATAAAGCCTTTGTTGAAGACCTTCCATTTTTAAGGTAAACATAGTACGCATATCGTATGTTTCCATTAATCTAAAAAAAAAAGAAATATATATATATTATAATTAAATACTTAATTTTTTTCTTAAAAAAAATAAAAAAAAAGATTAAATCTATAAAAATGCATACCTGACAAATACGCAAAAGGCTTGAGCCTCACCCATCTATAGAATTAATAAATTAATAAATTAATAAATTAATAAATTAATAAAATTACAATTATTATAATTTAATATAATTAATATACATCGTGAATTGTTATCCTAAAATTTATTTCACTTACGTTCATTAATAATGGTCCAACCAAGAAACCTAATCCTTGACAATATCCCACCAAAGGATCGTATAAACTATATGCTTTCAGTACATTCCAAAGCATTGTTTGTCCTTTGCCATTTTCTTCTTTAAACATTTCAATGGTAGGAAAAGTTCTTGCGAGATCTCGTTGAATTATTTTATCATAAGGTGATGATTCTGATAATAATTGAGAATACATGGTTTCCAAGTAGGTAGAAGAAGCTTGACACATCGATTGCCATAATAAACCTCTCAATTTTTGTGGTAAACCTTCTTGCAATTTTGCGGCTAAGAGATGAGGTAGTTTCGTTGCCACTGAAGTATAATCTTGAATTAATGCAGTCCAGAAATCCATGTTCTCATCATCGAGTACAGGAATAATTACTTCATCGGATGATTGTTCAATGATAATGGTAGGAATTGTAGTTTCTAGATTAGCTTTAAATTTAGGGTCATTATCCAACATATCATTTTGTCGTTCAAGGCGAGCAAGAAGAAATCCGGTAGAATCCTAAATAAAATATTATATAAATCATAATATAAATAATAACGTAAATAATATAATATAATTAAAATTCGTTTGAATGATAAAATTAATTTTTCGAATAGGGATTATAAAAAGTACCTGTGGAGGTAATGAAGAATTTTGTTCTTCCAATCTGGCAATTATTACATCCATATTTTCACCTTTTGGTGTAGTATTTTTTCTTGCTGGAGTCTTGACGGTCACCTTGCGATGTGGTTTAGAGATAGACTTTTCATTTTTTGTTGTTTTCTTTGTATTTATATTGTTAACATTGGAATTGTTATCAATGGAAGAAGAATTATCATCATTGCTTGTTGATGATTTTAATTGAAAAGTTTCGGAACGACGTAGTTCTAATATCTTTGGGGACATAATTGGGAGAGCTGAGGAAGCGTCAGAAGAAGTAATTGTAGTTCTCAATGGACTTGGTTTTGTTGAAGATTGATCCCGTTCCTTTAGAGAATTCTGGCCAGCAATTTGATGACGGTTTTTAAAAGCAATGGTTAATTTAGGAGGAGCGGAATGCCTTCTATTTAATAAATTGTCAGTTCCCGAGGAGGGAACATCATCACCAATTGCTGCTGCTAACATGTTATTTTTTGTTTTTTTAGTCTTTTGAGATGATATAGATTTTTTTTTATCCAATTCAGTTTTTGTGCGTGAAATAGTACTAATGGATTTTCGTTTTTCTTTTAAATTATTATTAACAACTTGTTTATTATGAGAACTAGAATTAGTTTTGTTTTTTGCCCGAGTAATATTCTTTGTTGTTGTTGCAGTAGTGGACTGTGACTTTTCATCAACTACAGTAGTTGTTGAAGAATTATTTGACTGGGAAACCTGCCCAGGTTTATTATCAATAACTAATGTAGAAGAAGTTTTATTTGAAATAGATTTAATATTATTGCAATTATTTATGGAACTAACAGTTTTCTCGGAGGAAGAGTTATGCAGTTGAATAATGGAACTGTTATCTTCAATTTCTATCGGTAACAAATTTCCTTCGAAGGAATGTTGCACAATTTCCCAACCTTCCTTCTCTTGATGGTTAACGCCAGACAAATTTTCCGACCGGGATGAAAATTCTTTTGTAGGTAAAGACTTTTGTAATGTCATTGTTTTTTACAATTTATGTATACAATTTTAAAATACTATATAATTTATTCCAGATAACTTTTGGCTAATAAGGAGACAATAACAGGTTTATGGTCAGAGATGGAAAAAAAAGTCTGAATAGGAAAGAAAAAAAAAAAGAATTTTGAATGTCGAGAGTAATTTGTTGAGGTTAGTAAAAAGGAAACTTTACTCTACTCTATTAAACGCAAAAAAAAAAGGCGGGACTTTTTTAACGTTTGAAAGAAGAGAATGAAACGTTTCACTTTCCATAAAAGGAATTCAAGCCGGATCAGCTTAATTGGATAAATAAAATCAAAACGCGCATTTAGGTATCCGAATTATATAAGAATACCGAAGATACGACAAACATTTAAGAGCAAATTTGTAGAATTATTAGTAGAAAAAGATGATGATGTTACAAGTAATATAAGTAATATAAGTAATATTAACACCAATTAAAAAATAATAATAATAATAATAATAAAACTGATGTAATGTTACCTCCAATTTTAATTGTCAAACCGTAAAATGAAGAAATTTCTAAAAACCACATTTTGCATTTTATTAGTTTTAATCTTTAATTAAATTTCAATTATTCCTTATTCTTCGACACATAATAACATTGTCCTCAATCCTTAATTTTTCCCACTCCTTTACAATTTTTCTTAATTAGGACAATAAAAGATTTCTTTCTTATTTTTTTTTTCTTTAAAAAATGAATGAAAAAAATAAAACAATTATCGCTAATTCCCAAAAATAACATTGACATATTCTATTATTCTATTTATTCTATGCAAAAAATTTATTAAAAATAATACATGTGGACAATTTAGGAAACCACTAATTATTTTTGACACATGTTATTGGATATTCAAGAAAAATGGGACAATATCAAAGGTTACAAATGTACCACCAACATTCAAATATGGATAGATTAACGTTAACTTAAACCACAATCGTATAAATTATTCCTACCTCGATAAATTGATAGATAGATTGGAAAAAAACAGTAAAAAAAAAAAATTCCAAAGGAACTAAGCCCTGAATTTGTTTATTCCAGAATAACAATAATATAATCATTTATATATATCCGAAACTTGTTGCTATTCTCCTGATATTAAATATTCAATGATTTTTTTTTGTTTTTTCTATGCAATGATGCGAGGCAATGCTTATTTCCGGTGACGCAAAGAAAGTTTACTTTTTATTTGATCAAAACAAATTTCATGTAACGACATCAATCAATAGGATACTCAATAAGTGATGTTCAATAAGACGTTCAATAATAAAGATGCTCGATGAATACTCGATTAAAAGTTCAATTTGTGTGGTGATGTCTAAGAAAGAGTTTGAATTTTATTTATTGTTTCGAACATTATTTTAGCCACATTTTCATATTTAGAAAAACATATATGTGCTAAAGATGCGTTAAAAGGTTATGTAAGAAGATAAAAAGCGATTAATGTTATGCGTAAACGCCTTAATAACCATACTAGCTAATGTGTGTACGTACAAACAAAAAAAAAACAAATAACGATTAAATAATACAATACGTAATTGATTATATTGAGATTACCCATTCCATTAAAGAAATAGTTTGTTACTTCATGTCATGTTAACATTTAAACTTAAATATTTGATTTTGGGTTAATCGATTTAAAAACATTTATCAGTTCTTCCAATCAAAATAAAATTATCTTCTTTTTTGTGTAAATTAAATTTTGTGCACTAAAACCGAAGAGGTAAATTCGATGTACTATTATTTTTATAACTTGTAAAATAGCGTATTACAAAGTATCGAATCATAAAGAAATTTTTTTATAATATACGTATTCAAATGTGGTGTAATTTTTTTGGTATTCACAGAACATCATTCTTACTTTTTATTTACAGTAAAAAAGTTATTAAAGATACATATTATAAAAAAAAAGTAAAAAGTGCTTGCTAAATTCATTCCTATCAAACCCGAGAAGATTTAAAAAAGAAAAAAAAACATTACATCAGGTTTAAAAAAGCTAAAGTTAGAAAGCACAAATGTATAGCGAAAGTTCCCAATTCACCTATTTTGTTTTTTTTTTGTTGAAGAATCATTTAAAGGATTACACTTTGAATCGTAAAATATAAATATAAATATACATGAATTTAATAATATTTTAAATATACAAATATAAAATAATAATAATGGAAGAAAGAAATGGATTGTAAAAAGAGAGTAATTATTATAAAAAAATCAAAATGAATTTTTTTGTTGAGATCCAGTTTTGGTTTGGATTTGATTTTTCTCATCCGTGATATATTTCATATCATATTTCGTGTCACATTTCGTTGGTTGAGAAAGACGTATCCATGTTGCTTCTTCTGGTAAAAAAAATTGTTTGTTTTTATTTATTTGTTTTTTTTTTATTTATTTGTTATTTATATTTTTTTTTGTTTCATTTTTATTTTTAGGAAATTGGAAGGCTAATTTTAATGATAAAAGTGTTAATCAAATTTAGGGAAGAATTTCTCAAATACTGATAAAGAATTGCCGGAATTCTTGTCAACATTCTTCAACTTTATAAAACAAAAAAGGATTGTTGGAATTTTTTATTAATTTTATTTTCTTTCTTGGGAGGGAATTAAATTTTTTTGTTATGGTTCAAAAAAATTCAACTGCCCATTTTATAAGATTTTTTTTTTTTTTGGAATCAATTTTTTTGGTTGAAAAATATTATGCCAGTTATAGACTCAATTCCTATTGTCTGCAAATATAATATTGTTTAATACAATAAAAACAATAAGAACAATAAAAACAATAAAAACATATCAGATATTGTCAAATTTTTTAATATTGAAATTTTTAAGAATCATAGATTAGATTTGCTGTGCCAAATAATAATAAGGGCATGAATTCTCAACGTTTCTCGCTTCTTGTCCTTTTCTGGAACATAAAATTACGAAATTAGGCTTAATTTCTCGATTGTGAAGGATTATAACTTCAGAACTTGTATTATTGTCTCAAATCTCTTCGCATATGGTGCCACAATTTTCATACATGAAACTTGAGAGATCAACTAGAATAAATTATAGGTTTCATTCTCATGATAAAAAAGAATAAGAAGAGTATTTATGAAAGAAGCATTGGGTGTACAATCTAAACAGATAAGAATCAATATTATATATCAAGTTATTGGCAAGGCAGTGAACAATAAATTTATGTTGGGATTTTTTAAAATTTATTGACAATGTGATTCAAAGAATTACCAATTTAATTAGATATTGTAACACTAATTTTTCTTTAAGAAAATAACTATTGCAATTTTTATAATTAGAATATTACATTAAAATTATTATTCCGAACAAAATATAAGTTATACTTTACAAACATATCCTAACCTGAGGATATGCTAAAAAAAAATAATTAGAAATTATAACTAACATTAAAAATGAAGAAATTATTACTACAGGCAATAAATAAATAATTCCAAAAAGTAACAAATGGCATCACAATATAGTGCCAATGGTAATGTCTCCGTAGGAAGATGTAGCATTACATGATAGAATAGTAATTGGTCGGATCACCGCTGCTGAGTTTCTCAATAGCTCCAAGAACAATAGGTCATTATAGATTATTATAGAGCAATAATTAATTGGATCACCTCCAGAAGGTAGCGTTGGTAGTAGTAGAAGTGGTTTTAATTGTGGTTTCTCCAAGAACAATAGGTCATTATAGATTATTATAGAGCAATAATTGGTTGGATCACCTCCAGAAGGTTTTTCAATAGCGTTGGTAGTAGTAGAAGTGGTTTTAATTGTGATTTTTAAGTTTTTTAGAACTTTAGAAGTTAAAAATATGGAGAGTACGGGATATTCTTTTTAATAATGCGATATTCGTTTTTTTAAAAAACTTTCAAAGTTTTAAATATGAAGTTATTGTTTTTTTTTTATTTGTTAATAAAAGATTTTTTGTTGTGAAAAAACAAGAAAGCAAAGAGGCTTTATTTATAATAATTCAGTTCTTATAAAAAAAAAATATTGCCCGTTGGATTTAACACCTATATTAGAACCTAAATTAGACAATAACAAGTCCTGTTGGGAAGGCTGACTCTTTTTTAGTAAGAAGAATATTGCGAGCATCATTAATATCTTGGTTTTAAATTATCTATTAAATTATTCATTAAATTATTAAATGCCAACAAAATATGCAAATAAAAATCTTTTTATTGAATAATATTACTAATATTACCATTTTATTTATAAAGAATAATGGGTATTGCTAAACCCTAACCCTAACTTTGACCACGTAAATTTGATTTTTCCCAGTGATGACAATCACCGCCGATGATCTTAAGTAATTTTCAAGAATAATTGCAAAAAACATATTGGATATTATTCACGATAATAACCAACTAATGTATTAAAACTTTACGAAATAAAAAAAAATAGTTGCATTTTTTGAAAATTTTATGATCATATAATCGACGAGTGTATTCATTGTTCAATAAAATTGTATTGTTAAATCCTCTGTCCGAAAAAAGTTATTAGAGATTCATTAAATGTTTATTAAATAAATATTCATTAAAATAATACCATATTGGTTAATCCCAAGCATATAACCGATTTAACATATGTCAAGATGAAATGTTCTTCCATATTTATTATATAATATTACTGGAGATTACACATATCATATCAGACGAAGTGTTCATCCATGATTTATATATAATATTTCTGGAGATTACTTCACCTTACCTACTCGAAGTTAGCTACCCCAAGTACATACCCGGTTTAACATATGTTGAGGTGAAGTGTTTTGCCATTTTTTATATATAATAAATCTGCTGATTACTTAATCTTACCACACATATACTATACCCCGATCACATACTTTGATCACATATCTGAGATGAAGTGCCATATTTTTATTATATAAATTACGCACTTTACTTCATCTAGATATATATCGGATATATTCTATTAAAAAAGTATAGTGTTCTGCTATATTCATATGTACCTATATAGATATAGTGTAATATGCTTGGTTAAATACCTGATCATGATCACCTACCACTGTATATCAAAAACACAAAGTAACCAATTTTGGGTACAATCAAATCTGATCTGCTGACCTTGCACACTTAATACGTGACCTCCCATTTCATATTAAATATATATTATTTTTATATTTTATTTGTAACGCGAACAGAATATCATGTGATCCGAACGATTTGCAACTAAATAGATTAAGATAGATTAAGATGGATATGTAACAGATTAAATATTATTTTTATATTTATTTGTAACGCAAACGGAGCATCATGTGACCGGAGCGATTTGCAACTAAATAAATAAATTATGAGCGTCCTTATTCTGGACCCCTGGTTCAGGGTGAAATTTATGAACCCCCGGGGTTCAGGCAAATTATTCTAGACCCCCATCCTTTTTAGTAATAAAAATTTCCAAAATTAGGGACTAAGATTTGATTGGAAAATTTCGCGTAATAGTTATCATTTTTTTAAAGTCATAATTTAAAAATGCGTAACAGAATTATTTTTGAAGTCATTTTTTATTTTTTCAAAACTCCAAGCAATATATATAAATATACATTAATATTTTTTTTTGTTCCAATTGTAATATTATTTATCACTATTATTTATTACCCTCTTACTTTTATACATAAACTTTATTTATAACCCTTCTATTAAATATTTATATATTATTTACAATTACTATAGTATATTACATTAATTTAACCCTATATATTATAATTTTATTTTATTTTTTAACCCCACTCAAAATCGCTAATTTAGTAACCTAGATCCTCTAAAAATAATAAAAACTTGACCAAACCACTTGAAAACTAGTAGAAATAATAAAACAAACGAAATATTACCTGCCTTTAGTTCTATAAATCCCTCTTGAACCTTGAAATTATCTTTCTTTCTTGTCTAGATCTATAAAACGGTACTGCGCCACACGATTTAATTATAAAAACTGACCTAAAAATAATCAAAAAACAATAGTTAGTGTCCATGTACACGAAAAAACAATAAAATAAACATCACAATATTCCTGTTAACCTCCTTGAACTTTGAAATTACCTCATTATAATTTTGTTTTATTTTTAATCCTACTTGAAATCACAATCTATAAAGTAAAAACAGACGATTTAGTAATTTAGGTTCTCTAAAAATAATAAAAAAATGACCCAACAACTTGAAAACTAGTAGAAATAATAAAACAAACGAAGTATTACCTACCTTTAGTTCTATAAATCCCTCTTAAACTTGAAATTACCTCTCTCTTTCTCCTTTTTGTCTGTGTTAATCCCATAAACAGAGAGAAGATATTTTTTTTTAAAAAAAAAAGATTATCAGATTAAATGTAGATCTGCTTTAGGTGTAACGGTTATTAAATATTTTTGTTAGTCATGAACCCAGTGAAAATAAAGAAAAGAAAATATTCAAAATGAAAATAATAAAAATAATAATAACAAAATAAACAAAGATTATTTATTTGATGGGTTGTACAACTAAAATTTAACTTTGATATTTCTAAATTAAGAAAGGGTCTAGACAAAATGACCTAAACCCCGGGGGTCTAGAATAAATGACCTGAACCCTGGGGTCTAGTTTAAGTTTTCTCAATTAAAATGTTGATCAATTTTTTAAAACACGTGATATTTATTAAATAAAATCAGGTGATATATATAAACCGTAAAATTTTTATTGCAATTTATCGTCCAGTTTTTATAAAATATTTTCAATTTTCAATATAAGCTTTTGTAATTGCTTCATCTGTAATACCAAGAATAAAAACACTACAAATTAATGTTTGTGTACTTGCTAATTTTGTCAAAATTATATTTTCTTTAATAAGACCACGCAGAATCATATCATCTAATAATAAAAAAGCATCTTCTTTTGTTTTTGTTTTTCTTGAAAACTTTTCTAAATAAACAGGCAATTCTCCAAATTGATTTTTGACTTCTTTTGCTTGTGATTGACGAAATATATTGATAATATTATTTCTTGTTATTTGTTATTTTTGACTTGTTACAGTTTCTACAATTTCTAATATTTTTTTTACATCTGTTTGAACATCAATTTGAACTGGTTTATCATTTATACGACGAAGACAATTATCACAAATATTACATTCATTTGATGATGAATCTTCTGGCCATGCAAAATAATCAATAATAATCTTTTTTCTACATTGATAAATTGAAGAACAATAAAATAATACTTCCTGGATTTTTTGTTTTGCTTTAGATAAGTATTTATTATGTTCAATATTTTGAATTTCTTCATTTTCTTCACTAGTAATAATATTATAAATTATAATTATTTTATAAGTAATATTGTTGAAATAAAAAAATATTATAATTTACTTAGATAATCCATCTGAATAAATTCCCATTATGGTTCGAATGTCTTTTCTACTATACATGACAATTGATTTTGCAGGCAATCCATTACGACCTGCACGACCACTTTCTTGTACTAAATTTCCTATAATAAATACAATATATTAATATTAATATTTTTCAATAAATATTTATTTTGTACTTATTACTTACCCATAGATATTGGAAATGATGTATGAATTACTACACGTATATCAGGAACATTTATTCCCATCCCAAATGCATTAGTGGCAATTATTATTTGAATTTTTTTAGACTTCCAATCAAGAAGTGCACTAGTTTTTTGTTTATCAGATAATTTGCTATGATATATAGTAATTATTTCTTTTGAAATTCTATTTTGAAGCTCATTAAAAATAGTTTCACAACTTTTTATAGAAGGACAATATATAATACATCTTCCATTTTCTATTTCATTATAAATATTAACAATCTCTTCCAATAATTTTTCTTTAATTTCTTTTTTTTTTCGTACNTCGTAAATTATATTATTGTTTTCAAAAGTTATATTACGAATAAAAGAAACTTGTTGATTATTTATACCAAGTCTTATAATGATTTCTTGTAAATCAGTAAAAAGACAAGTTGCAGTAAGAAGTAAAATAGGAGCAGAAGAAAAAAGTTCTTTGAGATTTTTAAGATATGACCATGATTTCCTAATAAAATTTATTAATTAGAAAAAATATTTTTAAAATTAAAATATATAATAAATTCAAAAATATTATACCGGAAATTTTCTTGATCTAAAATACAATGAGCTTCATCTATAACAAATCTAATACCATTAATTGCTCCATATCTTTGTAACATTGATCTAAAATCAATATTCAATTGAAATTTTTCAGGAGTTGTAAATAAAACTCGTGTTAATCCACATGCAATTTCTTCTAAAACTTTTTTTTGATATCTTGCTGGTTGTTCAGTTGATGCATATAAACCACCACATGGAATTCCTATTTTAATTAATTCCATCACTTGATCATCTATAAGTGCTTTCAAAGGAGAAAAAACCACTGTTATTCCTTGAGAAATAAGAGCAGCTAAAGCATAACATAAACTTTTGCCTCCTCCAGTTTGTTTTATGACAATTGTATCATTATTTTGTAAAAAAGATTGAATTGCTTTCATTTGACCACTTCGAAAATCAGAAAATTGATAAATATCATGAAGTGCTGATCTAATTATAGTTTCAATATTGATATTATCAGGTTTTTCTATTTGTGGTTTATAATTTTTATCAACAATTTTATCCCACATTCCATTTTCAATATAGAATTTGCATACATGACAAAAACCTTTTGCCGTACACTTTGGAAATGAGTGACAAGAAATACATTTTGTTGTTTCATCAAAATCAGGAATTTTTGATGCAAAAGAAGGATAAAACTGATCGTTTTCAATATTGTGTTGAGCTTTTTTACCATATGGTATAAGTTCCTAATAAAAATAAAAATAAATAAAATAATATATTTTTATTTATTCAATTGATATATATATAAAATCTTACTTGAGACCAATCAATTGTTTCAAGATCTTCACGTTTATTTTTTAATTCATTTGCTCTTTCTTGATTCCGTTTTTGAATNTTGATCAGATAAAATAGTATTACAAGCAGATCTAGCTATATTCAACATTTCACAAATTCCTTCATTGTTATGTAATATAGCAAGAGAATGTCGTACTGGATATGTTTTCCAATAATCTATTCTTTTATCCAAATAAACCAATTTAAGTCGATTAAAAGCTTCATTTTGTGATGTACGTGTCTTTGTACCAATTCTTTAATTTATAGGAAGCCGAAAAATTGTTTCTAACATAGATTTGAATTTTTCCCGTTGTTGTGGAGCATATGACCTTAAAGTAGGTTCCGAAAGTTGTATTTCAGGATTATTTTTTATCCAACAAACTTCTGGCCAACATATTTCATGATTGTTACAAAGGTGTTGAAAAAGACCTTCTGTTTGTATATGCCGAATATCCTTTTCTTGAATATCACAATTTTCACTATCACTTTTTAACATACCAGCAGCATATACGCAACTTGTAAGATATTGCATTATATGCTGTTCAAATTCACGCCATTGGGGATATTATTTACTAAAATACAAATTTATTAATTATAATAATTTAATATCTATTTATTAATTATAATAATTTAATATCTATTTATTAATTATAATAATTTAATATCTATTTATTAATTATAATAATTTAATATCTATTTATTAATTATAATAATTTAATATCTATTTATTAATTATAATAATTTAATATCTATTTATTAATTATAATAATTTAATATTTATTTATTAATTATAAATTTATAAACTATTAGAACTTACATAAGTTTTTACGAATATTCTTGGTAACATGCTTGAGATCCGCAAAAATCCAAATCACCATCGATAATAATATTCAAAAGCATATCATATTTCTCTAAAATTGGAGTTAATTTTCCAATTACACCAATTAAAATAGCATGTTCCATTTGACAAGAACTTGCATCAAAATTTCCTTCTCGATAAACTATTTCTTTTTCATTTCCTTTATTGATTTTACGTGGTTTTTCAACAGTATAAAATGCAATAATAGGTTTATACAGATATCCTAAATTACAAAAAAATAAGTAATTGTATTTGTATTTTCATATATATTATCAAAGATTATTTACCTTTTATATCTGTACCATCATAAATTATTTCTCCACTTGCTTGTTGAGCATTACGAACATGAGATCATGAACAATTAAAACTTACAGGAAGAGTATTTTTTTTTTGTTCTTTATAATGGCTGATTACATCTTGTAATGCTATTTCTGCACTTATTTCAGCTGCTGATATTATTGTTTCAAAAGTAGTTTATAATATGAAGTTTTACAAAATTGTGATGTAATACCAGAACATGCTAAGGCTATTTGTAACGATTGTCTATTTATACCACCAACCAAACCTGCAGTAGCAATGCAAGCATTGAGATTTGTTTCTACTGATTCGTTAGTAAATTCTTTGATAGTCTTACACACCTAACATATAATAATAATTTTGATAGAAAATCCCGCCGTAGAAATATTCCATTTTTTATTAATTATTTTTGTATTTCCACATGAATCACAAGACTGTTGCAATATCAAAGAAAGATATTGTTCTGTACTTATTAATAATGTAGAACCTAAATTCGCTATTTCTATAATTTCATCTATTGTCGATGTTAATAATTTATTTTCATCATCATCATCTTCTTCTTCTTCTACTCCAATATAATGGTTATGTTGAACTTTTAGACGTTTTATTTGCCGATTAGCATTATATATTTTTTTTTTTGCATTCTTATTCTCCGATAATACTACATAAAAATTCTCAGAACTAACTGATTTTGTGTTGCTTGTTATATATACACCATCACGAATTAATTCTCCTGTTGAAGTTGATTGTAACTCTGATCTAAGCCGTTTACCTTTTTTTTCTACTGTTCCAATCATCTTTTCTGTTTCTTCATATATTTTAGCCGAAATTTGAAATTCAGAAAATAGTCCAGGATATTTTTTATATACGCACATTTTTAGCTTCCTGGCTATTTCTGAAATATTTATACCCATCGTAAAAGGAATTGATATTTTTCCTTGTAATTTAAGATATTTTATTAAACTTTGAAAACGATCGGATTGAGAATTTGATGAAATAGGAGTAGAAAGATCGTTTTCATCTGTTCCATAATCAACCCACGAAAATAATAATTGTTGGTCATCATATTCAATATAAAGTTTGAAAAGATTGTTCCCAAAAACAGTATATATTGTATAACCGGGTATAATTGGTATCCACGTTTTTATATTATCTACTTTAATATAATAAAATCCCTCCTCTTGTAATTTCTCATGTACGCTGGAAACTTGCCATTGTTGAGAAAAATTCAGTATAAATTTTGATCTATTTGACCGAGAAAAAACTTGATATTTATTATTAGAAGTTAAAAGAACTTCTGACCAGTGAGATCCTGTCATTTATATATATATATATATATACACTTTTTTTTTTATCAAACGAAATTTTTATTAGAAAACTTATATTTTATATATTTTTTACAATAAATTTAAAGAATATTTTTAAGGTTTCGTACATATTTTTTAGTTCTTAAACCAAAGCTATAGCAAGATTATAGAATTCGCACTTTCACTAACGGAATTCGCACCTTCAAAGAACTTTTTTAATTTATTTCTTGGACGTTTTATTATTAACACAGGATCCAATACAGCCCATTTGATAGCCATGATGCTTAATTATCAAAAAAAGTTAGTTTTGTTTGGGTTTCGTAACTTTAAATATCTTTAATCCGCAGAAAATCATGTGAGAAATTTTTTTGCCATAATTGGTGTGACGTAATGGCCCTACCCTTAATATAAAAAAATATAGATCATATACGTCATGTGATTAAGTGTTATAAGTTTAATATGAAAAAATATAAATATATAGTTACTCTAAACGTTAGGATCATGTGATCCGAGTGATTTTAAATAATAGAAATCTAATTTTCTCACAGATTTGTTTATCTATCCCCATCAAATTCCTTCTATATAATATTACATATGTATTTCCTTCCTTTAATGTAATGAGGAGTATCATTTTTAAAATATCTTATGACTACGAATCCGACAAATTCCTTCTATATTATGTGTTTCACAACATTTTCTTCCTTTGTTTGAGAAAGTATTATATTATTTTCAAATAAACTTTTTTTTTACAATAATTAAAATATATTACGAATATTTTTTATAATTTATAAATTTTATGAGTTCTTGAAAAATTCTGATTAAATATGTATTTAATATAGATAATTTTGTGGTATAGAATTATAATAACGTTGTATTACGTTTTAAATCAGTAATAAACAAGTAATAAATTTTCAAATTTAGAAATTCACAAGTATTAAATATTTAAATGAATCATTTTATTAACCATTCCTATTAATTATTCATTTAACGATAATAATGGCTTTTGCATGTCTTTTTTGTAATCGTGTTCTTTCAAACCGTTTTGCTTACAGTCAGCACGTTAAAAGATGTTTCGAAAATTATGCTTCAAGTAGTTCTGAAGAAATTTTTATTCAAAATGAATCTGATATCATTATGTCTGAGCAAGAAGTAATTAATATTAATGAAATATTATAAAATTTGTTATATAATATTATTAATTTTTAATAATACTTTATTTATATAGGATAATAGCAAAGATAATCGAAATAATGAAATAATTTATATATCGGATGATGAATCTAGGTCTAATCCAAGAAGCAACAGAATCAATGACATTATACAAAGTGTGAAAATTTCTTATTATAATCTTTCGATTATTATCAAATATATGTAACCAATATAAATTATAAAGTTGAAATAGATGAACGTCCGCAAAATATTGATAGTCTGACATTCAAGGAACACGTATCTATACAATATGAAGAGCCCGCATCCAGAGAACCTGAATTTAAAACTGAAGAATCTAAATTCGAATCTGATGAAACTGAATCTGAATCTGATGAAACTGAATCTGAATTTGATAAAACTGATAATGAATCCGACGAATCTGAAGAATCTGAATCAGCAGAAGAAGAAATTGAAACCATACCAAAATTTCTAAACAATACCTATTCTGATTTAATGACATTAATTATCCAACATAACCTAAATAATAAAGCCAGAAACACAATAATACGTTTTTTTAATAAACATTCAAACCTACCGACATCACCTCTTCCCAAAAACATAGAACAAGGAAGAAAACTAATGGATAGGATGAAATTAATTAACCTATTAAACAAAAAAAAAGTAATTTTAAAATATAATAACAAAGATTATATCATATATTATCGGCCTATAATAAATTGTATTAAAAATATTTTATCAATAAATGATATACATAATAATATTACGTTTAATTTTAAAAATGATCAGTTAATTAATTTTAACAATATAATATTATAAATTATTATTTTTTAACACTATATACCGTTTTATAGTCAAATAATAATAGAAATTACAACGAGCAATATACCGCCAATTAGTGGGCAAAAACAGAAAAAACCATACCACTTGGTTCACATCTATTATCAATCATATTATATTCCGACGCTTCAACGACTGACACTCTCGGAAAAAATACCTTGCACCCCATTTTTATAACTCTGAGTAATATCATAACCTGGCGTAGAAATAAACCAGATGTAAAACAATTATTAGCATATCTTCCTATTATAAAAGCAAAAGATGATACTCAAAAAAAATCTGAAGAACATAAAAATATAGTTCGCAGAACTTTTCATAAATCTCTCAAATTTTTGTTGTCTCCGTTATATAACGAAAATAATGATATAGAATTAGAGTTAAATAATAGAATATTGTGGTGTATCCCTAAAATTTCTATGATTATTTCTGACTGGCCCGAAGCATGTACATTTTCATTAACATATAAATCAATACAATTAAATTATCCCTGTCATTTTTGTCTCGTTTCTAAAGAAAATTTATCAAATATAAACTTAAATAACAATCAAATAGAACCAAGATCTCATAAAAATATGAAATTACATTATAAAAATAATATGGAAAAAAACTTTAGCATTGAAAAAGTTTGAAATTTTTTTTGGAATGTTCCGTAAGTATGAAATTTTTAATTTTAAATAATAAAAGTATTAATAAAATTCAAAATTTAATAGAGATATCAACATATACGCTGCTACAGTACCGATAGAATGCACCACCTTGATCTCGGCCTGTTTTATTATCAATTAAGCTTTACTAAAGCTTTAATTCTCGAACAATGTGGAAAATTCTTTATCGATAAAATGAATAATCGCGTTAAATTAATTCTCCACTATCAAGATCTTAAATCGTTTTCTAATGGTTTTTTACATCTTATCTTACTAACCACTTTGGAATACCGAAGCCTTATGAAAATAATGTAGACAATCTCTATCAAGATTCCAAAAGATCAAATTTTATTAAAAATAACAAAATTACTGAAATATATTTAAAATGGAATAAAATGTATTTATTATCAAGAAAAGAAAATTATGAAGAATCTGATATTACTCGTCTGCAGGTAACAATACATATCTTTATACAATATTTTAATTCGTTGCATATTAAAATTTTCTCTAATTAATTTCAGGAATTAATAAATAAATGGGCAAAACTTTTTATTGAACTATTTGAAGAATATTCATCATCTAAACTTCAATTTCCCAAATTACATTCGTAGGTATTCCATATTTGTTCTTCAATTTGTGAATTTGGTATCATTAATGAGTATACAACAGAAACATATGAAAGTCTTCATAAAGACTATGTTAAAAAGCCTTATAAATTAACAAATAAAAAAGAAATTGAAAGACAAATAATGAAAATTGTAAGTATTCTTTTTTGATAAAAATCGTTATATAACGTTATTAAATTTATATTAACACATTTTTCTTTAGATTCGTTGCAAAGCCATCATAATAGAAAGTTCCTCAAAAGAAATACCAAAAACCCCAATAGCATTAAAATATTCAAAAAAATTATATGAATTTTGTATACAAAATACTGAAATTTATATCCAAACAAGAATGAATAATCCTGATTTCGAAAAAGAAATGAAACTTGGCTTCGAAAAATTCTTGAAGTGTTTAGATGCATATCTAGATTTCTATGATCAAAAACTATCTGAACATGAAGAAATTGATATAAAATTTCACATATATAGTGGTGTAACGTTAAAATATGGTGCAAAAATGCGTGCAAATAATAAATTCCATAAAAGACCTATATTCAGTAATATTGCAGTTGAAATGAATGCAGATAAAATCTTTGAATATACATCAGATAATGGTGTATACTTTGCTCAGGTAAAGATCAAAATTAATATCTTGTGAAATAATGATAAATATTTAATTATTATTAATATTTTATAAATAGGTTCTTTTAATAACTGAAATAATAATGAATTATGAAGAACCAATGCATCTCGCACTCGTGCAGTGGTATGATTTCAAATCATCGGTAAATCCATATTTATACGAATGCCTATTATTAGAAAAAACAAATATTTTTAATTTAATAGAAATAGAAGCAATAAATGATATAATACATATTATTCCACGTTTTAATATAAATAACGAATTTTTAGTAAATAAATTTTTATTTTAAATTTTATAAATAGATAATAAAAAATTTTATAAATAGATAATAAATAATAGTTATTATAATAATATATAGCGTTATATAACGCAAATTTATTAATGTATTTTATATATTGTTACATTTAATCTGTTATACTACAATCTTTTTTTAATTTATTGATTTTGACCAAAGAATAGAATTTAATTGACCTTTTAATTGTTACACTACAATCTAAATATTGCTTCTCATGTCTTATTACCTATTTTGTATCTTCGCGATTTAAGATAAGTATCATTTATTATAATCGTTTTTATTATTTTTTTTTAAACTCAACAAAATGACTAAATTTCAACAAGAAGAAAATTCTCCTGTACAAAAAGGTAAAAATTTTGAAATAAAAATAGAAAAATTATTAACAGATGCGAATATTAAATGTGAAATAACAGGGTGAGTTATATCTTTTCACTGAATATTTGTTGAGTTATTTATATGTTTGAAATTTACGCTGCCACACGAGTACCTTCCATTCGTGAAGACCATTCGACGTGTATGTGAGGTTAAATCAAAGCGGGTCTTTTATGGTAAATCAAACATATTGTGGTAAAGAACAGGAAGCACTCTGTGGCCTTTGTATTTGATATAACATATAAAGAACGTCCTTCTTATCCTTGATAACAATGATACAAATATTCATTATTAATTAAACATATTTTTAGTGGGCCAGGTAATAAAGGAATAGATATTAAAGGAATGAAAAAAGGTGTAAAATTTATAATAGAATGTAAAAATTGGAGAACAAAAAATATAGGTACATCAGGAATTAAATATAAAAGTTCTAGTGCGTCCAAAATACACTGATCTATAGCGTCCTACGAACACCACCTACATTCATATAGCGTATTAAATATGCCGTTCTAGTGCGTTCTCCGAATGCTTTGTATATATAGCGTACTAGAACGCACCGTTCTAGTGCATTCTCCGAACGTTTTGTATATATAGCGTATTAGAACGTACCGTTCTAGTGCGTTCTCCGAACGTTTCGTATATATAGCGTACTAAAACGTACCGTTCTAGTGCGTTCTCCGAACGTTTCGTATATATAGCGTCCTAGAACACCTCTATATAATTCCGGATGTATCTATATATTTATATATTACAAAATATTATTATTTTTTTCACAAATAATAAAATCGATTATTATAGATCGCAGTATAATAAATCAAATAGAAGAAGTTCTTAGTCGACAATTGAATGGAACTATTGGTATCGTCGCGGCTCCTTCTATGAATAGATATACGCCTGGAGCGAAAGAGACAGCTAGAACGTCAATTTATAATGTTATCCTTGTAGACGTGAATAATATTGTTATAGAACTAAATAAAATAATTAATAAAGTTTATAAAAAAAAAATATTTAATTATATTTTAAAATTTATTTTTTATTTATTAATTATATTATTTATTTGTTTATTTTCTCGCGTCAACGAAGATAATATTAAAATGAACTTAAATATTAATTTTTTTTATTTCAATATAGAATTAATATTTTTTGTACAATGATATTATAATAAAAAATATTAAATAATATAAATAATATAATTAAATTATATAGCGTTATATAACGCAAATTTATTATTTCTACTATTGTCCTACTATTTCAGCACTTTCAGTATCACCACCTGTTGTATCACCTTCTTCTCGTGTAGTATCAGGAATATCAGGAGATTCAAAAAGCTGAGGAAAAACAGGCCGAGGAGAAACAGGCCGAGGAGAAACAAGCCGAGAAGAAACAAGCCGAAGAGAACCAAGCCGAGGAGAAAGAACACGACCTCCAGAGGTTCTTCTCCTTTTTGGACTTCTTTCCTCCTCTTCCCATTCTTCGGATTCCTCTTCGGTTGTTGGTTCCACTTCTAACTCTCCATCTTCAGGCTTTAATGATAGTTTATTTTGAAGTTTCCGCTAAAAAATATAAAATTATATTAAAAATCATTTATAACGAAATATTACGATTTTTAACAATATACTTACAAAATTTATTTTTATTTGTTTTTTTAATAAATTTTCCGAAATTTAAATCCCCTTTACCTTGGGATTCAAAAAAAGTTGAATTATTGCGACACTCCACGCAATATACATATTAGAGATTTTTTTTTAGATCTCCAAACTCTATCTAAAATAATTTCCATATATATATAATTATCTGAAAAAACTTCAAATAGGTTGCGGTAGGCATCTTTAACTCTTTGATCTGACTTTTAAGAATTAATCTCCGCTGGTGTCGCGTGCCCTTTACGACAATGTTCTGAAGGTTAAAGAATCTTTCCTAACAAAAACTATCCTACAAGTTAAGTAATATCGTGCTGCTTCAGGAGATCCTCTTGATCAATCCACAGCAAATTACAAAGTTAGGTAAGAGAGGCAAAGGTGAGTGAGTTCTTTATTGTGACGGGGTCTTTTACACGCCAAGTTAGTTTGTATTACTTGTGCAAAGCGTATATGTAAAAGGTTTAAACAGCAATAAAATATACAAAGGTTTCAATAAAATGATAACTTTATTAAATAATAATGCGGGATAATATATATATAAGATAATAAATAAGGATAAATAATATAAAGAAGTTAAGAAAATAAAATAGAATAAGAATTAAAAGAACTAAAGGAATTAAAAAGACTTATAAAACTAAAGGTAAACTATATTAACTAAACTGAACTCTAACTTCGAACTTCTCTCGAACTCAATCTAAAAAGGACCTGTATTTATATCTTCTCAGACACTTCCTGCGTCACAGATAACCTTACCATTCCTTCCTTTAGATTGGTTCTTTTCCTAATAACACAATTTCCTTTATCTTTACAAGTATTTACCTGGGTATTTCCCTAGGTATTGTACCTGAGTATATACCTAGGTAAATTTCATAGTGATAATCCTTCAAATGTAGTACTTACTAATCGGTACTACAGATCTACTCTATTTATAATTTCAAAGATAATANAAAAGACTTATAAAACTAAAGGTAAACTATAAAACTAAACTGAACTCTAACTTCGAACTTCTGTCGAACTCAATCTAAAAAGGACCTGTATTTATATCTTCTCAGACACTTCCTGCGTCACAGATAACCTTACCATTCCTTCCTTTAGATTGGTTCTTTTCCTAATAACACAATTTCCTTTATCTTTACAAGTATTTACCTGGGTATTTCCCTAGGTATTGTACCTGAGTATATACCTAGGTAAATTTCATAGTGATAATCCTTCAAATGTAGTACTTACTAATCGGTACTACAGATCTACTCTATTTATAATTTCAAAGATAATACATATAAGAATAAATATATAACTAAATAATAATAAATATCAATAAATATCAATGCATGGTGTCACACTGGGGAGAATTGGAAATCTATGCAAGGGAGTTGAGATTCTCCAAAGATTTCAAAAATTGTTGACTTGACCCGAGAAGCGATTTCACCTCGCATTCCACAAAGTTTTTCCAGCAACTATTAATAAAAATATTTAATATAATAAAATAAAATGAAATATACCGTTTTTTATTTAATAAATAGTTCTTACTTTAGTTTTTATTTTTTTGAAAAAACTTAAATGGTGCCGCGAGTTCATTGATTCGTAAATATCCGGAAAGCTTTTCCTGATAACGCTTTCAGTTTCTTTTTTCAAATTCTTCTCAGAAGGAAATATATTTACTTTAAAAGCATTCGTTGTGACTCGGGTAATTACATCCTTATTTAAAATTATCATAAATATTAATAGGGGAAATCTAGATCTCGCACCCCTGTGTAATGCGTAAATCTAGCCCGGGGGAAGCGATACCCGTAAATGTCGCGTCGCAATAAAAAATCATTTAAATCACATGTCATGAGATCATCAATTTACATTAATAAAATTAACAAAATAAACTCGCGATCCGAAACGTTTTTTTTTTTTTTATTTAAAACGGATACATTTTTATTTCCCTTTTTTTTAAAAAAAAAACTTGAATTTTTCTATATATCAATAACTCTAATATTTTCTTTCCCAAGCTTATTTACCCATACTCTTGTGAAAAGCAGCGTTATGTCCTACTTGATTACATACACGACATCTGTAAGAGCCTCTAGTTTTGGGTCCTCCCCGAGAACCTTGTTCTTTTTCAATACTACTTAAATACCGTCGCTTGGATGGACGACCTTTATGAACAGCTTTGTTTGGATTCTTTACATGCTTGAGATTTGTTTTAATTATTTCATTGTCTTGTTCAGTTTCATCTTCCTCTAGTTTAACACTGTCTTCTATTAATATTAAATTGCATTACTATTTATCATTAATTGTTATAATTTTTTTTAAAAAAATAAAATATGATATACCTTCTACACCATCGATTCTACGTCTCTTTCCCTGGTCAGTATCACCTTCATTCATTTGAATTTCGTGGGCATTATTGGATATTTCATCAATCATATCAACTGCTGGTGTTTCGTCATTTGCAGGCGTTTCATCAACTGCAAGTGTTTCATCATTTGCAGGCGTTCCATCATTTGTATGTCTTTCAATTTCTTTGATTGCGGGCCTTTTATTAATTACAGATATTTCATCATTTGCAGGCATATTTTGATTTGATTTTCTTCTGATATAATCTTGAAGAAAAGCTGTTATTTCATTATCTTCTTGCTCAACCGCAAGTAAAGTGGCTGTTCATGCTAATCCCCACACTATACATGTTCCCAAAATTGATTTTGGATTTTTGAGGTATTTCGACTTTTTGAGATTTATGCAGAATCCATTCTATATATGGAAGTAAAAAAAGTACCCAGTTATGTGTATCTTCAATCAAAGAATAAATCTGGATGGTCAAAAAATTTCGGGTTTTAAGTAAAATAATTTCGTCTTCTATGAAAAACTATTTCGACTTTTTTCCCGAAATTGCAATTTCGGGGCCCCAAAATAATTTTGCGTGCAAGTATACCCCACACATGACCATATAAATTTCTTTTGCGAACGGCCTTTCTAAGCATAGGAACGGTTGTTGGAATTGTGACAGGGCATCGTGTTGGTAAGATACCTTTATCCATAGATTCACTATTATGAGCACTTTCACAATTTAATATTATACTTTCTTGTAGATTTATCTCATCTTGATAAACGTCCTTNGCAGGCATATTTTGATTTGATTTTCTTCTGATATAATCTTGAAGAAAAGCTGTTATTTCATTATCTTCTTGCTCAACCGCAAGTAAAGTGGCTGTTCATGCTAATCCCCACACTATACATGTTCCCAAAATTGATTTTGGATTTTTGAGGTATTTCGACTTTTTGAGATTTATGCAGAATCCATTCTATATATGGAAGTAAAAAAAGTACCCAGTTATGTGTATCTTCAATCAAAGAATAAATCTGGATGGTCAAAAAATTTCGGGTTTTAAGTAAAATAATTTCGTCTTCTATGAAAAACTATTTCGACTTTTTTCCCGAAATTGCAATTTCGGGGCCCCAAAATAATTTTGCGTGCAAGTATACCCCACACATGACCATATAAATTTCTTTTGCGAACGGCCTTTCTAAGCATAGGAACGGTTGTTGGAATTGTGACAGGGCATCGTGTTGGTAAGATACCTTTATCCATAGATTCACTATTATGAGCACTTTCACAATTTAATATTATACTTTCTTGTAGATTTATCTCATCTTGATAAACGTCCTTATACCATCGTTGGGTTATCATGCTGATGTGAAATGCTGCGATTTTGGAATTCATCATAACGCGAAAATAGTGATGACATATAATTCCCCTTGAGATGGACTTGAGACATGAATATAGGAAAGATATTGCATTAATAATAATAACGAAATGTATATAGTTTTTTCTTTCACTTCTCATATCTACAACTTTCCATATTTCTAACACTTCATCTCTTCCTACTTCTGCGATCATGGCCTGGAGTGTAATAAAACGTGCATCATATTGATCCTCAATAAATCCATCTGACATTCTTTGAAAGTTTTCCTTTACAATAACAAGGTATTAGTGGCAGTTAATATAGTTGAATTGAAATTTTATACATGGCAACATACCTGTTCCCGATTTAATTCTTCATCACTAGGTTCAATCATATTTGCATTAACAAATAAGCATTGAGATATTTCTGCTCTAATCATATTATTAATGGGTTCAGTGAGATATTTATCAAGGACTTTTGTTATTGTAGGAAACAAATCTTGTCCAACTGTGGAAATAGTATTTGATGTAGTGGCTTGTTTATATTCATAAAATTGATTCCATCGTTCCTCTTCTTTTAATCTCAAATCAAGACGATCCACAAGCTCACATAAAGTACTGTTGGCTTTTAATTGTTGTTTTATAATCCAATTATAACCTTCAACTCTTGAGGTACTTTCAATACCAGCTGTGAAAATTTTATAAAGATAAGCTCGAGCCCATGATCTACATCTCCGATCTAATGTACGTAAAAGATAATCTTTTGCTGTTGGAAAATCATTAAGTAATTGATTCCATCTTTGTTTAAATAGTGGTTCACACAAACTGTTTCGACATTGATAAAATTGTTTGATAAAATCATTCCATCTCTCACCCAATTTTCCTTTCAAGTTTTTAGGTAAATTTTGTGCAATATGAAATATACAGTGAGCTGGATATGTTTCGGGAAAAACAATTGGAATTGCTGCATCAAGTGCAGGGTCTGCATCAGTAAACATAACAATTGGTGCTTGTTCAGTTGCTTTCCTGATGCACTCAAGTATCCAAATGTATGTATCAAGGGTTTCATCACTTACTAATGCTTGACAAACAAGACGAGTTTTACATTTATTATCAATTATTACAAAAATCCCTAACGGCATCTGATACTGATTGGTTTTAGCAGTGTTATCATTTACTACAACATCATGATATTTAAGCCACAGGTCAACTTGATCTGGAGACATCCAAAGAAAACGAGTTAAACGATTTTCTTTATCTAATTCGAAATCAACAATCCAGCGTAAGTCTTCCATTTTTTTTTGCATTAATGAAGTGAGTAATGTAGATGCATCGTTGTTAATCTTATTAACATTTTTGTATTTTTGGATTGCATTGGCCAAATCTTGATCTTGAAAATGCAGATTTTGAAATCGGGCTTTTAGGAGATTTCTTTGTGCCGTAAGTGTTAAGTTTCCATGTTTCGTCATTAGTGATATTTCTTTAAGTGCTTCATCAGTAAATGATCGATATTTTGTTGAAAATTCTTGGGTTTTAGGAACAAGCGCGTGATTATGTTGATTGATAAATGTTGTGACAATTATTTTTGTTGAATGTTCGGGAAAAGATAAGTTTATGTGCCATGGGCAACTTAATTTTTTTGTTTTAGTATTTCGTTGAATCTCTTTTAATGTCGGTCGTTTCTATTTTTTTTTTGGATTTATATTTACCACTAAACTCACAGACGAAGGTTCTTTTGTGAATTTGGCCTTTATTATTTCGTTCCATTCTATATTTAACAATGGCAAACCCATTTCTGCCACCATATTCATCGAAATAGTTCTCGACTTCATCCCATGTATCGAACCTAATATCTTTAGGAACATCTTCGGAAGTAACTGTAAGGTATGTTAATTTTATTGTGTAAAGATATATAAGTAATTCAATGTGTATAGATACTAACAAAAATTATCTTTATCTATATTTATATTTTCAATATCTTCCATATCTAGTATATCGTTTGCAACAATGACTGGACCAATTTCGGTTTGATTTATGTTCATTGAGTCTTATAATATTTATCGAAAGAAACAAGGCGTAAGGCGCAAGGAACTTTAATTAAAAGTTTAAAATAAACTGGGATTTTAATATAAACAAAAAATGTTTGTTTGTTTTTGTTTTATGCCATATGACATATTTTCGTTTAAATTAGGAAATGTGATTCATCTTATGTCTCGCTTTGCATAAAAAACGATGTCACGTATCTGTAGCCAATCAGATTATACATAATATATCATGCTAGATTTAATTGCATCGCCCCATGCGAGATTTACATTTGTTCTATTATTTATTCTGAAAAAATATTGTTATTTTCTTGAAATAAATTTTTTTTGAATTGAAAGACTTGAAAGAAAACTTCATCCTTAAATAACTTTTGAAAATATTATTTTTAAAATGATAGTAAACAATACAAATATACCTTCGATATACAATAATACATTTAATAATTTAAAATATAATGCAATGTATCACTATTTTAATAAACGTATTAATTATTAAATAATACTCATTAAATTATAATCATATAGATCATAAAAGAATTCCTTATTTCGAGATAATATACAATATATCGTTATTTTTAATATCATATTCATTATTAAATAATACTCATTAAATTATTATTAAATTATCATTAAATTATCATNAACAATGACTGGACCAATTTCGGTTTGATTTATGTTCATTGAGTCTTATAATATTTATCGAAAGAAACAAGGCGTAAGGCGCAAGGAACTTTAATTAAAAGTTTAAAATAAACTGGGATTTTAATATAAACAAAAAATGTTTGTTTGTTTTTGTTTTATGCCATATGACATATTTTCGTTTAAATTAGGAAATGTGATTCATCTTATGTCTCGCTTTGCATAAAAAACGATGTCACGTATCTGTAGCCAATCAGATTATACATAATATATCATGCTAGATTTAATTGCATCGCCCCATGCGAGATTTACATTTGTTCTATTATTTATTCTGAAAAAATATTGTTATTTTCTTGAAATAAATTTTTTTTGAATTGAAAGACTTGAAAGAAAACTTCATCCTTAAATAACTTTTGAAAATATTATTTTTAAAATGATAGTAAACAATACAAATATACCTTCGATATACAATAATACATTTAATAATTTAAAATATAATGCAATGTATCACTATTTTAATAAACGTATTAATTATTAAATAATACTCATTAAATTATAATCATATAGATCATAAAAGAATTCCTTATTTCGAGATAATATACAATATATCGTTATTTTTAATATCATATTCATTATTAAATAATACTCATTAAATTATTATTAAATTATCATTAAATTATCATTAAATTATTATTAAATTATCATTAAATTATCATCGTATTATAAAACAAAGCCTTATTCGAAATACAAAAAAACTCCTCTGAATGCATCTTCTCTAAATGCATAACTCCTCTTAATGCATATTATAGGTATGGTCCCATGGTAGGACATACAATTTACATGGTAAGTTTGATTGTAATACACAATACACAATATACATCAGGAAACTTTTCGGGACGTAAATTTACAGAAAATTTACAGGACCTACAGAAATTTACGCCTAAAAAATTAATTTTTTTAACTTTAATCACTATTTATAAAACAGGGAGCGATTTTTTACTAAGATATTCCTATGACAGATCGAAAGATCTGGTTCTTAGCTACAAGATGATATGTGTTTCATTTCTGCATCAGTAAATTTTTTTAAACATAAGCCTTCGAAGTCCTTCACTCTGATAACCTTCGAATACCTCTAACATAAACATAATATTTACGAAGGTTATTGGTACCGAAAACCTTCATTTTTATTAATAAAACGTAATACTCCGAAGGTTATTGATATCGATAATCTTCAATAACCTTCACTTTATCATAATAAACGTAATATTTGTGAAGGTTATTGGTCCGATAACCTTCAATAACCTTTGAAAACGAAATTATTACAATAACCTCCGATATAAAAAATTTCCTGATGTGTAATATCAATATTTGCGAAGATATTCACGTTTAAAGTTTTACATCTGTGAAAAAATTTCCGTGTAAATTTTCCGAAAATTTTCGTAATTCTGCCGGAAATTTCTATGACGTCACGTAAATTTCCGGCAGAATTACAGAAATTTTCGAAAAATTTACGTGGAAATTTTTTCACAGATATAAAACTTTAAACGTAAATATCTTCGCGAATATTGATGTTACAAAAATGAAACACATATCATCTTGTAGCTAAGAACCAGATCTTTCGATCTGTCATAGGAATATCTTAGTAAAAAATCGCTCTCTGTCTTATAAATAGTGATTAAAGTCAAAAAAATTAATTTTTTTAGGCGTAAATTTCTATAAGTCCCATAAATTTTCTGTAAATTTACGTCCCGAAAAGTTTCCTGATATATTGCCATTTTTAATCATCGTATTCATTAAAACAATACACAATATATTGCTATTTTTAATTATCGTATTTGTTAAATAATAATTATTAAATTATTAAATACATAAGATAAAGTATCTAATAATTTAATAAAATAGTAAGAAAAAATAAAAATTTTAATATATAATTTTTTACAATAAATAATTTTATTTTTGTACTAAATATTTATTATATTTTACGAAAATTTCTACTATATGTCGTGACAAAATAAATAAATATGATCTCTTTATTTACATGTGACATATACGTGTTACCCAAATCCTAAATAATTTGGGATTTGGGACGCCAAAATGCACAAATTACTAGTATTTGGGATTTGGGATTTCAGCAAAAAATACTAATTATAATTTGGGATTTGGGATTTCGGCATTTGGGATTTCAGCATTTGGATTTTGAATTTGGGTGGTAGGTATAATATGACAAAAAAGAAATATGATATCCTTCGTTATGCTCCGAATAAAAAAAAATAATAATAAATATAATTGTTATATATCGATCTATAATATAGTGTATTGCAAACTATAAGAGTTGATCTTTTATACGATACATACTATTATAATCAATAATGTTCTCGAACAATCCATTATATAACTATTAATACTGATATTTCGTATAACGTTATATAATGTTATTAGTACCGTAAAGTTCCGCATACAATACCCGCCCGAGTAGTATACCCCCCTAGTATAGTACCCGGATACAATTCATGGGGTGCACTCTTGGTGGGATGTAACGTACCCAGGTATTTTACATGGCCTTATAGTTATAATTCAGAATCAATAAAAAATGCATTTTTTATTAAAAAAAAAAATTATTTTTATCAAAAAAATTTTATTATTATTTATTTATTATAATTTTATTGTTATTATTATTATTACTGGTATTATTATTTATTATTATTATTATTTATTATTATTATTATTATTATTATTATTATTATTATTATATTATATTATTATTATTATTTAATTTCTTTAATTCCATAAATTCGTAAAATCAAATAATTCATCATAATAATTATCTGCTTCAATATTATTTTTCCTATCACCGTTATCTATTTCTATATTATTTTCTTCATCACTATCATTTAATTCTATATTATTTTCTTTATCACTTTCATTTGTATTATCAGGAGTTAAGTCTATTATTTCATTATTTTCACTTTCATTTTCGTATTCATTATTTTCGTATTTATTATTTTCGCTATTATTCTCCTCTTCAGAATTATTTAATAAATCATTATTTATATATATATAATCTCCACCTCTTGACGTTTTTCCATCAACCCATTCATAATCAAAAATGTATTTGTCTTCCGTTCCATCTCGCGAATTTGATATACCACAGCATTTAAATGAACGTTGTATAAGTTATACCTGCCGCCCAAATTCAAAATCCAAATGCTGAAATTCCAAATGCCGAAATCCCAAATCCCAAATCCCAAATTATAATTAATATTTTTTGCCGAAATCCCAAATCCCAAATCCCAAATCCCAAATACTAGTAATTTGTGCATTTTGGCGTCCCAAATCCCAAATTATTTGGGATTTGGGCAACACGTATAGTATAAGTTTATCATCAATTTTTTTCCACGAATCTTGAACCCATTTAGCTACCAAATTATATGCAGAACGTTGTATTCGGCCAGTTGGTGTAAGATTTTTAATTTCTTCTACCATCCAATTATTATAATATTGGCGATACTATAAAAAAATAATAAAATTAAATAATGTAATAAATAATTTTAATTTTTAACAACTTTATTTGGAAATTTTTTATATTGGAGGTTATTGTAATAATTTCGTTTTCAAAGGCTATTGAAGGTTATTGGACCAATAACCTTTGCAAATATTACGTTTATTATGATAAAATGAAGGTTATTGAAGGTTATTAATATCAATAATCTCCGGAGTATTATGTTTTATTAATAAAAATGAAAGTTTTTGGTACCAATAACCTTCGTAAATATTACGTTTATGTTGGAGGTATTCGAAGGTTATCGGAGTGAAGGACTTTGAAAGCTTACGTTTAAAAAAATTTACTGATGTTAATAAATAATTTCAAATTTATTTTTTTAAAAAAATTTAAAAAAGAATTTAAATATATTGTACTTTATTTTTAAATGATTTATTTATACAAACATCAAGTGGTTGTAATTTACTTGTCAAACCACCAGGGATAACAGCCAAATTTGTATTTTTTTCATCAAATCTATACTTTACAGGATCTGTCAAATGGCCACAAAATGAATCTAATACAAGTAATGATCGAGGATCAATAGATCTTGTTGCACGTTGATTCCAAATATTTTCAATCCACCAAATCATTTCATCTGAATTCATATATCCCTCGCGATTTGCTCGTATTACAACACCTGATGGAAAGGTTTGTCGTGGAACATTTACAAGCTTAAAGATTATCAAAGGTAGTAATTTTTCACCATTTGCCATACAACAAAGAACAACTGTAAAATTAGATTTTTCGTGACCTGTAGTACGTATACTAACTGTACTAGCACCAGTTTCTTCAACTGTCATATTATTGGGTATATCAAAAGATAATGGTGTCTCATTCATATTTCCAATTAATTCTAAAGGATAATCATATTGAATACGGCGATAAAGAATAAAATTTAAAAATTCATGTTGTTTTTCAATCAAATCTTCTGGTAATCTTTGTGATACTGTTGTACGGCAGCGATTACTAAGCTTGTAACGACGCATAAATCCCTCTAACCATTTTTCACCCCACTTGCATTCAGAAATATTTTGATAAAGTGCAATATATTGTAATTTTCTTGCAAAAGATTTTGCTTTTTCACGAATCATATGACGTGTAACAACTTTTTGTTGAGTTCGCAAAGCTTTAACCCATGTAAAAAGTTCCTTTTCTAATATTGGATATCGGGGTTTATTACCTACATTAAGACGCTTAACATGTGGTCTTGCTACATCCAGAATTATATAGAAGCGTTCTAGGACGCTATATATACGAAACGTCTGGAGAACGCACTAGAACGGTGCGTTCTAGTATGCTATATATACGAAATGTTCGGAGAACGCACTAGAACGGTACGTTCTAGTACGCTATATATACGAAACATTCAGAGAATGCACTAGAACGGTGTGTTCTAGTACGCTATATATACAAAGCGTTCGGAGAACGCACTAGAACGGCATATTTAATACGCTATATGAACGTAGGTGGTGTTCGTAGGACGCTATAGATCGGTGTATTTTGGACGCACTAGAACGTTTATATTTAATTCCTGATGTAGTAACAAGTGTCTTTTTTTTTGAATCCAATCTCTTAATTGTTTAGGTTGGATATTAAATTTTTTAGCTGTATTTCGTTTAGATACTTGAGAACTTTTTTCATAAAAAGTTATTATTGCTAATTTTTCACGGGCGTTCCAACTTCTTTTTTTTTTTTTTGTAACTGAAGCACGTTTTAAAAGGGTTGAGTTACTGCGAACCATTTTTGAAAAAGAGTTTATTAAAGTTATGCATCACGACGCGTACAAGCATTTATATAAGGAAACTAAAATTGTATCCACCGTATATAATACCCTCCAAACATAAACCCCCAATTTAAAATACCCCCTCCATACAACGTACCCACCGGGGTACAATTCATGTAACTGAGAGGTGGGGTGTAAGATACCCTGGGTATTGTATGCAGAACTTTACGGTATATATCGTTCGTAATACGTTCTTAACAGATCGTTTTAGAACATTATTAATACTGATAGTTCGCAAACCGTACTAGAACGATCCGTTATATAATGTTATTAATACTTATCGTTCGTAAAACGTTGTAGAACGGATTGTTCTAGAACGGAACGTTCGTAATACGCAATAAAATGGCGTATATCGAACGCAATAAATATTTTTCGTACTTATTGCATACTAGAACGCCTTTATATAATTCCTGATATATCCTTACTAATTTTTCAATCTTTTAAGTCAATTTGTAAGAAATGTGTCGTAAATTTTCTACCATTACTTCCATTATTATTTTCCATCAAGACTTCTATTCAATATGTTACTGTCCCATCTATTTGTTTTACGAAATGTCTACTGTTAAAATAACTACTTTAATCAATAACTATAAAGAGATAATTATTAAATGTACTATTATAATATGTAAACTATATGTAACTATAATAAAATATGTGTAAAAAAAAATAATTAAAAATTAAACTATATTTTTATAATGTTCTAATAATTTGTTAAATAAATAAATTCATTATGCTTTGAATTCATTATGCATCATAATATTTGTTATCACATTTCTTTCTCTTTTTCTAATATTAATTTTTATAATATCAATATCTATTCTACTAATAATATAAGGTAGTGGTATAAAGATGTGCCAGATATTATTACTTATTAAGCTTTTTCATCAATGTTGATTTACTCTTGTCTCTCGAAACTTTTGCCTCCTCTTAGGTCTTACTCAAGTTTAGCAGAGACTCATTTTTGTCATTATTGATCTACTATTGCTTCTCTCTCAAGAGATATACTGATTTACTATTACTAATATTAAAAAAGATTATAGATAAAATAATTTTTAAAATCACGAGTCAAAATACTACTAATGTAAATGTGATTTAAATTAATTATAACAAGAACTATAATTATTAATGAATATTGAATATTCATATTTCTACTATTGTATTTCATTAACAAATTCTATTATCATTAAAATATAATAAATAAATATAATTATTTAAAATTAAATTGTCTATGAAAAATTAATACTATATTTTTTTAACCATTATCTTTGCCTAGTCGTACTAGTAACATTGATTCCACAATGAGCATCACATGGAGATTAAATTAAAATTACTAAAGGATAATTATTACTAAATCAAAAGAAAATAGATTCATATGGAATCTCTTAAAACTATTTTAAACTACTCTAAATTTCATATGGAAATTTTTATCACTAAATCTTCACTAAGATTTTACTAAAACTAATTAAAACTAATCTCAAGGGGTATACTATTTCTATTGTACTATACTACAAAATCAAAATTCTACAGGAGATTAATCGAATCTCACAGTCACTACCAAATTGTTAACTGTGACTACCTTCGAGACCTAAAGTCAGGGTTACAAGTTAACTACTAACAGGGATTATATCTTATATAAATGAACTAGTATAAATAATATATTAAAGTTGCGATAGTTTTATTACGAAGGATTTATTAATGCAGTTATATATGTCGAAAGAGGCAATGAGTGAGTTTTTATAAAAGTTTATTCACAAAGAATAAGAACAATAATTCACACGGAATTATCAAATCAAACTGTCTCAAAAGACTTTATTATAAATTTACTATATTGACGAGTTATTATACAATTACTACCTAATTGTATGTTAAATCTACTAATTCAAGATTTAACTCTCTTGAACTCTGAACTCTATCTCTCTCTCCTTCTCCTTCTCCTGTCTGTTAGGTTGAGGGAAAACTAACCTTTATATATACTTTAGATTATATATGTGTTTATGTCCATGTTTTTGTCTAGATGTATGCTAAATATTATGTCTAGATCTAAGTCTGTAACTATGTCTTTTATTATATCGAAGATCGTGTTTGTAATTATGTCTATACTTTTGTCTAATATTTTGTCTGTACTACAGATCTACTTTAAAATTACAAATCTATTTAAGAACTATTTTTAGCAATGAACTATAATTCGTATTACATGACAGAATTGATTAACAATATAATAGCTATAATAAATATATAAAGTATAATAATAATAAAGATAATACATATAAGAAATATAATAATAAATAATATAGATAATATATAAAAAATATGTTAACAATGAGAACAGGTCTTGGCAAATTAGTTACCAGTACCAGCTGGCAATGATGAACCATGCTGTAGACTAGAATTTATTTTTAATTTTAGTAAACTTCTATATGTATCATATTGTTTTAAAAGTTTGTTGAAGCAGCAGGAAGGGTGAGCAGACTTTGGTGTTTTTTGTCCTCACTAGGAATTTTTTGATTTGTGCGTCAGGGAAGATATGTACAATTTTCATTTCTCGCGTCATCTCAATTTGGTGTTTTTTTGACACATGGTTTATATTTTTCGCGTCAAAAAATCCCAGAAAAATCAAGGAAAAAGTATACATAAATAAGCTTGAAATAAAAATTAAGAGAAACCTAGCATGTCATTTCCCTATAAGAAATACGTATGCTTAAAAAATACTTAAAATATAATTAAAATATTATTAAAATATTATTAAAATAAATTAAAATATACTTAAAATATACTTAATTGTATTCATAAAAAACTACTTAAAATATTATTATTTTGTACTTAAAATACATTAAAATATGCTTAAAAAATACTTAATTTAGGTAATAAGTAAGTATGTTTTAAGTATATACTTAAAATATACTTAATTTTAAATATGTTTTAATAATATTTTAAGTATATTTTAAATATATACCTAAAACATACTTACTCATTACCTAAATTAAGTATTTTTTAAGTATTTTTTAAATATGTTTTAAATATATTTTAAATATAAAATAATAATATTTTAAGTAATTTCTTATATACTTAAAAAATACTTAAAAAATACTTAATGAAATATATTTTAAATATATTTTAAGTATATTTTAAATATTGTAGTTTTTATAGGGTTTTTTTTTGATACATTAGAGAAGATACACATGATTCAGTTTTTTCGCGTCATTTTTAAAAACTATAAAACAACGCTAGAACACATTCTCAAATAGTATTNAAATCAAGGAAAAAGTATACATAAATAAGCTTGAAATAAAAATTAAGAGAAACCTAGCATGTCATTTCCCTATAAGAAATACGTATGCTTAAAAAATACTTAAAATATAATTAAAATATTATTAAAATATTATTAAAATAAATTAAAATATACTTAAAATATACTTAATTGTATTCATAAAAAACTACTTAAAATATTATTATTTTGTACTTAAAATACATTAAAATATGCTTAAAAAATACTTAATTTAGGTAATAAGTAAGTATGTTTTAAGTATATACTTAAAATATACTTAATTTTAAATATGTTTTAATAATATTTTAAGTATATTTTAAATATATACCTAAAACATACTTACTCATTACCTAAATTAAGTATTTTTTAAGTATTTTTTAAATATGTTTTAAATATATTTTAAATATAAAATAATAATATTTTAAGTAATTTCTTATATACTTAAAAAATACTTAAAAAATACTTAATGAAATATATTTTAAATATATTTTAAGTATATTTTAAATATTGTAGTTTTTATAGGGTTTTTTTTTGATACATTAGAGAAGATACACATGATTCAGTTTTTTCGCGTCATTTTTAAAAACTATAAAACAACGCTAGAACACATTCTCAAATAGTATTTTTTTTTCAATTTTTATGATATGTATTTTAACTACCAAAGAATAAATAAAGCTTAAAAGAAGATACGCAAGAAAAACAAACGCCATATTAACATTTTTGATATTATCATTTTTATATGGGTCAACTTTTCTTGTTAAGCTGACGAGAATAAAACTGCAAAACATAAAACTTTTTTCTTTACATATTTGAAGGTATGTGAATACTATAAGTTATAGAATCTATGTAAATTTTTATTTAAACAAAAGATCTGCTAACATTATACTAATAAAAAACACCGAAAAATGGTAGGTAAATGTCCAGGATGTGGATTTAGTCCCAAAACTGGAAAAACAAGAGATTTTAATAAGCATATGAATCTAACACGAGATAAACCATGCCAAGCTCTTTTGCAAATATCTCGTAATACTGAAGCTGGTCCAGGTCCACGAACCCAAGCTCATCGTGAAGGTCAAGTTTTTAACTTACCAATTCCAGACACAAACTTGAGAATAAATGGTGAAAGAGGATTTCAGGATTTAGATAAAGAAGTACTATGGCCAGTTCGATTTCCAGACGAAGAACATCATCGAGAGGTATGGCAAAAAGGAATTCAATATGTTAAAGATATGTTTAAAGTAGATGGGGCTGAATATGCTTTTTCAACTTGGTTCATAACATCTATAGAGCTTGATTTGATTAATATAATATTGAATGCAAAAAACGAAGATGAACTTGCAGAAGAAGTATTTTGGCAATGTATATTTCTAGATTATCCAGAAGATGAAGTCAACGAAAAAATAGAAGGATCGATAAAATATTACAGAGCAAAAGATAAAGGAAAAATTAACTGAAAATTTGGAATATGGGATATGTTATCAGAAATAGTATTTGAAGTTGGAAAGAAAGAAAATTGAGCTCAAAAAATTTTAAATGCAATTGACAATAATGAGTATTTAATAAGAGTGAAATTTATTAGAGATAGTTCTATAATTTCATATGTCTCTGACACTGAGGAGAGCTCATCTGAAGAAGAGACAAAGTCTCGAGTTTCTAACTCATCAAAATATAGTTTTAAAATTATTGATAAATATGAGCCTATCCGAGAATCAAAAAGGACAGGTGATAAATATGTTCCAGGTGGTCCAAATGTTATACTTACAAAGAAAACAAATCCAGGATTTTAGGTAGGAATAGATAATAAATTTTTGCAAAGATATAATTATGATGGAGAAATTAATAGTAATGCAGTAGTTTATGGATTGTACCGAATTCAAAAACCGGATGTAAATCAATTAATTCCCATGAAAGATGGAACACTTAATTGTGTAGCACAACGAGTAATAAAGCATTTTGATCAAGCCAAAAGAGGTAATGGACTTACAAATATTCGTCGGCAAAAAATAGATACGAGGGAAAAAAAGGTACGTAATTCAGGAGCCAAAGTTCAAGATGTAACAGAGTTAGAAAAAATTCTTAAACGACCAATTAAATTATTTGATATTACCCATGGTACAATCTTTAATAGTGATAAATACCAATCAGGTAAGTACGAAGAAATAGAGATGGTAGTTCATAATAGTCACGCATTCCCAAGAAACCAGTGTTTTCCAAGAGACCGAATGGTTGAATATTATAAAGAGAATACTTGGGAAGCTATCAATACCGCTCTTCAAGGTCCTCAAGCAATCTGACTTATGGGGGTAGGAGATGAGAGTCAAAGAATATCTCAGTTTGTTCTGGAAGATGGCCGTACATTCAGAACATGGAAAAAGCATACAGAAATTATAGAATCATGTAAACAGTTAGTTGATGATGCGATAAATTGGCAATTTCAAGAGAACATAATTAATGAGGAAAAAAAATTGATTATTTCAGAGTCTCTTAAAGTAGTTGATTTAGCAGAGCAGGTATTTGGCGCAAATCATGCTGGAAGTCGGCTTGCCAATGAAATCAATGAATGGCATCCAATAACTGGAAAAATAAATAATACTATAAAACAAGCTTGTATTGAGTATGGGCATGGTGGATGCTGGAATTCTCCTGATTACAATGTCAATGACGTTATATGTATCGACATGAAAGAATGTTATCCAGCAAGTATGCGAGGTCAAGGAGAGTGCATAACATGGTTTAAGAGATTTGGACATCCAACGCATCATCTTGTTCGAATCGCAGTAAATGGAAAATTGCCGCAAGAAAATATCAGTGGATTTGCACAGGTAAGATCTTTTAAATTCGCGTCAAATATACATCCAGTAATTTCTATCTGGTATAGAAAGCATTTTGCATGTCGAAGTGGAGAAAGATGTGTAAAAAATAAAGGATGGACTCCTATAGTATTATTACAATATTTTCTTGAGACAAGTATTCTAGAAGACTTAACTGTTGGAGAAGCAATTATCTCCCTTACATAGCAGATTAAAGTATGGTTACCAAAAAATCGAGATGTCAGTTGTGCAATTATAGGTAAGTTTACACAAGGTGATAAAATTGATGAAAAACGTCTTACTCATCGGCTTGTAACAGATGAAGGGGAGTTAGATTTCTTAATTAAAGATTGTACAGATGCTGGAACTTTTGCGGATAGGGAGAAATGCCCACTCGGATTTATTTTAACATATTACGAAGGACATCAATTTCAATATATACATTTGAGAGCCTCAATGTTAGCATATGCCCCACTGGTCGAATGAAAAAAAATAGGACGGTTTTATCATGAATAGGATTCTGATTGATGGCTAAATTTGCTAAGATTTATTAAATATAGGCAGTCGATTTTTTTCGATTTATAAATAGGAATTTCCGATTTATGAATTTTCACAAATAGGATGTCTGATTTATACATATTTCCGCCATCAATAGGATTCCGATTTTTGTTCATTCGACCAGTGCCTATATCAATTTACTCGAAATGCTTCGAAGATTTGATCCCAATGAAATAGTAAGAATTGTCACTGATTCTATATATGTACAAAAAGAGGCTTTTTATAAGATTGAAAACGTACCGGCATTCTTTAAACAAGAGAAAGTAAAAGATCAGGATTTGTGTCCACACAATTATACTACATGTGTATGGTGTGAAGAAGATTTACTTATACTGAGATATATAAAATGGATTAAAGAATTTCAAAAAACCGAAACACCTCTAGTAAAATATGAATGTAAAATGCATAACTCATATATTTGTAGATTTTGCCTTCTAGACTGGTATTATAATTCAGATTCATATGTACTTTCACAGCAAAAAGAGAAAATCCAAGAAATAAAACCTGGTCAATGGCGTGACAAAGGTGAGAAAATTTATGGTCCAGTTACTGATATTGTATACTGGCCAAAAAATAGACATTGGGAATCGATTAAGAAAATTCCTGATAGTATATCACCTCCGATTCATGACCCAATTACAAGATATCGAAATTCATATCTTAATGGGGGAGGGGGTCTGGTAAAACAACACGGGCAATCTGAATATTCAAAGACATAAATATGATAGTTTTGACACACACAAATGTATTGGCAAAAGATTTTCGAGAAAAATGAAATGTAAAAGCTCAAACCTGGCATAGTTTCTTTAGATGGAATGGTGTAGGGAATTGGACACCTGAACGCATGGGAAAAAAGAAAATTCCACCAGTTATTATATGGGATGAAGTATGTACAGTACCTAAACATATTCTCGAAATGTTTATTAACTATTTGTTGGAACATAAATATCAGGTAATCTGTTGTGGAGACGATGCTCAACCTCCGCCATTCTTTGGAGAAATGCCACATAAATGGTTAAAAAAACATGCTGATTACTATGAAGAAGTTATAACTGATTATCAAGCCAAATGCCCAATATTATATAAACTTAAAAAAATCATGCGTTGTCGGGATAATCGAATATAATCAAAACTATTTCGAGGAATACTTTCAACTATAGAAAAATGGGAATATCTCGAAAAAAAATGGACACCATCAGACCGGATTTTATCAGCACATCGACTTTCTCGAAGAATTGTATCCCAAAAATGTCTTGAACTTCATCGTACAAAATATCCAAATACACCAATTCCTTTAATTTATAGGTCAAGAGATGGACGTAAACAAAACTGTCTTNAAACAACACGGGCAATCTGAATATTCAAAGACATAAATATGATAGTTTTGACACACACAAATGTATTGGCAAAAGATTTTCGAGAAAAATGAAATGTAAAAGCTCAAACCTGGCATAGTTTCTTTAGATGGAATGGTGTAGGGAATTGGACACCTGAACGCATGGGAAAAAAGAAAATTCCACCAGTTATTATATGGGATGAAGTATGTACAGTACCTAAACATATTCTCGAAATGTTTATTAACTATTTGTTGGAACATAAATATCAGGTAATCTGTTGTGGAGACGATGCTCAACCTCCGCCATTCTTTGGAGAAATGCCACATAAATGGTTAAAAAAACATGCTGATTACTATGAAGAAGTTATAACTGATTATCAAGCCAAATGCCCAATATTATATAAACTTAAAAAAATCATGCGTTGTCGGGATAATCGAATATAATCAAAACTATTTCGAGGAATACTTTCAACTATAGAAAAATGGGAATATCTCGAAAAAAAATGGACACCATCAGACCGGATTTTATCAGCACATCGACTTTCTCGAAGAATTGTATCCCAAAAATGTCTTGAACTTCATCGTACAAAATATCCAAATACACCAATTCCTTTAATTTATAGGTCAAGAGATGGACGTAAACAAAACTGTCTTGTACTGATTCTTGGTTTATCTGAGAAACAAGAACTGGTAAAAAATAATATAGTATATTTGTCCTTAAATATACTTTCTGAAACATTTATAGCAGATATACTTAAGGAAGAAAAAATACTCGATTGGGATTTGGGATATGCTATGACTGTGCATACTAGTCAAGGAATGACACTTAAAGCTCCACAACGAATTTGGATCATCGATGAAAATTTAGTATGAGATAACTTGATTTATCTCGTAGTTAGTCGTGTAGAATATTTAAACCAGCTTATTTGAATAGAAGGTCCCCCATTACCTCCAGAAATAGTGGAAGCAAGAAATAAGAAAACAATCGAGCAATCTTTAAGACCATTCATTTCAGAAAAACTTGTAAGGTATATGAATCAAGATAAGAAAAAAGATCGTGAATTTAATCTATCTGTTGACTATATCCTTAAGTTAAAAGATTTACAAGAAGATAGATATAAATTATGTACAATGGAAATGAAATGGGATTAGGATGAAGCGGGAGATCTAGATCAATGGACAGTTGATCGGATTAATAATAATCTAGGACATATAGAAGGGAATGTACGTCTTACTTGTTTAGAATGCAACAAAAATTATCAAACCTAATTCATTCCAGTGAGTTAGATTTAATGATAATGGTATCTACTTATGTGTCTCTGATGCTAGTTCTGTTATTATAAAGATTTTTTTTTTCAGATACAATAAATATTCAATATATCAATGGTAAATAAATACGATCTTGAAGATAAAAAAGAGTACGATGAATTTATCGAAGAATATGGATATAGGGATAAATGGAATTTCAACAATCCTGAATTCATTCCTCAGTGGTATGACTGGAAAGAAATTTTTGTTATGATCTCGGAATATTGGAATGAGAAGACAGTTATACAGTGGAAAAAAAAGACACTTCAACGGTTTGTATATATTTTACCTAATATAAAAAATCCTATATCATTATTCCATACTTTTATAAATTCTGATGACTTTAAGCTTCCACAAATATTGAGCTTAATAGAATTGACAGATTGGCGAGATCTTGAATATGACATATGGGCAGGATATATCGCTAATAATGGAGAGACTATCACAATCCAGAGCAGTGATTATCAAATAGAATTATATTGTCAAAATGCAACTTCGGAAGAAAAGGTAAGTGGAAACAGATAAATAAAGAATTTTTGCTAATTTTATTTTCCTAATGTAGGAAAGCAAGTCGGTCTACCCATTTGCCATATGTCTCAAATTTATACACTGACAGATATTAAGACTATACATGTTCCCAAAATTGATTTTGGATTTTTGAGGTATTTCGACTTTTTGAGATTTATGCAGAATCTATTCTATATATGGAAGTAAAAAAAGTACCCAGTTGTATGTATCTTCAATCAAAGAATAAATCTGAGTGGTCAAAAAATTTCGGGTTTTAAGTAAAATAATTTCGTCTTCTATGAAAAACTATTTCGACTTTTTTCCCCAAAATACCAATTTCGGGGCCCCAAAATAATTTTGCGTGCAAGTATAATTAAGACGTACATGGGGGCTGGATAGGAAAAGTGAACGGTTGCGGGATATGTGGATTAGATAACAGATAATATCTATTTGAACTTGGGAGTTATTTATACATGAAAATATAATAGTTTTTAATCATGTCTAGTATTTGTTGTAGTTGTAAGGAAATATCATCACCATTGTATACAGATTGCATTGTTACTCATTCCTTTATGGTGGTAGGGATGAGATTTTNGAATTTTTGCTAATTTTATTTTCCTAATGTAGGAAAGCAAGTCGGTCTACCCATTTGCCATATGTCTCAAATTTATACACTGACAGATATTAAGACTATACATGTTCCCAAAATTGATTTTGGATTTTTGAGGTATTTCGACTTTTTGAGATTTATGCAGAATCTATTCTATATATGGAAGTAAAAAAAGTACCCAGTTGTATGTATCTTCAATCAAAGAATAAATCTGAGTGGTCAAAAAATTTCGGGTTTTAAGTAAAATAATTTCGTCTTCTATGAAAAACTATTTCGACTTTTTTCCCCAAAATACCAATTTCGGGGCCCCAAAATAATTTTGCGTGCAAGTATAATTAAGACGTACATGGGGGCTGGATAGGAAAAGTGAACGGTTGCGGGATATGTGGATTAGATAACAGATAATATCTATTTGAACTTGGGAGTTATTTATACATGAAAATATAATAGTTTTTAATCATGTCTAGTATTTGTTGTAGTTGTAAGGAAATATCATCACCATTGTATACAGATTGCATTGTTACTCATTCCTTTATGGTGGTAGGGATGAGATTTTGTGGTGGCCATAAGTTTAAGAAATCTGATATCATCACCTTCGAACCAGAGCCTTCTAATACATATGATAAGAATGTAATAAAAGTTATGGTAGATGGTATTCATAAAGCCTATGTGGCAAAGGACAAGAATGTAAGTATAGGAAATTTGATGAAAAAATATCCAAATTATCGAATCACTGCTTATGGGAAAAAGAACTATAATTAATTAGCGTCTTTAAACCTTGAATATCCTTGGATGGTTTGTAGAAGATGTCGTGATATGTTGCAAGCATCGAGAGACTATAAATAACTCGAAGTGTGCAGTCTAAAAAAGTAAAATGCACGTCATTCTCGGGTAGGTCAAGGTGGAGTAATCTTCAATAATATGACCCGATAACATGTATAGAATATACTCAATAACATGTTTGCAATATACTCGATAGCAAATACTTTTACTGTCAGCCTCCACAAATGACAACACGCGGTTGAATGTATCGTCAGATATATTTTTTCGGTTAAAAATATTACATATAATATATTTTACTATGAAAGCAAAAATAGTCAAAGCTAGAGTAGAAACCTAAAAAGTTAATTGCCGACTCGAACCAGGATTCCAGGGACTATCAATGTGCAGTGATAAACTCCTCAAGAAAATAGGTGGTAAAATTAGCAGAAAATTAACTCCTGAAGAAAAAGATAGTAAATTCATCAAAGAAGAAACCACAACCTCACTTGGATTGGCCATAATTCCACTTACTTTCACCTTCAACGTAAAAAATAATGCTCGACTTAGTAATAAAAAATCTATTACCATACAAACTGAAGTACTCGTAGAAAAATATATCCCTAAATTACCTAATTATATATTACTTGGTGATAAATGGTTTTATGGTCGAAAATATGATGGATTACAAACATACATATCTGAAATTGTGACCGACACAGAGAATGCATAGGTAAGAACAACATTGCGTATCAAAGATCTTAGTCATGCTAATGTCAAGAAAAGACCAAAGATTATAGAATCTGTCGATAAAAGAGATATTCATGATTTTTACAAAATACTTCCTGGGAAATCGAAAGATGAGTCAAAGACTCAAGACTCTGTCTCTTCACTGTCCCACAGATCAAATATCTCTGCAACTTTTGATTCTGATTCTTCTTCCAATTCAGATACTTCAAACTCAAGTAGTTTTTTCATATCTAGTTCGGAATCGGAAGATAAGCACATATATAAGACTGTGGCTGTTATACGTCCAAAGTGATGTTGCAAAGTTAAAAAGAAAAATTAATTATTCAAACATTAGTCTGTTTTTTCGATTAAAGATATAATAATATACAACTTAAGAATGATGCAACTATTGCGGAGCAATGACCTAAAGAGTCTAAATATTTTTAATTTACCAGAATTGCTAGAACAGATCTTATATTTTTTAGAAATCGATCGATCCCTCTATCCTGCTTTATTTGTTAATCACCTTTGGTACCACTGCGGTGCACCTATTCTATAGCGTCACATTAAGTTTTTTACAAAAAAAGATTATCAGAGAGGCCGGCGTGGTTGAAAGATGTCTCGAGCTCTTACTCGGCGATTAATAAACTTTAAAAAAGTTATGTGTGGAAAGATAAAGCCAGCTTATTGCTCTAAAATGGTATATCTCAGATTGGAAGGTTTAAAAATTTCAGATACATTAATTAATGCAATTCTACACTCATGCCCAGATATACACACTTTCATTTTTAATCGAAGTGATGGTTTCTCAAACACATCTATTATAGAAATTGCAAAATTTTCTCCAAAATTACAGTATCTGAGTCTTAATTCATGTTTATGTCTTACTGATCGATGTATCATTGAAATTGCTCGATCATGCTCAAAACTTAGACATCTTGAGTTTCGCTACTGTTTGATTGGTAATAAAGCTGTCGAGGAGATAGCCCACAATTGCACTAATTTGAAATATCTTGATTTGGTAAGGTGTAAAAGAATTAGCGAAGAAGTAATAGAGAAAATTAAAATCGAATATCCAGATACTGATTCAGATACTTCAGATTTAAGTAGTTCTTCTACATCTAGTTCGGAATTGGATGATAAGCACATGTACTGTAGCTGTTGTACATCCAAAGTAAAAAGAAAAAATTAATTATAACCACATTATGATGAGTTGAAGACTCTGGGCTCTGCCCATTCTGACCCAAATTTGAATCGAAAAAAGCAGTAAGTATATCAGTGCTATGGTTAAGTCAAGAAATAATATGCGTAAAACGATGGGTAAGTTCACAGATATTCCCTCCCAGTATATGAATTTGCTTAATTCAAATAAATATGAGCACACATATGATCCAAAAAATAGCTTTGTTATAGTCAAGAATATATGTAAAGATAGTATAGTAGGAGTGTTTGATTATACTAAACTATATATATACTTGGAAATGCATCATCCAAATTTGTTATAATTTTGCTTTGTGAAGATAAGATATTTAAATCATCTTTTACTACTGCATCTTATTACTGCGCCAGTAACATGAATGTCACGTCTAAATTTCCAAAAATGATATTTCCAATTTTATAATTCCAAGATTCTGATTTTTTAACTATGATACTATTCCGATATTTTTATTTTTTTTCTTTGGAATTTTTTTAGAATTCTATATTGGAATATTTCATGGCATTCCACCAAAATTATTCATATTTGACCGATCAACTACCCCCCTTCTTTGATACAAGAATCATGGAGACGCTTAACTATAAAAAAGCGCGATCCATTAACAGAGATTGAAGCAGGTAATATAAATTTGGTAATCGAAAATTTTTTAAAACATGAGGTTGAAAGATATAATCAGAAAAAAGAAAGACAGCATCAGTATACCAAAATTCGTGATAACACTAATGGAATAGACCATTTTATACCTTTAGAATCAGCAAAGCTTACACATCAAAGTACTGCTTCTTTTATAGAACAAGATAGGCAGAGTCCAATATCTTCAGAGATTTCATGTGTCGAAAACACTGAGCTCCACTCATCTCATACTTTACAAACACATACCAAATATCTGAAAAAATTGCGTCAAGATTTAATTAGTAAAATTACATCAGGAATTAAATATAAACGTTCTAGTGCGTCCAAAATACACCGATCTATAGTGTCCTACGAACACCACCTACTAGGGTACGGAATGGGCCAGGTTGGGCCGGGCTTACCTAAATTAAAACCAAGCCCGAATAATATTTTTTAGGCCCGGTCTGGGCCCAAGCCCAATAGAAAGCCCAGAGAATAAGCTGGGCCGGGTTTTATTTTAAAACTTGGCCCGGCCCATTTAGCCCGCTAATTTATATGAAATGTAGCCGATTTGATTGTCGCACAGGTTTAATATGTATTATATACGTTACGTTTTGCATTTAATGCATATTTATATTAAAAATATTAAAAATAACGCGTATTTTATCATTAAAATTTTTTGTTGATAATAAAATTTTACTATTTTTAAAATTTTGACCGCGTATTTTGTATTATTATTTTTTTAAGTATTATTTAATTATTGTTATTATTATTTAATTATTATTATCATTATTATTTAATTATTATTATTATTATTATTATTTAATTATTATTATCATTATTATTTAATTATTATTATTATTATTATTATTTAATTATTATTATCATTATTATTTAATTATTNGCGATTCCCACGGTTTTATTATTATTATTATTATTATTATTATTATTACTATTTTAATTAGATATGGATATGAATAAAATGCCCTATAATTTGTTAAACTATTTTTTTCTCATCTCTTTTTTAAAAATTTTCTCATTCCTTTTTGATTTCTTTAATATCCGTCTATATTTATTTAATTGAATTAGTTCGTTTGCTTCTGGATACTTTACATAAAAAAATTTTACATAAAAAACTGTTTATTATGTACCATCTTTCAGTTTGTCCAGCCTCGTTCCTTTGCACCTTTCAACCAATCTTGACCACATATTAACATTTCAACAGTTTCCGGTGTAAGATTTGATCGATAGTCATTAATAATTCTTCCTGCCGTACTAAATATCTGAATAAATAATATAAGTTAGATTATATTATATTGATAAGCTAATATTTAACTGGAACTTTACTTACTGCTTCGGAAGCTACTGAAGTTATTGGAACAGCAAGAATATCCCTTGCCATTGATGACACAGAAGGATACCTCGGAGTATTTTCCTTCCACCAAGCTAGAACATCAAATGGCTCTGATCAAGAACGGGGAAAAAGTGGATCAGAAAGATATTGCTCAAACTCATCCATTTCACTTATGACATTAACTTGATTAGTCACAAGAAAACGGTCGAAATCTTGCATTAACTCATCTTCTTGAGAAGCAACATCAGAAAAATCACAATAATTATTCGAAGTAACTTTATTTTGCATATATGTTGATTTATAAATCATTGTAACTCTATATGATAATAAATAATTATAGAATTAGTAAAATAATGAAGTATATTTAGAAATATTATATCTGAAATAGCTTACCTCATTTTAATAGAATTTAGCTTGTTCTCTGCTTCAGTGCACGATAAGCACATTTTTTGTTTATATATATGAATCAATAGTGACATCTTATAGCGAGGATCCATTATAGATGCAATGCAATGCATATCTCCCACATCCGCCCAGTATTTATCAAACTTGGATTGCATTGGCATGGCCATTTGACAAATAAAAGGAATTGAATTAGTAGCATTTTGTTCAAGATGCATCTTAATTTTTACCACATGAGGAAGGAAAATATTTGCAGTCGAGTATGTACTTCCTGATATAATATTCGTAACTGCATTAAAGTAAATAACTAGTTAGTATATGCTTTAGTAAAGTATAAAAAAAATTTTAAACATATTAAAATTTATTATTACCTTCATAAAATGGCTTCAAGAAATCACAAATACTTTTAGCCTTTTCCCAATCTTCGTCAGAAGGCATAATTTGTCCAAAATTAATATCTCGTAATGCAAGACGCTCAAATACACTTTTATATGGAATAGTGGACACTAGCATTAAGTATACTGAATTCCAACAAGTGGGCACATCAAGAGTTGGTCGCTGACTTGATACAAGTTCAATACATCCAATTACAGCATCTTCAAAGTTTTGTTGTCGACGTTGTGAACTACGGAACCACTTCACACATTCTCGGATTTTGCTTGTAATATTCTTAACCATTTTGAGACCATCGCTGACTATAAGATTTAATATATGAGCACAGCAACGAATAAACTTCCATTGGCAACAAGCATATTTTGATCATCAAGCTTGTGCTTTATATTATTTATTGCAGCATCATTACTAGTAGCGTTATCCATAGTAATTGCTAATGTTCTTGATGTAATATTCCAATCATTAAAACACATAAAAAGCATTTCGCTAATGGCAATTCCTGTATGTGGTGCAGGAATCATTTTAAACGCTAAGACTAGTTTTTGAAGTTTCCAATTCTTGTCAATAAAATGACATGTAACAACCATATATCCAAGATTCTGATTCGATGTCCACAAATCGGTCGTATAGCTTAGATGCCCAGGAGCTTCTTGTATCATTGTACTGGCTTTTACCTTAAGATCTTTAACAATATCTTTACAATCTTCACATGCCGTCTTCTCACTTATCACTTTGAATTGTGGCTGCAAATTATTAACAAATATTAAGAAGCCTTCGTGTTCAACCATACGAAATGGATATGCATGCATAATAAGCATTTTTGATAAATCTTGACGACTTCTTTCTTGGGAAAATTTATATGTAACAAGGCCTGATGAAGATAATTGCAACGTTTGTTGTGATTCATCGATCTTCATATATTTTTTGCATTTTGTATTTTTCATATGACGAATTAAGGCACTGGTTCCTGTCGTGCTATCATATTTTAAAATACTCTTACAGTGTATACATTGGACATAATTCTCTAGTTAATTAAATAGTATAAATATTATTTAAATAATTTATAATAAAAAATAAAAATATTGTTAAATAATAAAATTCAAAAACAAGTATATTTACCATTCTGATCATGTTTAATAAAGTGATCTTCTTTAAAAACCCATGATTGTGACTTGCTTCTTTTACGTTTTTTATTAGGACTTTCATTAATTATTTCAGGACTTTCATCAATTATTTCGGGGTTTTCATTAATAGTGGTTACTTCAGAACTTTCATTAAAAATAGATGTTTCAGGGTTTTCATTTAGAGTGGTTATTTCGGGACTTTCACTTTCACTATGGGCGGAATTGATACTTTGCATTTCTAATTGTAATAGGTAAGAGTTGGCAATGGTCTGATAAGTCTAATCGGAACTGTAGTTCCTTTAGTGTGTTAATTATCAGCATACCGTTGTCCATTTTTTAGAAATGTCACGTATGTTCCCTTCTTGTACAGACACACTCGCCTGGTTTCTACTAGTGATCTATTATCTAATAATGAAGCACTTGAAGTAAAAGCAAGAATAATGAAACACTAGAAGTTACAAGCGAAATAACTAAGGACTTGTGAGAACAATGAAGCACCCGAGAACAAAAACTAAGTTGTGTTATCGCCTTATATAGTATTTTATATCATGTGTTACATGCACCTATTTAAGATATTCATTCAAACACAAAATCTAAAATTTACTAAAAGGTATTATTAGGCCCATTGGGTTAGTTGGGCCTGTTCACAAAGCCCGAACCCAACCCGATATTTAACAAACCCAACCCAAAACCCGCCCACATAATAATAGGCTCAAAAATATGAGCCCGAACTGGGCCCAAGCCCGACCCGGCCCGCAAATTCACGGGTTTAGCCCGGCCCATTCCGTACCCTACCACCTACGTTCATATAGCGTATTAAATATGCCGTTCTAGTGCGTTCTCTGAACGCTTTGTATATATAGCGTACTAGACCGCACTGTTCTAGTGCGTTCTCTGAACGTTTCGTATATATAGTGTACTAAAACGTACCGTTCTAGTGCGTTCTCCAAACGTTTCGTATATATAGCGTACTAGAACGCACTGTTCTAGTGCGTTCTCCGGACATTTCGTATATATAGCGTCCTAGAACGCCTCTATATAATTCCGGATGTAATAAGGAGAATGTTTTATACCTTAAAAATGAACGAGAAAAATTAACCAATGAAAATGTTAAGTATTTGGAAACTGAACACAAGTGTTTACAATTCGAATATGATTGTCACTTTAAAGAATTTTCTGATGCTTCTTATAAATTAAAACAAAAATTCGAAGATCGATACAAATCTAAAGTATCTGCAATAGAAACACAGTTTTATAGTACCACCAATGAATATGATAAAAAAATTATTGACTTAACTTTTTCTATTAACAGATATAAGGAAGATATGCAATCATTAAAAAAAACCAACAAAACGACTTTAGAAAAAATTAATAAGTTAGAAAACAAATGCCGGCAATTGGAAGATGTTGTATCAGCCAAGGATCAAAAAATTATTTCACTCAATGATAAAATTATTAGTTATTATCTACGTGGTTGGAGTGATGGATCAATTGAACCAGAAATATATTATTCTACTTATGATCAGGATTTGTGATCTAAATGGCATAGTGATGCTAAGTATGATTCAGAAATTCATAAAAAATATACATTCAGAAAACATTTATAATTTGATGTCTATGCAAGTAATAAATATATAGGGACAGTTTTTTTACTAATTTAATTATGACTCAAAGAGTCTGGGCTCTGCCCATTAATCTGATCAATTATTGGACTAACCTGATCAGCTGTAGAACTAGTCCGATTAGTTGTTGGACTAACCCGATTAGTTGTTGGACTAACCTGATTACTAATCTGTTTACTACACATATTTTTTAATTTTAGATGTCTCTTGAGAATAGAGGATAATGAAACTTTCTACCGCAATAATCACATGTTCAATTACCTAATTTTTTTTTATTGAATTAGTATCAGAGTATGAAATATTGTTTTTTTTTTCTGTATTAAAAACATTGTCGGAGGTAGTTATATTGTGAGTATACTTTTCCTTTCGAGTAGAAAGTGGAATTGTAATAGTCTTTCCATTATGAGTAGCTATAAATTCTCCTTTCACTATAGGATCTCATCCTGCGCGATGTTGCCATTTAGTATCAAGTATCATTATAAATATATCATTTCCATTTCGATCTTTTTTTGTAGGGATTACAGATATATCTTCATGAACTGTTATAGAATCTTCTCCATTACCAATGGTTATGGGAACATTATATGAAGTACCAATAGATTGGGAATCTCCAACCGCACCAGTAAGTTTGTGAACATTTTTCTTATCTATTTTTATTCCTAAATGTTTGGGAATATTATCAATAAACATTGAAGAATCTGCACCAGTATCTAGAATTGCGTGGGCTATTATCAAGTCACATATTCTACATAAAATTGTTGCTACATTATTGGGTTCTATTTTGAGAAAATCAACCTCAAAAGGATTAGACCAATTTCGGGTTATTTGTGTTCCTTGATATACTTTAATAACATGATTTAATGTAATATCTGAGGAAGGTATAAAGTTATAATTACGATTTGTTTCTTTATAACTCGAAGAGTTTGGGCTCTGCCTATTAAGAAGTTCAATAAATGGTTGGAAAATAGTTAAATATTTTTTTGTAATATTTTCCTATACCCTGTTTCGTTCTTTAGCTGTATACTTTTCTTCATAATATAAATCAAACCAGTCCTTTATTTTTATAATCAGATTATTAAGAAATGTACGAAGTTCAATGAAAATTTCCTTAAGACAATTAGGTATTAATTCAGATATCATATATTTAAGAGATTCAAGAAATACTTCCTGCTCTAAAGTATTAACAGTCTTTCTAGTAGAAGGTTGCTTCTTTACAGGAATTCGACTTTTTTTTTTACATTGAAACATGATTGCGGTTCATTATCAGAGGTGCTTTCTTCAGCTTCAGACCCTTCCTCATTAGAATCCTCTAATACTACAATAGATTCATTTTCTTGATCGGAATTTTCTGGCTCGGATTGATAGGTATAATTAATCTTCTTGGATCTTTTACCTTTTAAGGAGGAACAGTTATTTTTTCTATGTCCTAATTTTTCGCAATTTGAGCATTTGTAAATAACTTTAGTTGATTTTTTCTTTGTAGTATATGCTCTCTTAATATTATTATTTTATCCAAAAGGTTCCTTTTTAATATGATTAGTTTGCGATCCATATTTTTTATTAAGTTCAGTTTCAACAAATTTATGTATCGCTATAGGATATACGTGTTGCCCAAATCCCAAATAATTTGGGATTTGGGATGCCAAAATGCACAAATTACTAATATTTGGGATTTGGGATTTGGGATTTCGGCAAAAAATACTAATTATAATTTGGGATTTCGGCATTTGGATTTTGAATTTGGGTGGCAGGTATACTATAGGATCTGATAAATTACCTGCCCTATAAGAAATACGCATACTTAAAATGTACTTAAAATATACCTAAAATATACTTAAAATCAAGTATATTTTAAGAATATTTTAAGTATATTTTACTAATAAAACAAGTATATATTAAGTATCAAAAAGTAATAGAATGTTATATACTTAAAATACACTTAAATACTTAAAATATACTTAAAATATACTTAAAATTTTTTAAAACACACTTANTTTGTAAATAACTTTAGTTGATTTTTTCTTTGTAGTATATGCTCTCTTAATATTATTATTTTATCCAAAAGGTTCCTTTTTAATATGATTAGTTTGCGATCCATATTTTTTATTAAGTTCAGTTTCAACAAATTTATGTATCGCTATAGGATATACGTGTTGCCCAAATCCCAAATAATTTGGGATTTGGGATGCCAAAATGCACAAATTACTAATATTTGGGATTTGGGATTTGGGATTTCGGCAAAAAATACTAATTATAATTTGGGATTTCGGCATTTGGATTTTGAATTTGGGTGGCAGGTATACTATAGGATCTGATAAATTACCTGCCCTATAAGAAATACGCATACTTAAAATGTACTTAAAATATACCTAAAATATACTTAAAATCAAGTATATTTTAAGAATATTTTAAGTATATTTTACTAATAAAACAAGTATATATTAAGTATCAAAAAGTAATAGAATGTTATATACTTAAAATACACTTAAATACTTAAAATATACTTAAAATATACTTAAAATTTTTTAAAACACACTTAAAATTTCTTAAAACACACTTAAAATTTCTTAAAANCTTAAAATCTACTCAAAATCTACTCAAAACAGGTAATGGTAAGTATATTTTAAGTATATTTTAAGTATGTGACAATTTTTATTCAAATTTATAGATAATAGTAAAACTATGATGTTTTAAGTATATTTTAAGTATATTCCAAGTACATGTTACTAGTCAAATAAGAGTAAAACTATAATATTTTAAGTATATATCACTAGTCAAATAAGAACAAGTTAAGTATAATTTAATTATTTTTAAGTATTTATCAGGTTATTTTTAAGTATATTTTAAAGTATTTATTAAGTATTTATTAATATTTAATACATATTTTTTTAATATTATAATAAAATAAATAAATTAAAGTTCAAAAGATATATATAAAACAAGTTAAAACTCAAGAAATAAATTACCTTAAATAATGTTTATATATTCTAAAATAAAGAGAAATAAATTAAAAACTTAAGAAATAAATTAAAACTCATGAAATAAATTAAAATTTATAAAATAATTACCTCAAATAATATTTATACATTCTGAAATAGAAAAAAATAAATAAAATAAAGTTAAAACTTATTAAATAAAATAAAAATAAAGTTAATAATTGTTAATAATTAAAACTCAAGAAATAAATTAAATTAAATTAAAGTCATGAAATAATTACATTCAAGTAGCATATATATTCATATCTATTTTAAATAAAACAAATTAAAACTCAAGAAATAAAGTTAAAGCTTAAGAAATATAGATGTGAGACTTTAAATCGTAATAACTTGATGAATATCGATGTTAAAAAATTAAAAAACATACTACATCGTAGCCAAGAACCGAGGCTTTTTATCTGTATTAGAAATATCATAGTAAAAAATCGCTTCCCGTTGCGTAAATCGCGAGCGAAGTCAAATAAAAAATTATGTACTATAAAATTAAAGTTCAAAAAATAAATAAAAGCTTATGAAATAAATTAAAACTTATGACATTAAGTTATATATTCTAAAAAATAAACTCATGTAAATATTATTAATCTTAAAATAAATAAAGTTTTAAAAAAAAATTTCAAATTACCTTAAATAAATAGTTATAATTAATTAAAAACTTAAGATTCTACTAAAGTCAAGAAAACTTTGAACATAACTTATAAAGAAAACTTTGAACATAACTTATAATTATATTATAATAAAAAAATAAACAAAGTAAATAAAATAAATAAAACTTGAGATTACCTTAAAATAAAGTTTAAATAGTAAATAAAACTTGAGATTATTTTAAAATAAATAAAGTTTAAAGATTATTTTAAAGTTTAAAAAAACTTTAAAAAAAATAAAACTCAAGATTATATAACGAGTAAACATAAAGTTTAAATAAATATGCAATTAAAAAAAACAAAATCATATATATATCATCAAAAAAAAATAGATCTGCAAAAATTAACCAATGATACTCAATTATATAAAAGTATATTTTAAGAATATTTTAAGGTTATTGATATTTAAAATTTTTAAAATATTTGTTATAATAATTAAAATATTTTTATTAATAATTATTTTGTAATGTTATGCGATATAATGTTGCGCAATATTTTTAATGTTATACGATATAATATTTATTATTTATTTTATATTTATAAAAAAAAAAAATCGGAAATAATTCACAATCGTTACCACATATAAAACTTTTTATTTTAATAAGTAAATAACAAAAATGTAATTAATAAAAAAAAATTCTGAGAATGTAATCTATCGACACAAAAAATTTCAGACCAAGAACTTTAAAATTGACAAAATAATAGACGTCTAAACTATACTTGCACGCAAAATTATTTTGGGGCCCCGAAATTGCAATTTTGGGGAAAAAAGTCGAAATAGTTTTTCATAGAAGACGAAAATATTTTACTTAAAACCCGAAATTTTTTGACCACCCAGATTTATTCTTTGATTGAAGATACACATAACTGGGTACTTTTTTTACTTCCATATATAGAATAGATTCTGCATAAATCTCAAAAAGTCGAAATACCTCAAAAATCTAAAATCAATTTTGGGAACATGTATAGTCTAAACTCAAACGTTTTAAATTTTAAACGTTTGAGTTTAGACGTTCATTATTCCGTCAATTTTAAAGTTCTTGGTCTGAAATTTTTTGTGTCGATAGATTACATTCTCAGCATTTTTTTTTATTAATTACATTTTTGTTATTTACTTATTAAAATAAAAAGTTTTATGTGGTAACGATTGTGAATTATTTCCGATTTTTATATTTTTATAAATATTACATATATTTTTCTAAGGTTATATAATAGATGGTGATTGTCAAAAGAACAAAATTGATCATACCACGAAGTGCATCTCATAACTTTTAAGCTTGATGTAGCGACTTGGCACTATGATAATGGACCCTTTACTAATCAAAAAACTTAAAAAATTCAACATTAAATTTTATTGATTTTTTTAATTTTTTTTAAAAAATTCTGATATTCCGGATTACAAAAATAATATTTTCTGTACATTCTAATTGTGACTATAATAAAAATAATAGCCGCTATGCAGTGGCTCAATACTATAGATAACTTAGGTTCTGTTTTAAGTAAATCATAATAATATTTTAAAATATCATTATTAAAAAAATATAAGTATATTTTAAGGGTGTACATAAAATTTAATTATTTGAATGTTTAAATTCATATTAGTAAAATATACTTAAAATATACTTATTAAAAATAGAAACATATTTTAAGTATATAATAAGTATATTCGAATATATTTTAAGTACATGTTTTTAATTATAAAAAAATTTTTAAGTATATTTTAATAATATTTTAAGTATTATGATATGTAATCTGAATAAACAATTTTTGCTAAGTTTTAAATATTAATAATATTTTAAGTATATTTTAAGTATACTAATGATGTTTTAAGTATATTTCAAGTACAAATTAAGTATGCGCACTTCTTATAGGGCTGAATATCCCAATCGTACTGCAATATCAACAAATTTTTCTAATGCATCATTTTTCTGGNATAATATTTTCTGTACATTCTAATTGTGACTATAATAAAAATAATAGCCGCTATGCAGTGGCTCAATACTATAGATAACTTAGGTTCTGTTTTAAGTAAATCATAATAATATTTTAAAATATCATTATTAAAAAAATATAAGTATATTTTAAGGGTGTACATAAAATTTAATTATTTGAATGTTTAAATTCATATTAGTAAAATATACTTAAAATATACTTATTAAAAATAGAAACATATTTTAAGTATATAATAAGTATATTCGAATATATTTTAAGTACATGTTTTTAATTATAAAAAAATTTTTAAGTATATTTTAATAATATTTTAAGTATTATGATATGTAATCTGAATAAACAATTTTTGCTAAGTTTTAAATATTAATAATATTTTAAGTATATTTTAAGTATACTAATGATGTTTTAAGTATATTTCAAGTACAAATTAAGTATGCGCACTTCTTATAGGGCTGAATATCCCAATCGTACTGCAATATCAACAAATTTTTCTAATGCATCATTTTTCTGGGAAAATTGCAGAATTTGTTGTATAGATAATGTTGACACTGATGGAGAAATACCTAAAAGTCCTTCAGACTCTAACCATTTATTTCTTAATTCTGTAAAAATGCTTCTAAATTTGCTGGAGCTGTAATTCTTATTCTCATTTCTAAATTATCGGGTATATGCATCAGGAAATTTTAATAGGCAAAAATTTACGCAAATTTTCACTTCGAAAATTTCCGCAAATTTTCACTTCGAAAATTTCCGCAAATTTTCGACACCTTCGGAAATTTCCGCAAAAATTTTCGTAACTTTTCACACAGTTTTCAAAATTTTCGCAACTTTTCACACAGTTTTCGAAAATTTTCGCAACTTTTCACACAATTTTCGAAAATTTTCGCAACTTTTCACAAAATTTTCGAAACTTTTCGCAACTTTTCACAAAGTTTTCGAAACTTTTCGCAACTTTTCACAAAGTTTTCGAAACTTTTCGCAACTTTTCACAAAGTTTTCGAAACTTTTCGAAAAATTTTCATAAAGTTTCGCAAATTTTTCTGTAAAGTTTTCAAAATTTACAAAATTTTTTATTATTTTTCAAATATTATTATTATTTTATTATTATTATTATTATTTTATTTACATTAATACAAAAATTTCTGAATATTTAAAATTATATTTTTTATTTCTTAATCCTCGCTTTCTATATTTACTATTTCATTATGATATTCTTCATCTTCACCTTCTTCATCTTCGTCATCTTCGTCATCGTCATCTTCACCTTCGTCACCTTCTTCACCTTCTTCACCTTCTTCACCTTCGTCATCTTCATATTCATTATTTTTTTTACCTTCATATTCGTTATTTTCTACTTTTCTTTTGGATTTTTTAAAATTTTTTCGTAGAGTTTCGACTTCAATAATTCTTTTCTTTCCTTTGTTTCTTTCGGGTTCTATCTGTTTTTCAGGATCTTTCTGTCTTTCTGGAGATACTGGTCTTTGGGGCGTTGGAGATGAGTCCAATTCGTATTCAATTTTCAATTTTTCTCTATTTTTTAAAATTTTGTTAGTTTTCGAAAATTTTAAAAATCTGGCGTGATATGAAATTTACTTACTAAATTTCTTGCAAGAGCCGGTTGTATAATTTCTTCTGACATTTTGATAACTTCATTTTTCGGGTTGAGAAAAATTTCTGAAATAAAAATCGCCCAGGCGATTTGAAGATTTGAAATATTTTTTTTCTTAGGCCAGACATTTTTGATTATTTTTGTCATATATGTGTCATTTTCGTCGTCTTCGATTTTTTCAAATAATTTACGAAAACAATTTGAAACAGCAAGTTTCTTCTTCCACACCGCAATTTCAGATGCTTTCGCTACGTTACTAATTGGAGGTAACATATTGTTGAAATTTTCAAAAATTGCTGTTTTTACTCGCGCACACAAGGTGCCTCTAAGAGAACGGAGCCTTTTTGATAACTATAAATTTTTAAAAAAATTAATTACAAAACTCTTCAAAATATCAATTTATAGATTTTACTTACAGGTTTTCAAATATTTTNATTCTTCTTGTAACGGCTTGAAACATAAAAAATTTTTGGTCATTTTAATTTTTTTTTGAAATAATTAAACCAATATATTATTATACCATCATTCATTTGATCTACCGAAGACGAGGTTAAGTCTGAATCTTCAGATTCTAGTAGTGGACGTGGAAATAAAGAAGGACGTGAAGCTGAAGCCGAAGAAGGGCGTAAAGCTGAAACCGAAGAAGGGCGTAAAGCTGAAGCCGAAGAAAGATGTGAAGCTGAAGCCAAGGAAGGGTGCGAGGAAGAAGCGCGTGAATATGAAGAGGTGCGTGAAGGGTTTTGTTTTTTTTTTTAAATAATTCGTTCAAATTGCTCATCTTAAATAATAAATAAATATTTCATAAAAATAAATAAAAAAAATAGTAATGTTACGGAAAATGCAAATAAAAAAATTGAAATAAATAGTAATGTTATGGAAACTAATAAAAATACGTGCAGTATTATTTGATTATATTCTAAAGTATGTAGATTCGAAAGAATATAGCATACATACCTTATTACCAGACAATAAAATAAAATTTGTAGCGTTATCGAAATAAAACAAAAAAAAATGTCTGTCTAGAGTTGTTAAATTACAGTTTAAACTCAGTGTATTAATAATTTCATGTAAAAATAATAGTAATGTTACGGAAAATGCAAGTAAAAAATAATAATATTACGGAAAATGAAAAAAAAAATTAAAATAAAAAATACGTGCAATATTATATAACTACATCCTAAGTATGTATATTTGAGAGAATATAAAGAATATAGCATATAATAATAATAGAGCAAAGGCAAAAGACAGGAGACAAGGAGTATACCATTGTAAATAAAATAAAAAATACGTGCAATATTATATAACTACATCCTAAGTATGTATATTTGAGAGAATATAAAGAATATAGCATATAATAATAATAGAGCAAAGGCAAAAGACAGGAGACAAGGAGTATACCATTGTAAATAAAATAAAAAATACGTGCAATATTATATAACTACATCCTAANTGACCATTCTTTTTTTGCTGTAAGCTCCTCAGAAGAAGAGATTACAGATGTTGAACATTTGCAAGAAGAGTTCGAAAGTTCATCAGGCTCAGATAGTGAAAATTGTATGTTATTTCGTCTTGAAATAGGAAATGAGTTTGAAGATTGGAACTCAGCTGAGAAACATGTCGAAAAACATGCAACTGAAGTTGGTTTTGAGGTTGTAAAGCGTCGACTTGAAAAAAACAAGCGTGGTGAAATTGTACGTCGTACATTCGAGTGCAAAAATTCACGCCAGTATTGTGCTAAAAAAAAAGCCGATGTAGAAGATACTCGTGAGCGTGAAAGTGTAAAAATGAACTGCCCATGGAAAGTTAATCTTGGTCTCGCTGGTGGTATTATACATGTTACTTCCATGTGCAAAGAACACAATCATCCATTACTTGAAAATCTTGAAAATCGAAATATAGCATCAAACCGTCGTCTTACTTCAGAAATGCTTGAAGAAATCGAATTTCTGGTTAATGTTGGTTGCGGAGCAGGACCAATTATTTGTGCACTGCAAAAACTTTTTCCCGATGCAAGAATTCATCCTAAGAATATATATAATGCAATTTGTCTCTTTCGGCGTGGTCAAAAAATAACGAAAACTGATGCCACTGAGACATATGAAAAATTAATGAAACTTCAACGTGAAGAGCATGGCTGGTTCGTTGAAGCAAAATTGGAAGGTGAGAACAATCATTTAACCGGTCTTTTTTGGATAAGACCGTCACAAATTGAATTGTGGCAAAAATTTCATGATGTCGCAATAAATGATAATACATCACAGACAAACAAATATTGGATGTATTTATCCATTACTATAGTTGTTGATAATCATGCACGTTCTCGAATGGTTGCAACAGCTGTAGTTTCAGATGAGACAAAAGAAACTTATCAATGGATTCTTGAGTGCCTCCTATGTGCCACAAATAATCTTGCACCAAGAGTTTTTTTTACAGATGCAGATGCCGGTATGATCGCGGCTATCCATGAGACTCTTCCATCTACAAAGCATAACTATTGCATCTGGCATTTACGAAAAAATATTGAAAAAAATTTAAAAGGAAAGCTTCATAAGAAATATAATAATTTTGTGGAAAACTGGAATAAATGTCGAAACAGTTTTTCTGAAGATGAATTTCGAAAACAATGGCAGGAACTCCTTATAAATTATTCCGAAGCACGAAAGTATCTTGAACGGGCACTTGGAACTGATGTAACTAGTTGGGCATTGTGTTACACACATCGCTCATTTAATGCTGGAATACAATCAACCCAACGTGTTGAAGGTTACAATGCATTAATTAAAAAATCTGTTAACAGTTCTACAACATTATTCGAACTTGATACACAGATTCAGCTACAGCTTAATAAAGAAGAACAATTTGAACGGCAAGAAGAACAAATTAATAAAAATCCAACAGTCGGTTTACCCAATGTTATTGGAAGGTATTTTAAACGAATTGATAGTATTATTAAGAAATATCTTACACCACGAGTATTGAAGATGCAACGTTGCCAAATGAATNGATTCTTGAGTGCCTCCTATGTGCCACAAATAATCTTGCACCAAGAGTTTTTTTTACAGATGCAGATGCCGGTATGATCGCGGCTATCCATGAGACTCTTCCATCTACAAAGCATAACTATTGCATCTGGCATTTACGAAAAAATATTGAAAAAAATTTAAAAGGAAAGCTTCATAAGAAATATAATAATTTTGTGGAAAACTGGAATAAATGTCGAAACAGTTTTTCTGAAGATGAATTTCGAAAACAATGGCAGGAACTCCTTATAAATTATTCCGAAGCACGAAAGTATCTTGAACGGGCACTTGGAACTGATGTAACTAGTTGGGCATTGTGTTACACACATCGCTCATTTAATGCTGGAATACAATCAACCCAACGTGTTGAAGGTTACAATGCATTAATTAAAAAATCTGTTAACAGTTCTACAACATTATTCGAACTTGATACACAGATTCAGCTACAGCTTAATAAAGAAGAACAATTTGAACGGCAAGAAGAACAAATTAATAAAAATCCAACAGTCGGTTTACCCAATGTTATTGGAAGGTATTTTAAACGAATTGATAGTATTATTAAGAAATATCTTACACCACGAGTATTGAAGATGCAACGTTGCCAAATGAATAAAAATTTGCTTTACCGTGTAACGAAAATTGAGAATTGGGAAATTCGTGAGGTACGAAATAACAATTAAAATATTTAAATTTATTAACATTATTAAAAAAATTTTTATTTAGATTTATGACTTCGAAGAAAATACAAATAATATTACACTTGATAATGATGATGAAGAAAAAAAACAATCTGATGAAGAACAAAATCAATCTATCGATGAAGAAGAACAAGAACAATTTTTTGATGAAGAACAAGAACGATTTTTTGATGAAGAAAAACAAACCCGATTTGATAATGAGAGGTAATATCTTGTATTATAATGATAATGAATTTTTTATTTTGTGATTGAATAATAGTGATGATAATAAATATTTTTTTTAAAAAAAAAAGTTCTAATGTTGATAATGGACGGGACCAATCTGATAATGGCGAACGAGACCAATTTGATAATAATGAACAAGACCAATCTGATGATGATGAACAAAACCAATCTGATGATGAAAGGTACTATCTTATATTGTAATATTGTTAGAAATTTCAATTCACAAATATTTTTTTTTAAAAAAAAAAGATCCGATGATGATAAAGAACTAAAACGGTTTGATAATGATGAACAAGGACGATCTGACAATGAAGATGAGCAAGGACGATCTGATGATGATGATGATATCGATATTCAACAAAAAGACGGAAGAATTAAATTTGCAGAAGATGATTATGAGTCAAAAATATCAAATTTACGTTCTTTGATTACACACCTTAATCAAACTACTATTCATGAGATTTGGAGTGTTAAAACGATCGAACAAAACAAAGAACACTTCGTAATACTATATGGTAGTGCCAATCACCTGTGTACATGCATGTGGCTTGTAACACGGGGATTAGTTTGTCGGCACTTCTTTTCAATAATGTTTAACTCGGATAAAGCTATGTTTCATATTGGTCTTATTCCATCTCGATGGTA